>OY757014.1:167090673-167449650 GCA_963580285.1 Lucinisca nassula | reverse complement strand
GTCTCCGTGGGATTGGAACATTATCATTAAATTCGAAACAAACACAGAACACCCTTTGCATGAGAATGAAACACTCCTTCGCAAGTGCAAGATTTTACAGATTTGTTCAACCTTCTCAACCCTTACATTAACCCATTTGGTACTGGAAACCATAAAAGGGATAAGTGTCAAACAGTGAAGGACCAGATCAGACACAACAGAATGCGGCGTTTGATCAGCGCCTACACTATTTGCAAACATTTAAGCCATTTTGAAGAAAAAATCCCTGGAATCTTCAATTTATTAAAATTGCACATATACACGTAGACAGATCGCTGAACATTTTTAAACTGCAGTTCTAGACAGATCGTTGAACTGTTGTTTTTTTAGCTCACCTGTCACGTAGTGACAAGGTGAGCTTTTGTGATCACTTTTTGTCCGTCGTCCGTCGTGCGTGCGTCCGTGCGTGCGTCCGTAAACAATTTCAAATAAGTATATCTCTAATACCCCACGGTCAATCTTGATCAAATTTCATGAGCAGCATCATCAGGTAGGGGGAAAGGCTGCATAAGGTTTTTGGGTTGATCAGATTGGAATTCTGGTTGCTATGGCAACATATAGCTCCCATAGACTTACAATGGGAAAAAATTAAAATATCTTCTTCTCTGAAACCACAGGGCCCAGAGCTTAGATGTTTAGCATGTAGCAACGGCCAGTGGTCGTCTACATAATTCCTGCCTATTATGCCCCTGGGGTCCAAATTGGCCACGCCCCAAGGCCCCTTCGCTCCCATAAACTCATAATGGAACAAAAAGCTTCAAAAACCTTCTCCTCGGAAACCACAGGGCCCAGAGCTTAGATTTTTAGCATGTAAACGGCAAGTGGTCACCTACATAATTCCTGCCAATCATGCCCCTTGGGTCCAAACGGGCCACGCCCCGGGGCCCTTTAGCTCCTATAGACTCATAATGGAAAAAAAGCTTCAAAAATCTTCTTCTCTGAAACCACAGGGCCCAGAGCTAAGATATTTGGCATGTAGCAACGGCAAGTGGTCATCTACATAATTCCTGCCAATCATGCCCCTGGGGTCCAAATTGGCTACGCCCCAGGGGCCTTTCCCTCCCATGGACTCATAATGGAACAAAAAGCTTCAAAAATCTTCTCTGAAACCACAGGCCCAGAGCTTATATATTTGGCATGTAGCAACGGAAAGTGGTCACCTTCATAATTCCTGTCAATCATGCCCCTGTGGTCTAAACGGGCCACGCCCCGGGGCCCTTTAGCTCCTATAGTCTCATAATGGAAAAAAAGCTTCAAAAATCTTCTGCTCTAAAACCACAGGGTCCAGAGCTGATTTGGTGGTGGACAGTTTTATAACGCTTTTTATGCAACAAAATGTACGATAAAATGTCTGAAGAGACTGGGTCTATAGGAGCTGTTTTCGTGACGTACTTCCGGTTCTAAAAATAGAACGGGAAAAAGCCCTGACCGTCAACTGTCGTATTGCTTCAAGGCAGTGGGACTGACAAAATGTTAATTACAGCGTAAATCAGTGGAATTCTTTTAAACTTTTGACGATTTCTAATGTAAGATAATGAGAGACACATTGATATGCTGCCAGATGTGAAATTTCGCATTACGAAAACATGCCCATACAAATACATTATCAATTTTTCGGCCAAAAAACGGAAATTTTAAGATGAAAAAAGTGATAATTTTTCTCAAGACATAGATTGCAGGGCTCGATAGAACCGCCTCGTCGGATAGAACCGAGCGGTTCTATCGAGTACCCTCAATCTGCATTTTTGAGCAGAAATAAGAAAAATAATTTTTTACCTCTGTAAACCCCAGTTTTGCTATAAAAGTGTGGTTTTAGAGGGTCAAATTCGTTTTGGCGTGTTTTCATGATCGCTCTCTCTCTCTCTCTCTCTCTCTCTCTCTCTCTCTCTCTCCTCTCTCCTCTCTCTCTCTCTCTCTCTCTCTCTCTCTCTCTCTCTCTCTCTCTCTCTCTCTCTCTCTCTCTCTCTCTCTCTCTCTCTCTCTCTCTCTCTCTCTCTCTCTCTCTCTCTCTCTCTCCATTTGCCCACTGCTCGGACCCATCAAGACTCCGTGGGATTGGAACATTATCATTAAATTCGAAACAAACACAGAACACCCTTTGCATGAGAATGAAACACTCCTTCGCAAGTGCAAGATTTTACAGATTTGTTCAACGTTCCCAACCCTTACATTAACCCATTTGTTACTGGAAACCATAAAAGGGATAAGTGTCAAACAGTGAAGGACCAGATCAGACACAACAGAATGCGGCGTTTGATCAGCGCCTACACTATTTGCAAACATTTAAGCCATTTTGAAGAAAAAATCCCTGGAATCTTCAATTAATTAAAATTGCACATATACCCGTAGACAGATCGCTGAACATTTTTAAACTGCAGTTCTAGACAGATCGTTGAACTGTTGTTTTTTTAGCTCACCTGTCACGTAGTGACAAGGTGAGCTTTTGTGATCACTTTTTGTCCGTCGTCCGTCGTGCGTGCGCCCGTGCGTGCGTCCGTAAACAATTTCAAATAAGTATATCTCTAATACCCCACGGTCAATCTTGATCAAATTTCATGAGCAGCATCATCAGGTAGGGGGAAAGGCTGCATAAGGTTTTTGGGCTGATCAGATTGGAATTCTGGTTGCTATGGCAACATATAGCTCCCATAGACTTACAATGGGAAAAAATTAAAATATCTTCTTCTCTGAAACCACAGGGCCCAGAGCTTAGATGTTTAGCATGTAGCAACGGCCAGTGGTCACCTACATAATTCCTGCCTATCATGCCCCTGGGGTCCAAATTGGCCACGCCCCAAGGCCCCTTCGCTCCCATAAACTCATAATGGAACAAAAAGCTTCAAAAACCTTCTCCTCGGAAACCACAGGGCCCAGAGCTTAGATTTTTTGCATGTAAACGGCAAGTGGTCACCTACATAATTCCTGCCAATCATGCCCCTTGGGTCCAAACGGGCCACGCCCCGGGGCCCTTTAGCTCCTATAGACTCATAATGGAAAAAAAGCTTCAAAAATCTTCTTCTCTGAAACAACAGGGCCCAGAGCTGAGATATTTGGCATGAAGCAACGGCAAGTGGTCATCTACATAATTCCTGCCAATCATGCCCCTGGGGTCCAAATTGGCTACGCCCCAGGGGCCTTTCCCTCCCATAGACTCATAATGGAACAAAAAGCTTCAAAAATCTTCTCTGAAACCACAGGCCCAGAGCTTATATATTTGGCATGTAGCAACGGAAAGTGGTCACCTTCATAATTCCTGTCAATCATGCCCCTGTGGTCTAAACGGGCTACGCCCCGGGGCCCTTTAGCTCCTATAGTCTCATAATGGAAAAAAAGCTTCAAAAATCTTCTGCTCTAAAACCACAGGGCCCAGAGCTGAGATATTTAGCATGTAGCAACGGCAAGTGGTCACCTACATAATTCCTGCCAATCATGCCCCTTGGGTCCAAATGGGCAACACCCCAGGGCCCCTTAGCTCCCATAGACTCATAATGGAAAACAAGCTTCAAAAATCTTCTTCTCTGAAACCACAGGGTCACGAGCTTAGATATTTAGCATGTAGCAACGGCAAGTGGTCACTTACATAATTCCTGCCAATCTTGCCCCTAGGTTCCAAATAGGCGACACCCCGGGGCCCCTTCGCTCCTATAGACTAATAATGGAACTAAAATCTTCAAAAAGCTTCTTCTCAGAAACCACAGGGCCCAGAGCTTAGATATTTAGCATGTAGCAACGGCAAGTGGTCACCTACATAATTCCTGCCAATCATGCACCTGGGGTCCAAACTGGCCACGCCCCAGGGTCCTTTAGCTCTTATAGACTCATAATGGAAAAAAGCTTCAAAAATCTTCTTCTCTGAAACCACAGGGCCCAGAGCTGAGATATTTGGCATGTAGCAATGGCAAGTGGTCACCTACATAAATCCTGCCAATCATGCCCCTAGGGTCTAAATGGGCCAGGCCCCGGGGCCCCTTATCTCCCATAGACTCATAGTGAAAAAAAAAAGCTTCAAAAATTTTCTTCTCTGAAACGACAGGGCCCAGAGTTTAGATATTTAGCATGTAGCAACGGCAATTGATCACCTACATAATTCCTGCCAATTATGTCCCTGGGTTCTAAATGGGCCACGCCCCGGGGCCCCTTCGCTCCCATAGACTCATATTGGAACAAAAAGCTTCAAAAATCTTTTACTCGGACACCACAGGGCCCAGAGCTTAGATATTTAACATGTAGCAACGGCAAGTGGTCACCTACATTATTCCTACCAATCAAGCCCCTTGTGTCCAAATGGGCCACGCCCCGGGGCCCTTTAGCTCCAATAGACTCATAATGGAACAAAAGCTTCAAAAATCTTCTTCTCTGAAAACGCAGGGCCCGGAGCTGAGATATTTGGCATGTAGCAACGGCAAGTGGTCACCTACATAATTCCTGCCAATCATGCCCCTGGGTCCAAATTGACCCCAAATTGGCCCCGGGGCCCCTTAGCTCCCATAGACTCATAATGGAACAGAAAGCTTCAAAAATCTTCTTCTTGGAAACCACAGGGCCCAGAGCTTAGATATTTAGCATGTAGCAAAGGCAAGTGGTCACCTACATTTTTCCTGCCAATCATGCCCTTGGGTCCAAACGGGCCACGCCCCGGGGCCCTTTAGCTCCTATAGTCTCATAATGAAAAAAAAGCTTCAAAAATCTTCTCTGAAACCATAGGGCCAAGAGCTTAGATATTTGGCATGTAGCAATGGCAAGTGGTCACCTACATAATTCCTGCCAATCATGTCCCATGGGTCCAAATTGGCCACACCCCGGGGCCCCTTAGCTCCCATAGACTCATTATGGAAAACAAGCTTCAAAAATCTTCTTCTCTGAAATCACAGGGCCCAGAGCTTAGATATTTAGCATGTAGCAACGGCCAGTGGTCACCTACATAATTCCTGCCAATCATGCCCCTGGGTTCCAAATGGGCCATGCCCCAGGGCCCCTTCGCTCCCATAGACTCATAATGGAACAAAAAGCTTCAAAAATCTTCTTCTCTGAAACCACAGTGCCCAGAGCTTAGATATTTAGCATGTAGCAAGGCAAGTAGTCACCTACATAATTCCTGCTAATCATGCCCCTGGGGTCCAAACGGGCCACGCCCTGGGGCCCTTTAGCTCCTATAGACTCATAATGGAAAAAAGCTTCACAAATCTTCTTCTCTGAAACCACAGGGCCCAGAGCTGAGATATTTAGCATGTAGCAACGGCAAGTGGTCACCTACATAAATCCTGCCAATCATGACCCTAGGGTCCAAATGGGTCACGCCCCGGGGCCCCTTAGCTCCCATAGACTCATAATGGAAAAAAAAGCTTCAAAAATCTTCTTCTCTGAAACCACAGGGCCCAGAGTTTAGATATTTAGCATGTAGCAACGGCAATTGGCCACCTTCATAATTCCTGCCAATCATGCCCCTGGGTTCCAAATGGGCCACGCGCGGGGGCCCCTTTGCTCCCATAGACTATTTATGGAAAAAAGCTTACAAAATCTTCTTCTCTGAAACCACAGGGCCCAGAGCTTAGATATAGTATGTAGCAACGGCAAGTGGTCATCTACATACTTCCTGCCAATCATGCCCCTGGGGTCCAAAAGGGCCAGGTCCCGGGGCCCCTTAGCTCCTATAGACTCATAATGGAAAAAAAAGCTTCAAAAATCTTCTTCTCTGAAACCAAAGGGCCCAGAGCTTAGATATTTAGCATGTAGCATTGGCAAGTGGTCACATACATAAATCCTGCCAATCATGCCCGTGGGGTCCAAATGGGCCACGCCCCAGGGCCCCTTAGCTCCCATAGACACATAATGGAAAAAAGCTTCAAAAATCTTCTTCTCTGAAACCACAGGGCCCAGAGCTTAGATATTTAGCATGTAGCAATGACAAGCGGTCACCTACATAAATCCTGCCAATCATGCCCCTTGGATCCAAATGGGCCACACCCTGGGACCCCCTTAGCTCCCAAAAGACTCATAATGGAAAGAAAACTTAACAAATCTTCTTGTCTGAAACCACAGGGCCCAGAGCTTAGATATTTAGCATGTAACAACGGCAAGTGGTCACCTACATATTTCCTGCTAATCATGCCCCTGGGGTCCTAATGGGCCATGTCCCGGGGCCCCTTAGCTCTAATAGACTCATAATGGAAAAAAGCTTCAAACATCTTCTTCTCAGAAACTGTGAAGCACAGAACTTAGATATTTAGTGTCTAGCAACACTACAAGTAGCTACATAAATGCTGCTAACCCTGCCCCTGGGGTCAAAATTGGCCACGCCCGAGCTCATCACCTCCAATAGACTTATAGTGGAAAAAAAAAACTTAAAAAATCTTCTTCTATGAAACCATAAGGCCCAGAGCTTAGATTTTTAGTATGTAGCAATGTCAAGTGGCCACCTACATAAATCCTGCCAGTTATGCCCCTGGGATCCAAATTGGCCACACCCCAGGGATCTTTAGCTTCCATAGACTTACAATTGGAGAAACTTCAAAAATCTTCTTCTCTGAAACCACAGGGCCCTTATAATGAAAAAAAAAAACAACAACTTAAAATGGCGAAAAAAAATCTTCAAAAATCTTCTCTGAAACCAAAACCCCAGAGCTTAGGTATTTAGCATGTAGCAATGTCGAGTGGTCGCCTACATGAATCCTGCCAATCATGTCCCTGGGGTCCAAATCCTGTGGCCCCTTAACTCCAACAAACTTATAATGGAAAAAAGCTTCAATCATCTTCTTTGAAACCATGAAGTACAGACCTTAGATATTGAGTATATAGCAACACAAAATAGTCGCCTACATAAATCCTGCCAACCGTGCCCTTTGGGTCAAAATTGGCCAAGCCCCAGGGCTCATTAGCTCCTATAGACTTATACTGGAAAAAACTTAAAAAAATCTTTTTCTCCAAAACCAAAAGGCACAGATTTTATTACCGGCCCCGATAGCTCAGTTGGTAGAGTGTCCGCTCCGGGGAACGGGAGGTCATGGGTTCGATCCCGGGCCGCGACATACCAAAGTCGTAAAAAATATTACTAGCTGCTCCTCGCTTGGCACTCAGATTTACGGGGTAGAGCTAGGAGTGGTCGACCCAGTGTCAGGATAATGTGACTGGGTGTGGTATCATGTAATGTGTCTGGGACATGATACTTTAGTGAGGCAGCACTATAAAAGTGAGCATTGAGCTCATTGACCAGACACCGTCGTGATATGACTGAAAAACTGTTGAAAGCGATGTTAAACCCGAATTCACACACACACACACACACAGATTTTGTTTGATTTCAGGTTTTACATCCCCGTCAACACTTTATAGGTCATTTTGGAGATGTCTCTTCCAATTTTGTGGGACTTTTACCCGACATTGAGATGAAATTACATCTCAAGCCCTGTCGCCCAATGAAACCAGTAGGGTTAATAAGCATGGACACCGCTTTGCCTGAGCTTAGATATTTAGTATGTAGCAATGTCAGGTGGTCTCCTACACTAATGATTTTCTGGTACACAGGTGAGCGATATAGGGCCATTGGGCCCTCTTCTTTTTTTTTTTTTTTTTTTTTTTAATTGCACATGTAGACAGATCGTTGGACAGTTTTCTCAACAGAGAGAGAGAGAGAGAGAGAGAGAGAGAGAGAGAGAGAGAGAGAGAGAGAGAGAGAAAGATCAAAGTTCTGTCCGTATGTGATAGCTATACTTGGATAGAGAATAAAACGAAAAGTTACGTAAAAAACTTATTTTGTAAGTAATAACGGTCTCTCAAGCCATTGACATCGGTCATTCACGAAGAGATTTTCGACAATTAAAAACGGATCCAGGATAAATGAATTTCAGTATTAATAAAAGCAAAATATCATTCTTTCCTTGTCGAGGAATTATTTCAATGTAAACGGGTATACTTTCTCTCATAAAGTCTGAATAGTGTTAGCATTTTAAGTTCCGCCAATACATGTGAATAGCGATGGCCGTTTCAATTGACGACCAGTGCTTTGCGCATGCGCAAGAACGACGTCATAAACAGAATTCATAAAACCTCCTATATCATTTAATACTTCAAGAACGCAAAATGACAAGGATCAGTTAATTTTGTGGAGAAGAAAGAGGTTTAATTACACGCTAAATATTCGAAATTCTCATTAACACTATGTTTTGCCAACCTCTACAGAGGGGGAGGTAATTGGCGCATGCGCAGTGGAATGTTAACAAAGTCACGTGTCAGAACATTGAATCCGTCTATTCAGACTATATACTGTTGTCCGAAGATAAGTTGAAAATGACGTCAGCGAGTGTTTTTTGTTATTAAGCATTGTCCACTGTTGTCAGAAAGTATAGTCTTTCAAATTTTATATTCACTTTCAAATGTTTGACGACCTCAATTCCAGATCTTAAAGCCAACTACGGGGAAGCTATCCTGGTAGGAGTATGCTGTTTATTAACTGTATTGTGTTGGGTACTCTACTGTTTCCAGCTTCGCAGTAGGTCTTATAAATTCAAAGATACAGGCAAGCGATTCAAGATATTAACGCTTCTGGGACTTTACCCCGTAAGTATTTATAATCTAATCACTGACGGCCCTGGTGGGTCGATTGTCTCCGAGAGCAGACTGGGTTGATGGTTGGGAATGGGAAATGACACTGTTTCGCTGTTATTTAATCCATATCTGCCTAGGGGCCCTTTTCTCAGACGTTGACAAACAGTGAAGACCCAGATCAGACGCCATAGAACGCGGCGTCTGATCTGGGGCTACACTGTTTGCTTGAAAAACATTCGTGTGCGTGCGTAAACTTTTTCTTCAAACAACATCTCCTCCTTAACCACTAATCGGATTTTGACCAAACTTCACAGGAATGATCCTTAGGTGGTCCCCTTTCAAAGTTGTTCAAATGGTTCCAGTCTGTTGCACATCTAGGTCACAGGAGCTAAAAATAGATTTTTTAAATGAAAACTTTAAAAATCTTCTTCTCTGAAACCATAAGGCCCAGGTCTTCGATATTTGGTACGAAGCGTCATCTAGTGGACCTCTACCAAGATTGTTCAAATTATAGCCCTGGGGCCAAAAATGGCCCCGCCCCGGGTCCCACCAGTTTTACATAGGCTTATATAGGGAAAATCTTTAAAAATCTTCTTCTCTGAAACCGCAAGGCCCAGGTCTTTGATATTTGGTATGAAGCTTCATCTAGTGGACCTCTACCAAGATTGTTCAAATTATAGCCCTGGGGCCAAAAATGGCCCCGCCCCGGGGCCCACGTTTTACATAGGCTTATATAGGGAAAATCTTTTAAAATCTTATTCTCCGTAACCATAAGGCCCAGGTCTTCGATATTTGGTATGAAGCTTCATCTAGTGGACCTCTACCAAGATTGTTCAAATTATAGCCCTTGGGCCAAAAATGGCCCCGCCCGGGGCCCACCAGTTTTACATAGGCTTATATAGGGAAAATCTTTAAAAATCTTCTTCTCTGAAACCGCAAGGCCCAGGTCTTTGATATTTGGTATGAAGCTTCATCCAATGGACCTCTACCAAGATTGTTCAAATTATAGCCCTGGGGCCAAAAATGGCCCTGGCCCGGGGCCCACCAGTTTTACATAGGCTTATATAGGGAAAATCTTTTAAAATCTTATTCTCTGAAACCATAAGGCCCATGTCATCTATATTTGGTATGGAGCTTCATCTAGTGGACCTCTACCAAGATTGTTCAAATTATAGCCCTGGGGCCAAAAATGGCCCCGCCCCGGGGCCCACCAGTTTTACATAGGCTTAAATAGGGAAAATCTTTAAAAATCTTCTCTGAAACCGCAAAGCCCAGGTCTTTGATATTTGGTATGAAGCTTCATCTAGTGGACCTCCACCAAGATTGTTCAAATTATAGTCCTGGGGCCAAAAATGGCCCCGCCCCGGGGCCCACCAGTTTTACATAGGCCTATATAGGGAAAATCTTTAAAAATCTTCTTCTCTGAAACTGCAAGGCCCAGGCCTTTGATATTTAGTATGAAGCTTCATCTAGTGGACCTCTACCAAGATTGTTCAAATTATAGCCCTGGGACCAAAAATGACCCCGCCCTGGGGCCCACCAGTTTTACATAGGCTTATATTGGGAAAATCTTTTAAAATCTTATTCTCTGAAACCATAAGGCCCAGGTCTTCGATATTTGGTATGAAGCTTCATCTAGTAGACCTCTACCAAGATTGTTCATATTATAGCCCTGGGGCCAAAAATGGCCCCGCCCGTGGCCCACCAGTTTTACATAGGCTTATATAGGGAAAATCTTTAAAAATCTTCTTCTCTGAAACCGCAAGGCCAAGGTCTTTGATATTTGGTATGAAGCTTCATCTAGTAGACCTCTACCAAGATTGTTCAAATTATGGCCCTGGGGCCAAAAATGGCCCCGCCCCGGGGCCCACCAGTTTAACATAGGCTTATATAGGGAAAATATTTTAAAATCTTATTCTCTGAAACCATAAGGCCCAGGTCTTCGATATTTGGTATGAAGCTACATCTAGTGGACCTCTACCAAGATTGTTCAAATTAAAGCCCAGGGGCCAAAAATTGCCCCGCCCCGGGGCCCACCAGTTATACATAGGCTTATATAGGGAAAATATTTTTAAAATCTTATTCTCTGAAACCATAAGGCCCAGGTCTTCGATATTTGGTATGAAGCTTCATCTAGTGGACCTCTACCAAGATTGTTCAAATTATAGCCCTGGGGCCAAAAATGGCCCCGCCCCGGGGCCCACCAGTTTTACATTGGCTTATATAGGGAAAATCTTTAAAAATCTTCTTCTCTGAAACCCCAAGGCCAAGGTCTTTGATATTTGGTGTGAAGCTTCATCTAGTGGACCTCTACCAAGATTGTTCAAATTATAGCCCTTGGGCCAAAAATGGCCCCGTTCCGGGGCCCACCAGTTTTACATAGGCTTATATAGGGAAAATCTTTAAAAATCTTCTTCTCTGAAACCGCAAGGCCCAGGTCTTTGATATTTGGTATGAAGCTTCATCTAGTGGACTTCTACCACGATTGTTCAAATTATAGCCCTGGGGCCAAAAAAGCCCCTGCCCCCGACCATTTGGTTTAACATAGACTTATACAGGGAAAATCCTTAAAAAGCTTCTTCTCTTAAACCACATTGCCCAGGTCTTTGATATTTGGTATGAAGCTTCATCTAGTGTACCTCTACCAAGATTGTTTAAATTATAGCCCTAGGGCCAAAAATGCCTCTGCTCTCGGGCCCTTTGGTTTAACATAGGCTTATGTAGGGAATATCTTTAAAACTATTCGTCTCTGAAACTACAAGGTCCAGGTCTTTATTATTTGGTATGAAGACCTCAACCAAGATTGTTCAAATTATAGGCCTGTGTCCAAAACTGCCACCTCCCCGGGGCCCTTTGATTTTACATTGACTTATACATGAAAAATCTTTAAAAAATCTTCTTGTCTCAAACCTGAAGGTTCAGGTCTTTGATTTTTGGTATGAAGCTTTGTCTAGTGGACCTCTATCAAGATTTTTCAAATTATAGCCCTGGGGCCAAAATGCCCCCTTCCCCGGGGCCCACTGGTTTTAAATTGACTTATATAGGGAAAATCTATATAAAGCTTCTTGTCTGAAACCAGAAGGTTCAGTTCTTTGATATTTGGTATGAAGCTTTGTCTAGTGGACTTTGACCAAGATTAATCAAATTATAGCCCTGGGTCCAAAATTGGCTCCGCCCCGGGGCCCACTGGCTTTACATAGACTTATATAGCGAAAACCTTTAAGAATCTTGTCGGAATCCAGAAGGCTCACGTCTTTGATATTTGGTATGAAGCTTTGTCTAGTAGACCTCTACCAAGATTGTTCCAATTATAGCCCTGAGCCCAAAAATGGGCCCACCCCGGTGCCCCACTGGTTTTACACAGACTTATATGTAGTGAAAACCTTTGAAAATCTTATTGTCGACTTATATGTAGTGAAAACCTTTGAAAATCTTATCGTCTGAAACCAGAAGGCCAAGGTCTTTCTTTTTTGGTATGAAGTTTCATGTAGTGGACCTCTAACAAAATTTTTCAAATTAGTGCCCTGGGGCCAAAAATGGGCCCACCCCCAAGCCCACTTGTTTTACATAGACTTATATTGGGAAAGCCTTTTAAAATCTTCTTGTCTGAAATCAGAAGGCCAAGGTTTTTGATATTTGGTATGAAGTTTTGTCGTGTGGATTTCTACCAAGATTGTTCAAATTATAGCCCTGGGGCCAAAAATGGCTGCACCCGGGACCCGCAGGTTTTTATATAGACTTATATATGGAAAACCTTTAAAAATCTTCTTGTCTGAAACTAGAAGGCTCCGTTCTTTGATATTTGGTATGAAGCCACTACCAATTATGCAAATTATAGCCATGGGGTCAATAATGGCTCTCCTCGGGGCCCACTTGTTGCCTAATGGATCAGGTGAGCGACCCAGGGCTATCATGGCCCTCTTGTTGTTAAATTTGCCACAAGCATAAAACAAACCTGACACCCCTATAATTGAAAATGAACCACTCCAAACTTACTAGGTGGAAGATTCCATTGTCATGTATGGGTTAATAAATAGTGTAGACCCTGATTAGTCGCAGCTTTCTATGGCGTCTGAGTTTGCATAACCAAAGACTGGAGCCCAGTCCAAGTTAAACAGGAAACCCTCTTTACACACACACTGATGTTACCGTGACTAGAATAGTTCTGCTATATACATGTATAGCTGTTACCTGGATACCCGCAAAAAGCTATTTGCGCAGTTATAATTCATTGGTTGGTGATAGTCACATGGACCATAGTACAGCCTAAACCTCTTTAGCAACTCTGGGTTGATTGACAAACTATCGACCCTTATTTATAGTAGTCGCCGATTAGATTGACTAGGCGGAGCCATTCAATGCTTTCTACAAGAGGGCCAAATGGCCATATTTTCGCCACAGCTTTGTTTGTTGTCTTTGCCCATGAGCATAGGTATTAAAGACGTAGGGTTTAACACGGAAACACAACCATTAATTACCCACAATGCAGATTGACCTTTGTATTTATGCAACAAGTATAAGCTTTCACAAGAAGAAAATCGTGACCTTCGATATCAAGTATATGCTTTCACACTTAAAAGAGGTCCACGCACAGAACTCAGGCACAGAATTGCTACCACATTTTGACAAACCCATATTTGCTGTCATATTAGTACAAGCTAAAACAAAATATACATCTACTCACTCTCGACCACGACGGACCACTGCCTATCCTATAAGCTACCCTGGAGCCTTCGGCTCTGGTGAGCTAAAAAAAAACAAACACACTTGTCTCGCCATTTTTAAAGATGAAAAAGTATACAGTATTTGCGACTTTGACATTTCGGACAGTATACTTCAGTCGGCAGAATCCTGGCTACAGACTGGCAGTTGGAATATTGCCAAAGACACTTAAATGTATATAGCACATTTTTGGGATATTACTCTAGACATTCACATTTAAAATGTGCTAAGCGTAGACCTAGATTCTTGTAAAAGCTATACTTGTGTTACAATTGAATTCATTGTTAACAGGACATTCCAAAGGCAGGTGCAAACGATAGCCCCGCCTTGTCCTACTATAGTTTCGTGAGGCGAACTATGTATGCACTTGCAAATAAAACCAAACTCGTTTGACAGTATTAAATAATAAAAACAAAACGAAATGTTTGAAATACACTGCTAAAGTGTTTTGTTTATTTGATTTGATGTTTAAGGTCCCTGTCGACACTAGATAATTTTGAAGACGTTGCTTCCAGTTTTACATTTCAAAAACACGCCTATTCAAATGTATTGAAAACGTTTCACTAAACAAAGAAAATTTTCAGTTAAAAATCTGATGTTTATATTTCTGTTCAAAACATGGATTGTGGATACTCTTTAGAACCGCCTCGCCGAGGCAATTTGAACGAGTACCCACAATGGTTTTGAGCAGAAATAAGAACATAATAAATACCCATTCAAACCCCACGCTTGCTATATAAAAATGGGTTTAAGGGGGTCAAAGTTATATAGACGTATTTGCATGATGGTGGGACTTTTACCCAGCATCGAGATGAAATGACATCTCAAGCTTTGTCACCAAATGAAACCAAACGCTTTATCTGCATGGACAGTCCGACTCGCACAACGTTCCCTGGGCAGGCATAGACCTTATAAGCGGTTTACCAGTACTCATATGCGGTCAGTGTTATATGTGGGTTTACGGCGTCCCGCAAACCCCCATGTTGACAAGACAACCGAGCGTGATCTCTGACAGGTGTACTGGCAGCTTCGGGGTAAGGCACAAGAAAGATATCAAATGAATGACGTGAATTATTTACAGCATTTATATACAACAATACAAACACAAAACATCACATTTAGTTGCTTCTGCAGCCCACTCAAGACGTCCGCCCCGAAAGCAAAACAATGTTCTGTGCTCGGAACGGGTGATGTGAATGTCTACAGAAGCAAACAACAAAATAAAAAAAAGAAACAACACAAGACGCGACTGGCCAGTTTATAACTTAGGGTGAATCCCCCACTCGCGTGAATCCTGCTCTTGCGCACTAGTGTAAACTAGTTTGTCGACATTGTTGTCGACCATAGGTTGATATGTATTATTTAGCGATCGCGCACTAGTTCGATTCGCCTGAATCGCCTGCAGGTTATTTATTCGACCTCTTTCATTTGAATGGTCTCACATTCGTCTCACATTTTCATGACCTGTTCATGCTGGTTCGTCCGCCCTTGCTGGACCCTAACCGACAGCGTCGTACCAGTACCTGCTGCTATTTCGCAGGGAGCAGCAGATCACTACACATTGTTGTGCCTACAAATTACGATAATTGGACTAAGATACAGTTCAAGAAACATACATTCTATATCATGATCCCCCTCCCGGAGAAGTATATGTTCATGCATATACCGTCATTGCGCATGCGCCGACCAGATACACAGGCTGATTAGTGCATGCGGCAAATAACTGCACAGCAGAACTCAACTTGACTGTGCATCAAATTATCAGCACCCAGCGCTTGACAAAAGAATACACAAAGTTCATGTTTCCTTACTTAGCACTACAGAAATCAATTAATGCTCACTACTACTGAGCATAATACTGATCAAATTCGTGCTCACTACATTAGCACAAGTAAGAGGCAATTGAACAGACCACGCCTTTGCGCTACCTGGTCAGTCGCCAATTAAAGGAAACATAACAAATTCTATTTCATATCCTTCTCCGCGACACGGCTCACAAATATAGCTATTCACAAATTCATTACATTAACAACAGATAGAAACTACAAACAGAAAGATTTTCATCTATAATCCACAACATTTGTTAGTGTCTCATAAGGGCCAACACTGTTGGCCGTAAATTCTCTCTGTATTTGGTAGGTACCCCGTCATAACCTTCCTCGCGACGTCATCCCCGCCGCTCAGGCCGTTATGACGTGTGGCGACCAAATACTCCCACTTATCATCATCACGTTCTTTATATGTACACACATGCACAAACTGAGTTATCAGACAAAAACGGCATCATTACAAAATGAACTTATAATTCTTCTTGAACAAAATTATTTCTACTCAACATGAACACGCTTGTAAAATCAGATTCATCATGGTTCATCATCACGGATAACCCGACAGGCTCTTGTAAGAGTTTGCCCTGATGATGAAGATATGGTTAAACCCGTCTTAAGTTTACTTCCCCTCTACACCTAATATCATATAGAGACGGGACCACGGTTTTCTAACCACAGCTAGTCAAAAGTCATTGATCAAACAAGTGACCCGGCGTTTATTAATTACATTCTACAAAATGGGTCTAAAAGCCTAAATGAATCTAGAATGAGCGGGTGTCCAATCTTTACGTCTCACCAACATCTAGGGTCAGAATGAGACAGGACCTCACTTGAAAGACTCATTCTACTACTGGAGAAGCCTGGGATCGATCCTGCGACCTCTAGCTGGCAAAGCTAGTAGCCTAATCACCACAGGCCTCAACAGTGAATTCAGAATAGGCTTCAGAAAGTTGGGGTATACTAGAAGTAAACCCCTCCAAAACCTACAAGCATGTTCATTCAAAAATAATACTAAACATAGATTTAACATACCTTTCAATATACTTTCACTTTCACGTCACAATATTGCGTGTATACGTTACAACTTGACCTGCTGCTAAAGTGTTCGTTTTTCTCAGGGTTTTTATATCTATGAATACCACCGGAAAATCATGTATACTCATATTAGCTTGCTAAAATCGTGGCGAGGAGGAGATACCGTCCACAATTAAAGCCAGATAGCAAAATTCGAGTAGATAATGGATTTGCGTTCATATAGTCTATTTCCCATAGGAAAAAGATGATGAAACGACCCTATAAATCAATGCCATGACTTCTGTCAAAACGAACACCCACACAACACCTGACGGGAATGAAAATCATATATGGCACAATTTGGCGGTTGGCGATTTTTAGGCAAATTTTATAGAACTCAGCCTTATAGCGGCCCCCTGTATTGTAAAAACAGATCTCCACAAACCACTCATGCATACATCGTATGATATGTGTATGACTTGTGCATGGAGCAGCACATTTTGCCTACCATATTTCACATAAAATATTTCACTCGCACCGCCTTACCATATACCTACTTAAATAATTTAGATATGCATAAGCACCAGAGAGGTTTCCTATTCCATCTCGTAACAGTCAGTTTCAGCTCTGCCTGGAAGCACCAATCTATTCATTGGAAAGCTATAAGGAGACCTTATATTCAAGGAATGATTGCGAACCTGGGTACTGATGCATGTAAATAACTATGGTTTGACCTTACAGAAGTCCATGCAATGAAGAGACGTTTCTAACGATCATTAACATTTTTTGTTTGGAGCACGCATCACAAAAACACGTCTATACAATTTTGATCCCCTCAACCCCCTTTTCAAATAGTAAATAAAAATCAAAAATGAGTTCCTTTAAGAGCAATGAAAACATTCATAAGAAAGAAGATGGGTCATACTACGTAGTTTCGGCTAATAAAGCCTCATCAGTGACCCTGTAATGATCCGGCAACGAAAGCCAGAGGAAACGTACTGCAATTTTGCGAATTTTGGATATGCAGTCGATTCAAAGACTGATATAAAACTTGGGTTTACAGGGGTTTACATTATTTTTCTTATTTCTGCTTAAAAACATAGATCCTGGGTACTCGTTAGAACCGCCTCATTCTCCCACAATCCGTATGTTGAAAGCAGAAATAAGATAGATATCACAAATGTTTACTCAATATTTGTTATTTTTGACACCATGTTGGACGCCATTGTTTCACACGGGCACCGTCAAGCGATTTTGCTACTTATCGCCTATGCGAGCAACGAAGGTTCAGGCGAGCCTGCGCATCCGCGCAGTCTCGCCAGAACCTTCGCTGCTCGCTCATACAAGCAGTGAATCAAGAGGAACCTTCAGACAGAAAGCCATATCCCTGGCCCCTCTGAATGGCTGGGCATGCGTAGTTAAAATTTGTCATGACGGAATGCTCGAAGCCATAAATTCGCTTGGCGGGGCTCACATAGAAATGTTTTCCTAATGAAGCAGAAAAATATCCGATTTTTTTTTCTTGTTTTGTTTCAAAAATGACGTTTTAAAGTAAAAAGTGAAAATATAGGTTGTAGATAGCATTATGTAGCATTGTATTTTCTTCTTTTGACATACAATCCAACACACCTCAGATGGCCGCATCTGAGTGCGACATCATGATACGTGTAGCATGCCCATTCACAGCTCCAAAAATTACATTTTCATTGCGAAAACACGCCTATTCGAATTTGATGAAAATATTACCACCAAAAAATGAAAATTTTGGGATGAAAAACTGATATTTTTATTTGTACTGATGCTCTTAACACATATTGTGGGCACTCGTTAGAACCGCCTCGACCTTAAAAGGACCCACAATCCATGATTCTGACCAGAAATACGAGAAATAATATATTCCCCTGGATCAGAATTATATAGGCGCGTTTGCATGATGCTTACAATTTCTTGATGAAAATCTGTGATATTTTTCTTACTTCTCCTGTTAACATAGATTGTTGGTGCTGCTGATTACCCACAATTTGTATGTATTGAGAAAAAAATAAGGAACTCATACATAGCCTGCCAATCCCTACATTTCGTTATGTAATCATTACCATAACACACCCTGGGACACAGTGCATTTTTCTCATCTCCAAAATTGCTACTTTTCCGATGAAAATCAATGATATTTTTCTTATAAATACTGCAAACATATGTCGCGGGTGCTCGTTAGAAACGCCTCATTGAGGCGGTTCTAACGAGTACCCACAACCTATGTCTTCGAGCAAAAATAAGAAAAATAATGTTTACCCTCGTAAACCCCAGTTTTCTCTATATAAAGTGGTGTAGGGGGGTCTTCATTTCACGGACTTGTTCACGTGATGATGTAGGGAGAACAAGTGTGCTCATAATAATTACAGAGACTAGTATACGTGATGGAAGCATTGTACTGTTTCCTTCCTACACCACGAAAACATGTCCATATCATTTTGACCCATTAAACCCCAATTTTGTATAGTAAAACGGGTTTAAAGGGGTATACATTATTTTTCTTATTTCTGCTCATAAACATAGATTGCGGGAGCATGCCGAGATTTTTCAACGGGTACCCACAATCTATGTCGGAAATTTTATAAGAAATGTATGTGTGTGTGTGTGTGTGTGTGTGTGTGTGTGTGTGTGTGTGCGTGCGTGTGTTTAAAATTTTCATTATATTTAAAAAAGGCGGGTTTTCGTAATGTTGTGCAAATAAGGCCCACGTGAGATAAAGTTCTCTTTGAGCCTTATTAATAATTAAGACGATTCCGGAGGAAAGCAACATTAACATATCCTGATTGCTGTTTTTCAAATGCACGTGTACGTGAACAACTAGCTACACGAAAACACGACTATACAAATACATTGCAAATTTTACCGCCTAGAAAGGACAATTTTCAGATGAAAAATTAAGATGTTTTTCATATTTCTTCTCAAAATATTCATTGTGGGTACTCGTTAGATCGAGGCGGTTCTAACGAGTACTCATAATCTATATTTTAGTGCAGAAATAAGAAAAATTAGGTTTACCCCTGTAAACCCCAGTTTTACTCAATAAAAGTGAGGTTCAAGGGGATCAAAATTATATAGGCGTGTTTTCGTGATGGGCTTGACACATGCTTTCTTTGATGCCCTGTGGCTACATGTAAATAACCTTTATCATTTTGCATAAATTGTCTGTGTTATGTTTATTTCATCTGGGCCCCGTCAAGCGATTTTGGTACTTATCGCCTATGCGAGCAGCGAAGGTTCAGGCGAGCCTGCGCATCCGCGCAGTCTCGCCAGAACCTTCGCTGCTCGCTCATACAAGCAGTGAATCAAGAGGAACCTTCAGACAGAAAGCCATATCCCTAGCCCCTCTGAATGGCTGGGCATGCGCAGTTAAAATTTGTCATGACGGAATGCTCGAAGACACAAATTCGCTTGGCGGGGCTCAATTCTGATATCTTTGTGTTATATACGTTGCGTTTTGTGATCCTTATGTTTTAGATGACTTCACTGATGGCCACATTCTCTCTGCTTGTCCCAAGAAGTACCATTCTTGTTGACCTTGTGGCATCTTGGTAAGTTTTTCTGTCCGCGCATTTAGCTTATCATATACATGTGTCCAGCCGAAAGTTTTATGGAGTGAATCATGCATGTTTAACTCACTTTAAAGGTACACCGCCAAGCTTACTTCTACACACCGAAACAAATAGACACTACTTAAAAAAAATTACGGGGTGCTAACGTTGTGGGTTGCAAAGCATTTGCATCCCACAGTTGCCACTCTGGGGTGCATCCCGTGATGTACCACTGGTAGGTACATTCGTTCGAACTGTCTCATAGGGAAGGGGGTTCTAACGAGAACCCAGATCCCTAAGTGTTGGGACAGAAACAAGAAACATAATGTATACCCCGTCCCCCTTTTTACCTTATAGAGTTAAAGTGATGCGTATAGGTTCGCCGGACATAATTAGGCAGAAATCTTAAGTGATCCAAATTACTGTTATAAATTTCAAGCATTCAGTTATTGACATGCGATAAAGTAATTAACAGCTTATTTCATTATTAGCTCGGTTAAAAGTAATTATTTTATCGCTTTCTGTGGCAGCTTCAGTTGTGGTTTCAGCATTTGTCGTTTAAACAACCATTTTGCCATATGGAGATTGAACCTCTGTACTCATTACGATAACACACCCGTGCGACATAGTGCATTTTTCACATCTCCAAAATGGAGATGAAAACCTGATGAAAAACGTAATAGTTTCTTATTTATACAGCAAATGTAGGCTGTGGATGCTCGTTAGAGCCGCCTCATCGAGGCGGTTCTAACGAGTACCCACAACCAATGTTTTAGAGCAGAAATAAGAAAACATTACGCAAACACGCCTATACAAATACATTGCCACCTTTATCGCCGAAAAAATAAAAATTTTATGATGAGGCGGTTCTAACGAGTACCCACAATCTATACTTTTAGAGCAGAAATAAGAAAAATAAGGTACACCCCCCCCCCCCCGGAAACCCCAGTTTTACTATATAAAAGTGGGGTTCAAGGAGGTCAAAATTATATAGGCGTGTTTTGGTGATGGTAACGTAAACACCAGTTTTCTTTAATGAAGTGAGGTTGGGGTTTAGGAGGGCGGGGGTGTGGGGGGGGGGGGGTCATTTCACGGACTTGTTCACGTGATATGAAACATCGGTACAGATAGCTATGTTAACGGTGTAAATCCTGATAAGACAGCTAGGGATCTACACTGATTACTGGTTGGTTAATGTTTTTAAATACATGTATAGTCCTTATTTAAACTCGCATCACGAAAACATGCCTATATGATTCTGACCCCGCTCGAGCCCCACTTTTGTTTAGTAAAACTGGGGTTTACCCCTGGAAACCTTATTTTTCTTTTTTAGCTCTAAAATATAGATTGTGGGTATTCGTTAGGAGGCGGTTCTAACGAGTACCCACAATCTATAATTTTAGCAGAAATAAAAAATATCACAAAATATCATCTTAAAATGTTCATTGTTTTGGGCGATAAAGGTTACAATGTATTTGTATAGGCGCGTTTTCGCAATGATTGTCTCTGATAGTAGGCTGGGAAAATGGTCATGAAAGGGAACAAAGACTGCTTCTTTTAACCCTATGTTCCTGTACTTTATGCAAACATGGTAGACATTGATTCTGGTCTGGGTCTACACTATTTGCCAAGGTCCCAGCTAATGAGCCGTGTCAGTGTTTTACAAGCTGCATTCTTACGTCACAACGTCAAGAAATAGCTTGACTGTGAATAACGTAACATGTACCTGTCCGTGATAGTCACGTTGACATCAACAAAGTAAAGCTACTGTGTTGAGTAATTTGGGGTCGCTTGACAAACAATCGGCCCAAAAAATGGATGACTTCAAATTCAAAGCTGGAAATCGGGGGATTGGGTGAAAAGGTTAAGAATGAAGAGGTTTCAACACATGACGTCGCGTCTGAGAGTGTCATAACGCCATGCAATATTTTCGATAATCCACTAGTGGATTAAAATGCAAATTAGCTAGATACGTCCCGTAACGTTACATTTACGACGTCCTTAACGACGTCGCGTTTACTAATGGCGGAATATTGATATTTTTGTAAACAATCGTGAATAAAATGCGTTTTAAATGTCATATGATAAATAGAATCTTGCATTCGTGCTCATATATTATTGAATTTATTAAATTCGTTGAGGAAAAGGGATGAAATGCTGGGCAAAGCCTCGCATTTTATCCCTTTTCCTCAACTCGTTTAATAAATTCAATAATACATGAACACTCATGTAAGATCCTCTATGTTCACCGCGATGCGATCCTTTTCCACATCCCAAGGTCGGTTCAGTGTTACAAAATGTACTACCTGGACTGGTTCTTAGCATGATGAGTTTATAAGTGGCATTATAGCCCTCTCTAAATGCTAGAGGATATATGTCTAAACTCTCTTCAGAAACACTAATTTGTTGTAAACAATATAACAGGGAAACGAAAGATTTGCAAAGGCGCATACATTACGCAAACACGCCACTTTTATCGCCGAAAAAATGAAAAATTTATAATGAAAAATTCTGATATTTTTCTTATTTCTGCTCAAAATATAGATTGTGGGCACTTGTTAGAACCGCCTCATCGAGGCGGGATGAGGCGGTTCTAACGAGTACCCACAATCTATATTTTAGAGCAGAAATAAGAAAAATAAGGTATACCCCCGGAAACCCCAGTTTAACTATATAAAAGTGGGATTCGGATATAGGCATGTTTTCGTGATGTTTCTTATTTTTAATGACAGATTCAATCTGTCATTTCTAGCTATCCTGCGTGTTGTAAAGTAGTTCCGGCTTTCTTACGACTTTCTTCCGGCTTTGACCGCCAAAGAAATATGAGTCCGCACAAAATGTAGTCCAGTTTTGTGCAGTTATTAAAATTGTACATCCTATAATCGCAATACAAACTTTTGAAGCAGACGACTTTGAATTTTATCTTACCTTTCCGAGAATAGATTCAGCATTTCATATGAATCAGCTGCATCATGCGAGACTATACCCAGATCAATGCGGCGTCTGCTCAGACGTCTGCTCAGGTTTTACACTGCTTTCTAACAGTGCTGTCAATACTTAATCCTTAAAGACCAGCCGGTCAGCTGCAGACCAGAATATTAATGGGCATTCCGACATTCGAGGTCAAGTCTAGGTCAGTTACAGCTAGGTGTATATCAGACTGTGCGAAAAAGGCTGTCCCTTTCAACCCTGGAATATGGTACAGATACCTATGCAAACAGTGTAGATCCTGCGATATTATTCTAGGTGCCATATTTAGCAGAATGGACCAGCCCAACTTCAGTGATGGAAGAGTACACTCAAGAAACTCAAGGCAGTGAATGAATCAAAGCACTAACAACACTCATGCCGATTGTCTCTAAATGCAGGCTGGTCATAAACGAGGATTTGAACTGATCTGTTAAACTTAAGATGTTAGTAACTGATGCAAAAATGTAGACCAAGATCAGCACCATGTTCTGTGGCGTTTGATCTTAGTCTACACTGTTTGTCAGATCAAACATTTGATTAAAGTACAGATTTTACAGATAACACTTACATGTACCCAAGACTGACAAACGACCCGGCTATGTTTGGGTTGATTGTTTGGCATTCGACCCGAAGTTACTAATAAGAAAAGCGATCCAGAGCTAACGTCTACGTGACTATCACTGACTTCTCAGAATAACGTTTTTCTTGCAGAAAATAGCTGCAGTGAGATAAGGATATTCCTTAAGACTGAAGAGGGTCATCCTGGAATCATAGGCTGAGCTTGACAAACGGTGTAGACCAACTTCGGACGCTGCAGAACGCGCTTCTTATCAAACTATTCACTATTTGTTTGGAATTTCAGAGTTAAATTAAACAGTTTAAATCTCAGCCAAGGACTTTTACCCCAACCTACATCCCACCACCGCTTTCGGTGCTTTGATTCTGAAACCAAACGAGTGCATGATTACAACACGCTTAGGCACCATGCCCTTAAGCTAAAAAGGTTATATCAATCAACCGTGACGTATGGTTACCAGTCCGGCCACGATCCTGTTTTTTGTTTGCTTTGAGGTTTAACGTACCCGTCAACACTGAATAGGTCATTTTGGAGACGTTGCTTCCAATTTTGTGGGACTTTTACCCGACACTGAGATGAAATGACATCTCAAGCCCTGCCACCCAAAGAAGCCAATAGGGTTTATATGCATGGACGGCCCGACACGCACCGCTTTACCTGGGCAGGCTTAGATCCTCTAAGTAGATTACCAGTACGCGTGTGCGAGTCGGTTTTAGCTCTGCGTGGAAGCATCACGCAGCCCATCTATTTCTTTAAGCCCCGATGGGCGGGGGCCAACGATCCTGTGTACCACCTTCACACCAGAACTGATAGAAACCATATGTTCATGATCAAACTTTTAATGTGTGATGTAAGGTCGTGCCTAGAAAAAAAGAAATTGATTTTGTTCTCAAAAAGCATCAAGTGAGAACGTATTGCAACATTTTTCATTAAACCCTGGACAGTTAAAGTGAGTGAGTGAGTATTTCAGTTTTACGTCCCACAAATAGCTAAGGTCATACGGAGACGATACCTCGGTTTAAAGACTCATCCGAAAGTCTGGAGAAGTCCGGGATCGATCCTGCGATCCCTGGTTTACAAGGGGAGTAGCATAACCACTACACCACGGAGGCTTCTAATGGACAGTTAGAAGCTGGTCGGAAAGCGGATGGCGTTGACTCTGATTTTGGGTGCCACATGAGTGTGATCTATTTGTCTGTTGGCGCGACATCTTACTATCAACAGGAAACGCTAGTGGACGTCGAAGTAGCGGAAGACCGACGTCAGTACGTCAAGATCGATTCATCCGACAGACGCATATGCGAAGCAGATTTCCACCGGCATCTGCTTCACTGTACCTGTAGATAAACAAAGGGTTTCAACTACTGACTAATAAGCACTGACACTGTTCGTGGCCCTTATGCGATGTACTTTTGAGAGCTAGACGTCCTTGTCGTGACCAAAATTAAGACGTCGACACAGTACGGAACACTTACGCTGGTGCATGAAATACGTACATGTTTATTGGCATCTAAGCGACTCGCGTGATATGCGTTTCAGTGACACATCGCACTTCAGCGTGAATCACGCCGACTGTCGGTTCGGGAAGTTTCGACATATAGGTGTAAGGTATGCCGAGGCGACGCGTGCGTAATAGAGCATGACATATCGGATGGATTAAGCGAAATGGTATGTCGAGCTATTGCATGTAGCTAGCGGCGACATTAAGAACATTCAAGATCATGTCTGAGACGTTAACTGAACAACGAGATGTTAATCAAGCAAGTGCGTCGGCCTCACGTGGCACCATTTATTTGTTTACGCTCAGAATCCGGGATATCTAATCCAGCAGGGTGTCGCGCGGGTTTATAGTGCTGTCCTTACTCAAAAATGTCTTCAAGCCAATGGAATTCATGTACTTGACTGATCAGCCTTTCTCCTCCGATCTCTTTCCCATAGAGTATCTTTTGAGGGGAGGTATCCACAACCGACCAGACAAAAATGTTACTTATTGACAGTAGCATTGTTAAAACTTGAATTTTAGTGTTTGGTTTTGAAAACGTAAATAGTTTCTTTCCAAAATTTGAAACATCGAATGGCATTTCAGAATACCACCGGTGTATAGACATCTGCAAACATATCATACAATGGAATTTGCAGAACTACTTTTCTAAGTTTTAAGATCTTTTTAGAAAGGTTGTAAGTTTTCACAGTGTTTTGATTTTCTCATAGAATCTGTCATTTCAGTGCCTTTGGCGCTTTGATTAATTTCTGTTCTAAGTACTGAATGTGACCATCGTATCGAACTCTATGTTTGAAGCTAAAAACAAAAAACGATTTTCTAGAGCTACGGAATAAAGCAAATTATTGCATGACGAGTTTCCTACTGTCATGAAATACATGTATGACATTTTGTTTCAAAATTAAATGTCATATCCTTACTTCTTACTCATAAAATAGTACACCTTAAGCATGGCCTATAAAATAAATTGTGAACCAGCTTATGAGAAATGGGTAATCGCGTAGACGAGCCGCAACGGCCCAGGCGAGACTGCGCATGCACAGTCTTGCCCGAGCCTTTGCTGCTCGCTACCGGCAAGAACTCACTGGCTTGCCCTACATTAGTTGGCTGCGCAAGCGCATTTGAAGGGCCTAAGTCGGAGGCTGCCGAGCACTCTTTTCTCATGCGCCAGCTAATTTTCCTTCTTAATCATCTGTATAATCATGCGCTGATATTTTTGTCTCATTTAACACTGCATTTTAGTCTTTGTCGTTGCCCGAGGCAACAGTTATTCATACCCATTTTGTACTGATGGATTTTCCCACCTTATATTTTGCGGCGGAAATTTAGGATGGTCAGATTGTCAGAGTTTTTTTTTTTTTTTAATTTATTTGGAAATTGACAGAACGTATTGCTAACAGTCAAGGCCCTGATCAGACGCCGCTCTCTGTGGCATCGGATCTGGGCATACACTGTCGCTGATCCGTTTTTGAGGGCTCCAGTATAAAGTGGGATATTAACTCTTCATAGGTACAAAAGTTTTAAACTGTGATTGTACATGTACATGGATTACAATGGCTCCCGGCTTGCACATTGTCAATATTGGAAAAACAGGTAACCAGACCCCCCTGACCTTTTAAGGTCAGGGGGGTCTTGTTACCTGTTTTTCCAACACTGATAACCTTCAGACTAGGAACCATGGCAGCATATAATGCAAATAAGGTGAATATTGGGCTTGGCAAACTGTAGACCCAAACCAGAGTTAAAGAACGCGGCGTCTGATCAAGATCTACACAATTTTGCTTAAAACCCCGAATTTTACGGTTAAATGAAAAAGTTTTTATCACAGCCCAGGGCTATTTCTCCGACCTACTCTCAGAGACAATCGACCTACCAGTACCCTCAGTGATTTGATATTCACCATATTTGCATTATGTGCTGGCTCCCAGCTTGCACATTGTCAATATTAGGAAAAAACAGGTAACCAGACCCCCCTGACCTTGAAAGGTCAGGGGGTCTGGTTACCTGTTTTTCCAACACTGATAACCTTCAGACTAGAAACCAGCAGATAATGCAAATCAAGCGGTCACTGGTATGTCGACTGCCCGGAGATTGTGCTATCAGTCAAAGATAAGGGGGTGCGATGATATATCTGATTGATTGATTGATTGATTGATTGATTGTGTTTGGGATTTAACGACATGTCAGCTCTTGTGAGTTATTTTTAATCGTCTCCCAAAGAAAGGGAGACAAGCGATAGATGAGATAATATAAGAGATGGAAGAGAGGGACAACGGCGGATACAGCGAGTATTTGAGAACCCTGGTTTCATTTTTATTGTCTTCTCGTGCAAGTCTTCTGTAATATTTTGTACACTTCCTGTACGGCGACCACCTTTGGGACTGTTTATAAGCGGTACAAATAGTCCAAAATATCACGAAATCACGCCTATATAATTTTGACCCACCGAAACCCCACTTTTTGTGCAGTAAAACTGGGGTTCTCTGGGGGGGTATACATTATTGTTCTTATTTCTGCTCAAAACATAGATTGTGGGTAGACGTTAGAACCGCCCCGTCGGTAGTCGTTAGAACCACCCGAGTCGGTTCTATCTATCTATCTATCTTCTATCTTCTTATACTGAGTCGGTCATATTTGGCCATTACCTCAGTTGGGTGCGTAGCTAAATTTAGAATTTAGCTGGAAAAAAAAAAAAAAAAAAGAGAAGTCACTGGATGAGTCCTTAAAACTATTTACAATCTGAATAACAGAGGTATACTAAAACGCATACCTCTGAGTCTCAATCTTACACTGTATGGGCTTTGAACTCCTCTGCAGTCTTAGCATTCACCACAGAAGAGGGAAGACTATTCCACTGGGGAATAGTCCTAGGGAAGGAGGAATTTTTCAGGGCATCACTGTAGGACTGGTACCTGTGATACTGTGAGTTGTTTACTTTTGATGCCCTTGTTCGAGTTGAAACTGTCACAGGGGTCAAGTATTTATCTTTATTAACGGCCACTGTACCTGAATGTATCTTATAGAAGAAGGTTAAAGAGGACTGCTCACGACGGGCCTGTAGGGACGGCCATTCTAGCTCGTTAAGCATGTCACCGACGCTGCTTCTATTGCGCCATCGTCGGCAGGTCCATCGAGCAGCTGTCCTCTGCACCTTCTCCACCTGCTGAATCTGAGTTTTAACATAGGGATGCCAAATGGGTGATGCATATTCTAGCTGAGGGCGAACCAATGTTTTATATGCAACATCCTTTGTCTGCCTAGGTGCAAAAGCCAAGTTTCGTCTAAGAAATCCTAAAGTCCTAGTTGCTTTTGATGTAATTTCTGAAACGTGTTGACCCCAATCAAGATCATCAGTGATGGTGATACCAAGATATTTGGCGGATTGAACCTGCTCCAAGATTTGCTGGTGTAGTTTATAGTCAAACTTAATTTGTTTGTCAGGAGGGTGTCGTGACACCCTCATTGAATGACATTTGGCCACATTGAACTTCATCTGCCAATCGGCCTCCCACTGTGCTAGTTGATTCAGGTCATCTTGTAGAATAAGACAGTCAGAAGAAGAATATATATTCCTATAAAGGACACAATCATCAGCAAACAAACGGACAGATGACCTGATGTTATCAGGGAGATCATTAATGAATACCAAGAAAAGGACCGGTCCAAGGACCGAACCTTGGGGGACACCAGATAAAACAGGGACTGGATCAGACGCTTGGCCATCAAGTACAACTTGTTGTGAGCGCCCTGAGAGCCATGAGCTAATCCACCTGTGTGTGGATCCTCTTATCCCATAGTAATCCAATTTATACAATAGCCTCCTGTGAGGTACCTTGTCAAAGGCCGTAGCGAAGTCCATGATAATCAAGTCAGTCTGTTTGTGGCCACGGTTTGTGGCCCCATCCAGATTGCTCACAATGTCATGGTAAAACTGAACTAATTGAGTTTCGCAAGACCTTTGACTTCGGAAACCATGTTGACAGTCAGCAAGAATGCTCTCTAAGGCTAGGTGCTTGTTGATGTTACTAACTATTATATGCTCCAGGGTTTTGCAACAGATGCATGTTAGCGACACTGGTCTATAATTTGCTGCATCGTATTTTTCTCCTTTTTTATAGACCGGGGTAACATTAGCTTGTCGCCAGTCATCTGGTACAGTGCCCTGGGCGAGTGATTCATTGAAGATAAAGGCCAGCACAGGTGAAATTTCAGCACCACATTCTTTAAGCACCCTGGCATTCAGGTCATCCGGCCCAGATGCCTTATGTATTTTGAGCTTACCTAACAGTTTGGCGACCCCGTTTGGGTCAACTGTTATGTCCCCCATTGAGGGGAACTGACTATTACCTTTAGTTGGTAGCTCACCATCAGTTTCACGCGTAAATGCAGATTGAAACTGTTTGTTACATATGTTGGCCTTATTGCGCGAATCTGTTTTGAGAATACCGTTATCTCTTAACGAAGTGATCCCAAAGGCTTCCTTTTTCAGGGACTTTACAAATGACCAAAACTTTTTTACTTTACCATAACGAGTACCTACAATGTATGTTTTGTTCAGAAATATATAGAGTATCATTTTTTATGTGAAAATCTTTATTTTTCGGAGATGATTTTTTGATATATTTGAATAAGCGTGTTTTCGTCTCGTATGACTTCTAACTAGAAAACCCTGGAGGCAGAAAAACGCCACCTTAAGGTAGAAATACTGAGACTGTTTAAACATGTGTTAAAAAGAATATAGCCGTAATATTGCGGGCTTGCATTGTTTTGTTTGTTTGATTTGCGGTTTAACGTCCCCGTCAACACCGCAAAGGTCATTTTGGAGACGTTGATTCCAATTTTGTGGGACTTTCACCCGACACTGAGATGAAATGACATCTCAAGCACCGCCGCCCAATGAAACCAATAAGATTTATAAGCATGGACTCGCACCGCATTGCCTGGGCAGGCTTAGATCCTCTAAGCGGTTTACCAGTACTTGTGTGCGGGTCGGTGTCAGCTCTGCAGCCCATCTATTTCTTCAAGCCCCGATGGGCGGGAGCATTGTATACACAGTAAAATTCATGTATTAAGACCACCTTTGGGACTGTTCAAAAGTGGTCTTTAAGATCACTTTTGAACAGTCCCAAAGGTGGCCTCTAACCAGAGGACACTGTATGTTGACAACACAAAAAACTGATAATTGCAACCTTCTAAATAAGCTTCTTAAAGCAGAATTAGACTTAAGTTTAGCTGATCTTAACTCTTATCTTGCTGTTCACGACAACTCCTACTCTTTGCAAACAGTGTAGATCCAGATCAGATGGCTTCTGAAGAAGCCATCTGATCAGGATCTACACTGTTTGGCATTTAGTTTATGAATTTGCAGCAATAAATTACATCAAGTAATTAGATTGGTTGATAGACAGATATGGGTGTGGCTTAAATGAATATTCAGCAAGATAAGTGTTAAGTTTAGGTGGTCTTAATAGCGGAATTTTACTGTATTATTTTTCATATCTACAAAACTGACATTTTTTACTGTAGAAATGAGGAGCATTTTTATTTTTGCTCCAAACTTGGGTTTTGGGTGTCTCTTTCAACCTATGACTTCGTATAGAAACAAGAAAATAAATACTTGCTTGCCAGGGTCTCGGTTTTCTTTCTCGTGTTTTGTAAGGACCATTTTGAAGGGTCCCGACAATAAATACATGTACAAGTGCTGAATTACTATGGGGCATGATGAGTAGATTACATTATCTATACCACCAACGTCAATGATTAATTGATTGGAAGGAAGGCCAACATAAAGGTTTCAGGACATTAGAACTATATGTATATAACTGAAAATTGTTACATTACGCAAACACGCCTATACAAATACATTGCCACCTCTATCGCCGACAAAATGAAAATTGTATTAATGAAAATTTGTGATATATTTCTTATTTATTCTCAAAATATAGATTGTGGGAACTCGTTAGAACCGCCTCATCGAGGCGGTTCTACCGAGTACCCACAATCTATATTTTAGAGCAGAAATAAGAATCAAAGTACTGAAAGTACTGAGGAAAGTTGATTTATGAGGTATATTCACCATGATAAAATGGTAGTGGTAGATTAAACAGTTCTCTAAGTATCTTTTTGACAAGGTTGAAAAAGGAGTTTAACCAGGTTCGATTAAAAAAACAATTCCTGTTGCTTGTTATTGTCCTCGTGACAATCACTGACCATCTGACTGGCGCCGACACTGAACAAAATCCAGGTATTTGTTATTGACAGCACCCCTAAGATGTCAGAGCGGAACGTCAGAAGAAAATTCTGGACTGTGCTTGTTTGTTTGTATGTTTGTTTGTTGGCTTGTTTTGAGGTTTAACATTCCCGTCAACACTGACTAGGTCATTTAGAGACGTTGCTTCAAATTTTGTGAGACTTTTACCCAACACTAAAATGAAATGACATAATTATCAAGCCTGTCGCGCAATGAAACCAAATAGGCTTGTGGCATGGACGGTCCGATTCGCACCACTTTGCCTGGGTAGGCTTAGATCCTCTAAGCGGTTTACCAGTACTCATGTGCGGTCGATTTCAGCTCGACGTGGAAGTATCTTGCAGTCCGTCTATTTCTTCAAGCCCTGATGGGCGGGGGCAGTAGGACTGTGCTCGTGCATTTGGCCATTGGCAAACAGAACCTTCATAATCAGACGCCACATAATGCGGTGTCCGATCAGATCTAATGTACCTGCTTAAACGAACAGTCTGATTCTCAGTTCATGACTATTCTCCAAACTTACATTCAGAGACGATCAATCCGCCAGCTCTCCCAGCACTTTGATTAATTGAGTATTTACGCAAATACGCTGTTTATCTGGAGCACTGGACGGGAGTGAACTTTAAAACCTGTACAGTGTACATTGCTTTCGGAGACGTTACAGCAGAGCCCTTTAATTTCTACATTTTAAACAGTGGAGACGTTTCGACTTAGATTCGTCTTCCCAAGTGTCCATAAAACGAGTGCAAATGCACCCAAAAATGCAAAGCTTCCTTTTATAACACTGAAGGGTCTGATTCGAGGTCAAAGAATGAGGTGTCTGATCAGTGGCTTCTGAATTTGCTTAACCAATATATGACAATGGAATCTTCCAACAAATAAGTTCGGAACAGGATTGTCAGATTTGTTTTCTTAAAGGTAGGTTTTGCAAGTTTTTTTAGCAATCAATGCAGACTCAGATCAGACACCAAGTTGTGCTGCGTCTGATCTGGGCCTACAATACTTACATGCCATAAAAAGTGACGCTAGTTATAAATGGGTTAATGTCCAGTTCGGAAACCGAGGGGTGAAAGGGAAGGAACACCTGTGGAATCAAGTCCGCCTTTTCAAAGCTGGAAAAGTCCAATTCGGCAACTGAGGGGTGAAAGGGAAGGAACACCTGTGGAATCAAGTCAGCATTCAGCGCGCAAATGTTAAGAGGCAAGTGCTTAATTCGGACTATTTTATGCAGCGAACGAACAGCGGAAGTGTAGTAACGCGGTCCAGTACCGGAAGTAGAAATGCAATGACATATAAACTTGATACAAGTATCAACTTTCAAAAATAAGGTAAACCCCCCGGAAACCCCAGTTTTACTATATAAAAGTGGGATTCAAGGGGGTCAAAAATATATAGGCGTGTTTTCGTGATGTAATGATTTCATGATGTCAAATTATTCAAAGCAGCTAGTGATATTAAATTTTGCAAAGTTTACATCACGAAAACACGCCTATATAATTTGACCCCCTTGAACGCCTTTTTATACAGTAAAACTAGGGTTTACAGGGGGAAAACCTTATTTCTCTTGTTTATGCCCAAACGTATTGATTGTGGGTACTCATTAGAACCGCCTCCATGAGACGGTTTTAACGAGTACCCAGAATCTATATTTTGAGCAGAAGTAAGAAAAATATCACAATGTTTTATCTGAAGATTTTCTCCTTTTTTTACCCACCACCTATCTATAGGAGCAGGAATATTAAAATGCAAACCCTCTGTAAACCCCATTTGTCTCTATATAAAGTGGGGTTTAGGGGAATTCATTATACGGACTTGTTCACGACAGTCATGACACCAGTACTATCACTGCTTTGATTTGTTTCTGTTCCAGTTACCTGTCTATATGTATCTACCTGTTTATTACGTTAATATTCCACTATTTTGGCGGGAAAGATTACATGATAGAGGCAATGTCACCCCACAAGGTTTCCATCAGAACACCGCCATGTTGTTGTTGCTGCTGCTGTTTCCCTGATCTCAAGTTCAACAAGTAAGTAAACTGGGGACCACAATAAGTAAAATGGGTACCACCTGCAGACGCCATTATTTGATATAAAATATTATCCAGTGCACGGCAAAACATATAATAATACCAGTGCGACAGCGAAGACTGAGATCAGAGTGCACATCTGTGAAGTATGATCTGAGACCTCGCTGTCCATAAGCCTTTTATGTTGTCTGGGCTGTCAAACCAGCAACAAGCAAAATCTCTGACTCCAAACTGACTGGAGGATTTGTTTGTCTGATTTGAGGTTTAACGTCCACGTCAACATTGTAAAGGTCATTTTGAAGACGTTGCTTCCAATTTTGTGGGACTTTTACCCGACATTGAGATGAAATGACATCTCAAGACCTGCCCGCCAAGGGAACCAATAGGGTTTATAAGCATGGACGGTCAGGCTCGCAACGCTTTGCCTGGGCAGGCTTAGATCCTCTTAGCGGTTTACCAGTACTTGCGTGCGGGTCGGTTTCAGCTCTGCGTGGAAGCATCTTGTAGCCCATCTATTTCTTCAAGTCCACTCTGGGGAACGGGAGGTCACGGGTTCGATCCCGGGCCGCGACATACCAAAGTCGTTAAAGATGGTACTAGCTGCTCCTCGCTTGGCATTCAGATTTACGGGGTAGAGCTAGGACTGGTAGACCCAGTGTCAGGATAATGTGACTGGGTGTGGTATCATGTAATGTGTCTGGGACATGATACTTCAGTGAGGCAGCACTATAAAAGTGAGCATTGAGCTCCCTGTCGCAACCAGACACCGTCGTGATATGACTGAAAAATTGTCGAAAGCGACGTTAAACCCGAATTCACACACACACACAAAATTCTTCAAGCCCCTATGCGCGGGGGCCGAACTGACTGGAGATCTGAGACTTCACAGGTCGCACTGTCTCATTGTTGGTTTTACCGTGCGCTGACTCCATGTATTGTTTTCCGACCAGGACCCTCGCTATGACGACTATTTGTTCCATAACAATTTTCCGCTACAGTGAATTTGCCGCTAACGGTAGTATACATGCAATAGGTCATAATGAATTTTTTAACCCTTAAAGAGCAATTACAAAGAAATTTTAAAATTTCTTAATATGAAGAAGGGTGAAAGCAGACACAAGGCGGGTCATTTTATTGAAACCCGCATGAAAAATTGCCCATTTTTCCAAAGTTATGCGCATTTATATTTGATACATACCTATTTTCCTCTAAGAGTAGCCTTCTCTGAATTTACTCTGATTTTAACCCACAATGCAATATTCTGTGATGTCATAGTGGCTTTAAACTTTTTTAAAATAATTTTAAACTACCACATTTTCCATTTTGCAGTAGCCTAATATAGTTTTCTCATGCCCTATGATTACTGTGTATCTTGTTTATAATTAAGAATAGAAATGAGAAATTTGATTTCGAAATTCAAGCTTGAATTCACAATTAAAGTATTTTTTTTTAAAATGTTTAAAATTACCATTTTATTCAAAATTTCAATCCAACTAACTAATTTAAGTGTTTTACATGCCTATTGAACAGATCAGTAAGTTCTAAAAGTTATAGCGTCCTCTTACAAAAACAGGAACTTGAATTTAAATTATTTAAAAAAAAAATTTTAAATATGAATTTAAGGTTTGCAATTGAAAATATGAGAAAACTGGTTTAGCATACCAGTTGAAATCAGTTAAAATAATTCAAAAAGGTGATTATACAGTTCCTAAGGACTATAAAACACAAGGTATTTCATATTTAAAAAGTTAAAAAAATTGATGTGCATCTATGACATCTTAGAATACCTCATGAATATTAATGAGGCAGTCTGAAGCTGCTTTGTCTCCATGAAATATTTCACACTTCAAAGTGTAATATCTTGGAAACTGATGCGGTTTTCGCCCTTTGATTTCTTTAATCAATGTCTTTTTAAATTTAATGGATTTCTTTACCTTTGTATATGACCTTTAATTACTCCATGGAATAAATGTTGTGGACATTTGTTAGAACATTCGTAATGAATATCCATAACATTTATTTCTCGGATTTTTACATGAGCCGGCGCATGACAAAACCTACAATAAGACCGGTGTGCAGGCTGACCTGGGTCTTCGCTGGTCGCCCACGGATTCTTGTAGATTTTATCATGCGCTGGCTCATTATATAATATTAATATTTTTGAATACCTCCATTAATCCGTCTCATCTGATTTCGTTCCACTGAAACTGTCGTTATTCACCTTATTTGCATTATCTGCTGGTTCCTATTCTGAAGGTTATCACCGTTGGAAAAAAACAGGTAACCAGACCCTCCTGACCTTAAAAGGTCAGGAGGGTCTGGTTACCTGTTTTTCCAATATTGACAATGTGCAAGCTGGGAGCCAGCAAATAATGCAAATATGGTGAAAAACAAGTTTTGTCCTAATATCGAATGTCGGTATGAAGAGGGTTGTGGCCACGTAAAATCGATTTAAGCCCCCCAGTGGAAATCTTCCTCTGACCGTTCCAAGGCGGCTCTTCTGTGGCGATTTATTTATGTTGTTGTTAGTTGCTTGCTGTGTGTGTCGCTTTTGTCTTTTTATTTTGGATGACCATATGGCCATTTTGTGGGAAAGTAACTGTCCTTATGGCCTTCCTTTGTTTAGGTTTCCATTATGGTCTTGTCGCTTAATGTTTGTATTTCTTTCCCTTTGGTGTCTTTTATGGGTGGAGTAAGTTAATTGTATCAATTCCTGATCTTTGTTTTACTTCTACTTTGAGTGTATAAGACTCTCGTGCGAGATTAATGTACATGTAATCTATGATGGGGCTGGAGATTGATAGACACTCTGATGGGGAATCTATTGCAGATTAATAGGATCTATGATGGTGTTAGAGACTAATAGGATCTATGATGGGGATCTATGATCTATGATGGGGTTGGAGATAAATAGAATCAAGTATATGATGGGGTTGGAGATTAAAAGAAGCCATGGTGGGGTTGGAGATTAATATAATTTTTAATGGGGTTGGATATTAATAGAAGCTATGGTGGGGTTGGCGATTAATAGAACCTATGATGGGTTGGGGATTAACAGAATCTATGATGGGGTGGGAGATTAATAGAACCTATGATGGGGTTGGAGATTAATAGAAGCTTTGGTGGAGTTGGAGATTAATAGAACCTATGATGGGTTGGAGATTAATAGAAGCTATGGTGGAGTTGGAGATTAATAGAACCTACGATAGGGTTGGAGATTAATAGAACCTATGATGGGGTTGGAGATTAATGGAATCTATAATGGGGTGGGAGATTAATAGAACCTATGATGGGGTTGGAGATTAATAGAAGCTATGGTGGAGTTGGAGATTAATAGAACCTATGATGGGTTGGAGATTAATAGAAGCTATGGTGGAGTTGGAGATTAATAGAACCTACGATAGGGTTGGAGATTAATAGAACCTATGATGGGGTTGGAGATTAATAGAATCTATGGTAGAGTTGGAGATTAATAGAACCTATGACGGGGTTGGGGATTAATAGAATCTATGATGGGGTTGACTACCAATAGAACCTATGATTGGGTTGAAAATTAATAGAATCTATGATTGGGTTGGAGATTAATAGAACCTATGATGGGGTTCGAGATTAATAGAATCTATGATGGGGTTCGAGATTAATAGAACCTATGATGGGGTCGGAGATTAATAGAATCTATGATGGGGTATGAGATTAATAGAGCCTATGATGGGGTTGGGGATAAATAGAATCTATGATGGGGTATGAGATTAATAGGACCTATGATGGGGTTGGAGATTAATAGTATCTATGATGGGGTTGGATAGTAATAGAATCTATGATGTGGTTGGAGATTAATAGAACCTATGGGGTTTGAGATTAATAGAATCTATGATGGGGTTGGCGATTAATAGAAGTTATGATGGGGTTGAATATTAATAGAATCTATGATGGGGTTGAAGATTAATAGAACCTATGATGGGGTTGGAGATTAAAAGAATCTATGATGGGGTCGGAGATTAACAGAATCTATGATGGGGTTGAAGATTAATAAAACCTTTGATGGGGTTGGGGATCAATAGAATCGATGATGGGGTTGAAGAGTAATAGAACCTATGATGGGGTCGGAGATTAATAGAATCTATGATCGGGTTTGAGATTTAAAGAATCATGATGGGGTTGGAGATTAATAGAATCTATGATGGGGTCGGAGATTATTAGAATCTATGATAAATTTGGAGATTAATAGAATCTATAATGGTGTTGGAGATTAATAGAACCTATGATTGGGTTGGAGATTAATAGTATCTATGATGGAGTTGGAGATTAATAGAATCTATGATGGGGTTGGAGGTCAATAGAATCTATGACGGGGTTGGAGATTAATAGAACCTATGATGGGGTTGGAGATCAATAGAATCGATGATGGGGTTGAAGATTAATAGAACCTATGATGGGGTTGGAGATTAAAAGAATATATTATGGGGTCGGAGATTAATAGAACCTATGATGGGGTTGGAGATTAATAGAATCTATGATGGGGTTGGAGATTAATAGACTCTATGATGGGGTTGGAGGTTAATAGAACCGATTATGGGGTTGTGACCAGGATTGGGTCCTCAGTTTAAAGAATCGTTCGAAAGTCTGGAAAAGCCTGAAATAGACCCTGCGACCCATGCTGTGCGAGGCGAGTAGTTCATTCATTTCACAGCAGAGGCTTCTCTAGGTACTACTTGAATGCGAAGACCCCGTCCATGTTTAAGGGCGTACATGAAAACTAGAAAAAAATGATTGGATATCTCTGCGCACTGGTATCAATACACGCCCATATGTACACTCATCGCGATAACGAGTTGGTGCAATGAACACCCCTTCAAACCAACTTTATATAAGGAAAACTGGGGTTTGTGGGAATATACAGTATTTTTCTTATTACTGCTCCAAACAATAGGTTGTGGGTATTCGTTAGAACCACCTCACTGGGGCGGTTCTACCGAACACCATCGGCCTATATTTGGAGTATAAATAAGAAAAATATCATTCTTTATTAGAAAAGTAACGATTTTGGAGATATAAAAGCATGCACTATGTCACAAGGGTGTTTTATCGTAATTGCTGGTGAGCTGCTAACATTAAATTTTACAGCCTCGCCGCAACTTTCACATTTTGTAACATATAATGTATGCTTTTCTTTTCAGAATAAATGTTCGAAAATTCGAAATTCTTACGATGCAGATAGCAGTGGTAGTGCCTTTTGTATTGTTTATAAAAGCTGTTCTTTGGACCGACGATGTTAGAGTTTTACAAGGGGTTAGTATGGCACACATTACGATAACACACCCGTGCGACATAGTGCATTTTTCACATCTCCAAAATGGCTTCTTTTCTGATGAAAATCCGTGATATTTTGCTTATAAATATTGCAAACATATGTTGTGGGTACTCGTTAGAACCGCCTCATTGAGGCGGTTCTAACGAGTACCCACAACCTATGTCTTGGAGTAAAAATAAGAAAAATAATGTTTACCCCCGTAAACCCAAGTTTTCTATATACAAAATGGGGTGTAAGGGGGTGTTCATTTCACGGACTTGTTCACGTGATGTATTATTGATCAGTATAGGCACACAAACACACATTCAACAGAATGTCGTACATGTTTGTTTGTTTGTTTGATTGATTTGAGGTTTAACGACCCTGTCAACACGGTATAGGTCATTTTGGAGACGTTGCTTCCAATTTTGTGGGACTTTTACCCGACATTGAGATGTAATGACAGCTCAAGCCCTGTCGCCCAATGAAACCAATAGGGTTTATACGCATGGGTGGACCGACTCGCACCGCCTTGCCTGGACAGACCTAGATCCTCTAAGCGGTTTGGCAGTACTCTTGTGCGGTCGGTTTCAGCTCTGCGTGGAAGCATCATGCAGCCCATCTATTTCTTCAAGCCCGATGGGCGGGGGCCGATGTCGTACTAATGTACAGGTCACCGTGGCTTAGTGATTAAAAACGTTGACACTTAAACATAAGGTGAAAAGAGCCTCTCTCAGGTCTCCTGTGAGACGCCAAAGGGAGACCAGGGGTCAGTAGTTAAAAATTAACGACTTAACGACATTGTGAGTTAACGTATTGTTAACACTGATCTTTTGATATGGCAAATGTGTTGTTGTTTTGTTTGTGTTTGTTTGTTTGTTTTTTTTCTGCTGAAAAAAATGTGAGTAGCTTTTGCAATTACAAAAGCTACTCACTTTTTTCGCAGCAAAAATACCAGAAAATTAAACACTGTACTTGCTAGAACAGATAACAATGTGACCATTATCGAGCTCGTTAAGCTAACGATGCTTTGAACAACTGGGCATGTGTGTTTTCTCTCCGGTTACTCCTGTTTTTGCCCACCTCTGATTAACGACTGACTCACTATAAGTTAAATAATCTTGAAAGGACGGTAAGACTAAAACCAAAAAAGAATAATAGAAAGTGCTAATTAAAAAGTCATTGTCGCACTTTACAGCACAGTTTAACAGATAGAAGAAAGTTGTTTTATTTAAAGACTGTCTGTAAATTTAAAGACTTTCTGTAAATTTAAAGACATTTTAGTCTGTAAATTTAAAGACTGACACAAATAAAATCATGAAAATGGTGTAAAACGGAAAGATCGCACTTTGCTGTTTATAGTACTTTGGCCGTTGTCTATGGAATATTTTATTATGTGTAACTGCAAATTATATAGTTGTCTCTATTTAATAAAATTCCTTCCACCATAATTGAAGTATTCTCAGAAAAACAGTTTTGGAATAAGATGCATTATGTAAAATGAGCTCAGGAATGAATGTGTATAACGATTTTATCATTTTGTCAATATACGGACCACTCGCTTCGACAGACAGATTTTCTGACAACTAAAATTGATGAAAGTTTCAGACGGAATACAACAGTAAAATGTCCGAAAACGAAATGACGTCAGTACGAAACTCATCATATGTTCGACTTTTGACAAATATTTCCTTCCTTACTGCGGAGTTTCACGGCATTTGTGGTGTAAGGGAAGGAACTGTGTTGTTTTATTTCTTAATTATTTCTATCATTAAACCGATATTACAAGACAATAAAATACATGCAGTCTTTTGCAACGCACGTTTTATTAATGAGATGAATACTGAGGTTGCGTATGAGAATGCGATTTTTTCGTGTTACATCATTTTCATGATTTTCTGTTGTGTTACTCAGTGTTAGTCTTTAAATCTACAGACTAAAAAGTCTTTAAATTTACAGGCAGTCTTTAAATTTAAAGACAGTCTTTAAATAAAACAACTTTCTTCTACCTGTTTAACATTGATATATGTAAAATTCCCATGTTTCTGCTACAAAGATATACGAGCCCTGCCAAGCGAATTTGTGTCTTCGAGCATTCCGTCATGACAAATTTAAACTGCGCATGCCTAGCCATTCAGAGGGGCCAGGGATATGGCTTTCTGTCTGAAGGTTCCTCTTGATTCACTGCTTGTATGAGCGAGCAGCGAAGGTTCTGGCGAGATTGCGCGGATGCGCAGGCTCGCATGAACCTTCGCTGCTCGCATTGGCGATAAGTACCAAAATCGCTTGACGGGGCCCAGATTGTTTTGTTCGTTACATGTAGAACAGCCTCAGAGTCCATGCTTTTGTGCAAGACTGAGTGTAAACCCCACTATGTTGTTTATAGCCTTCTTTTCTAGGGTATTCATTACACGGGCATGTTAACGTAAGGGAATGTTAACCCCATTACTATAATACACCCGTGCCACATAATGCATTAGTCCAAATTGGCTCCTTTTCTGATGAAAATCTGTGATAATTTTCTTATTTTTACTGCAAACATTGGTTGTGGGTGCTCGTGAGAATCGCCTCATCGAGACCGTTCTAATGAGTACCCACAACATATGTCTGGAGCAGAAATAAGACTAATAATGTATATCCCCGTAAACCCGAGTTTTCTCTATATAAATTAGGATTTAGAGGGGTTCAGTTCACAGACTTGTTAGCTACTTAGTCACTGTAACACATTCTATGTGAATGGCTAACAGTGCAGACCATGATACACACCAAAAAGTCAATCCGATGGTTGCCCAATCTTCTTAAAACGCTGTCAAGGGAATTAAATCTTCACAGATATTAGAATTGATTCTGATTGTTTTTCTTCCCTCCTACAGTTGGTAATTATTTAAAACTACTAGCAAAATTACTTTACCGACCTGGCTTAGGGGTTGTATTTTTCATATTTAACTCACTTGAGCATGAAATTTGTACATCTCACAGATGTTAAAAGACAAACGCTCGATGTCATTATAAAAGTTATGTGCAAGACAAGCAACATTCTAAGCCGGAAAATAGCAGTATACGTTTGTATATTTAACACTTGTGAGAAATAATCTTTGGTTGGCCGTAGATCACTGATTCCATTGTGACATTTTGAAAATATCTGAGGGTCACTGATGAGGCCTAATTGGCCGAAACTAGCTAGTCTGGCCCAGAAAAAATGTACACTCCATATTTTTCACTTCTGTGGTGTATTCATTGCTTCCCAAGGATAACCCTTTTATAGAACATATTATACAACCAACGCCTGATAATAAAATATAATGTTATTAGTCAAGTAATTCCGGCCGAGGCCAGTACAGCAGATCGAGGACCTGTAACTGGGCAAAAGGTTATTACTTGATTAATGACAATTTTGTTAATTAACACCATTAAAACATGATCATTGATTTATTTTTACCTCAGTGTTGCCGAACAATACAGGACAGTCAATTAATAAATTTTGATAATAACCCCGTTTCCAACGTCAATATTTTGCAGGTAAACCCTAACCAAGCAGCGTTCTATATTATCCTGGCCACGGTTGTGAGCACGCTGTTAGCAATGTACGGGCTCGTAGTGATGGTGAAAGCAACAGAACAAATTCTAAAGAAACATCGAATACGAATGAAATTTCTCGTCCTACAGTTGGTGCTTATATTTACGAACCTACAGTCTGCTATCATAAGTATATTCTACAGATTCGGCTTACCGCCATGCAGGGGAATAATTGGGACCAAAGTCAGGGGATCAGGTTAGAAGGCTCAGCACAAATGAAATAAAATTGAGCCGCTGCATAGCATTTCCAACAATTTACATGTGCGCACAGCAAAGAATCAGATCAACCTGCCCATCTGTAGAGTCTGACCAGAGACCTCTCTTGCTGCATGAAGGACTGAGCATGCGGCCCTTAGCTATCCTGAGAGCGCACAACGAAGATCTGATTCTTCGATGGGCGCACATGTATATCGGAGAAAATGCTGTGCCCCGACTCAATTATGCTAATTTAAAACTCGCGGATTATCAGTATTTTGATGACGTTTTTGTTCACTTTTCACATTACTGTGGAAAATAGGAGTATTCCAAGAAACATCCCTATGAATATGGTTGTACTGAGTTTCCACAAGAAAATCCTGATGAGAAAATAAATAAAATCAGTCCGCTTATTTTTATGCTGATACAATATAGAAAATGTCTGGGTTCTAGAGCATTTTAGGTAAATCCATTTGGAACGCACTGCAATGAACCTTAAGTTCAAAAATTGGAAGAAGTAATAAAACTTAATTGACGATTCTGCCATAGTCTGTTGCACAGCTACAGACCATGACAAAAGAGCCTGCAAAGTTTCAAACAGATCGGTATAAAACTGTGTATAGAGTTCCGCAAACAGTGTACCAAGCGATAAAAAGGGGGAATATCTCCACAAGGAGAATCCAGATGGACAAAAAGAAAGAAAGAAGGGAAAAAACAGGTCTACTTACTTTTCATACCGATGCTATAAAATATCAGGATTCAAGCTGTAACCATTCTTGCTACTGTAACAGACGGACAGACAGTCAGGCGGACAGATAGACGGACGGACGGACGGACGCACAGGCCAAAACGAATATGTCGCCTCAAGTTCTTCGAAGTTGGGGACATCATTTTACCAAGTACCGTCGATATACATGTTTTTCAACGCGTATTGAGTTATGGCAATAGCAAGGTTGTCTCGGGCGGACGCCAGACGAATCCCCGACAGCTCAGTTGTAGAGCATCCGCTTCGGGATCGGGAGGTCGGGGGTTCGATCCCCGGCCGCTCCATACCGAAGGCGTAAAAAATGATACTAGGAGTTCCCTTGGCCGACGCTCGCATTATCAGAGGTAGTCCCAGGAAGATAAATGAAGGCAGGTAAGTATGTGTTAATGATTTCCTTGTTTGTCGCAATAAAAGCTATATAGAGCTTATGTTATTTGTTTCTAATATGCGCCGTTAATTAAAGCTCCTTTCAGCCCCCGCCCATCGAGGCTTGAAGAAATAGATGGGCTGTATGATGCTTCCACGCAGAGCTAAACCGACCGCACAAGAGCACTCGTAAACTGCTTAGAGTATCTAAGCCTGTCCAGGCAAACGGTGTGAGACGGACATGCTTATAAATCCTATTGGTTTCATTGGGTGACAGGCTTGAGATGTCATTTCATCTCAATGTCGGGTAAAAGTCAATCAAAATTGGAAGCAACTCATCCAAAATGACCTGTACAGTGTTGACGGGGACGTTAAACTCCAACTCAAACAAAACAAACCAACAAATTAAATCTTCTTTATCTTTTATCTTTTTAAATCGCTATATCCTGAAACCTATCCGATGGGGGAATATAAGAATCTTAAATGGGTGTTAGGGGTGGATTGAAAAATCCGTCCCTAGGAACACTGTCCGGCATCACGAGGCTTGCCGAGTGATGCCGGACAGTGATCCCGAGGAACGGATTTTTCTATCCACCCCTCACATCCATATTGGATTCTTTTTCTTGCATACTTTTTATTTCTATTGCGAATTTTTAATGCTGCTGTCACTTTGGTTTCCGACGTCCGCCATTTTGTGATGACACAACAGGAATGTTTAGTGACGTCACGCATGACGACGCCGCACACGAGGTTGTAATCAACCAGTGCATTTATCAAACACGCGATTATATTCGATTTGGGGTCAGAACACCAGGGTCAGAACATAAATTTCTATCCCAGGGTAAAATCACGGATTTCCTTGTCTGGTGTGCAAGAATAAAACAGGTTTCCCTGTTTCTCATGTTTTTCAGTGATACAGCACATGATGCTTGTGTTTGAAATGTTCCTGCTAGCTGTCTGTGCGTCAAGGGCCTACCGGAAGTCAGAACATCGTGATCTTCCTGAAACCTGTCTGACTGACGCCTCAGAGCCAACATTTTACCCACGGAGATACGGGACTGTAGCCACTTCAACAGATGACTTGCATGTAAGTGGTTTTTTAAGTACATTCTTCGCCATAATCAGCACACACGTAATAAACACACATCAATTCTTGTTCAAGAAAAGTAGAGTGCAAGATTTTGCTGGCCTCGGTAGCTCAGTCGGATGCGCGTCTGACTGTTGATCATGAGGACATGGGTTCGATACCTGCCGGGGTCGGCAACATTCTATTGTGGAGATTGATCATGAAATCTTTTATACCGTCATTCTCTCCCTTCCGCAGATTCAAGAAGAGCAGTTGTCAGTTTCTGGCGAAAGAATGTGCACTGTACTGCTTAGCCGCTTACGTATTCACCATATTTGCATTATTTGCTGGCTCCCAGCTTGCACATTGACAATATTGGAAAAAAACAGGTAACCAGACCCCCCTGACCTTTCAAGGTCAGGGGGGTCTGGTTACCTGTTTTCCAAACGCTGATAACCTTCAGACTAGGAACCAGCAGATAATGCAAATAAGGTGAATAAGTTCTATAGTTTTGCTCAAAAACAAAAGTGGTCCTAATAAGTTACCATTATCTGGAGCAGAAACGGGGAAAAAACAATCAAAAAAGTTACCTTTGAGTAATGCAATTTCTTGCTCCCTAAAAGGCGATGTTCCACATTATCGCTTTGGTAGTATTGTAAGAGTTGGGATTCAACTGATAGACTGAATATCACGTGATCAAGTCCGTTAAATGAAGACCCCCCTATACCCCACTTTATATACAGAAAACTGGGGTTTACGGGGGTAAACATTATTTTCCTTATTTCTGCTCCAAGACATAGGATGTGGGTACTCGTTAGAACCGCCTCATTGAGGCGGTTCTAACGAGCACCCACAACCTATGTTTGCAGTATTTATAAGAAAAATATCAAGGATTTTCATCAGAAAAATGGCCATTTTGGAGATGTGTAAAAATACCCCAATTTGCACGGGTATGTTATCGTAATGATATTCACGATCATTCGGTCCATCCCGCTTATCAGGAAGGGCAGTTGTCAGGTTCTCATTACGAAAACACAACAATTCAAATATATCGAAACATTTACCACCAAAATCTGAAAATTTTCAGAAAAAATATATGATATTTTTCATGTATCTGCTCTAAGACAAATTATGTACACTCCTGTAAACCCCAGTTTTTCTATATAAAAGTGGGGTTAGAGGGGGTCAAAATTATACAGGCGTGTTTTCGTGATGTGTTGAAAGTATTTGCACTGTACTGGTTAAGCACTTATGTACGAGTATAAAGTGTGGTTTGGTAAACTAACCCGCTCGATATGACCTATATAATATTGACAGGGTCGTTACACTTCAAAAGAAAACTGTCTTAATAAAGGCTTTTAATGGTAGTATTATAATGTGTATGTGTCATTTACGCTGCTTTAAACTGGATGAGAATTTATTGAGATCATTCAATACACTCACTTATTCATTGTTTGTTTTTCGATAAAAATTTAAGATGGCAATTGCGGCCATCTTGAAATGCATCAAACGACACCTCCTTCACCGAGAATCGGATTGAGCTGAATTTTGATGGGATGCATCTGGGCGACATGGAGATTCTGAATTGCTAAAATCGTTCTGTTCTCATATCCAAGTTGGTCACTGTGGCGGCCATATTCTCATTTTTCAAACGACATCTCTTCCAAACCGAGTCGAATTGAGCTGATACTTGATGGGAGGCATTGGAACGACATTAAGTTTCAGAATTGCTATAACTGTCGAATTCCAATATCCAAGATGGCCGTAACGGTGACCAGCTTGAAATTCTGTACACAACACCTCCTCCAAGACAAAAAAATGGATTGAGCTGAAAGTTGATGGTAGGCGTTATTCAGAATTTGTAAATACCTTCCGATCCCATATCCTCTTGATAATAATCAAACGACATCTTCCGAACTAAAGTAAGATTGAACAAAATATGATGGGAAGAATCAGGGCTACATGGAGGTCCAGAATTGCTAAATTCGTTCCGTTCCGATTGCTATCTTTAAAGATCTCCGTCTGCTCCAAAAGGGTTAATCGGGTTGAGCTGAAACTTCTCGTGAGATATTGAGGCGGCAAGGAATTTCAGAAGTGCTAAATTGGTTGTCTTCTAATATCCAAGATGGCCGCCGTAAATTTTTCAAAATGCATTTACTCCCAAATTGTTAGTTGGATTGAGCTTAAACTTGACGAGAGGCATTTGGGTTGCCTGAAGATTCAGGATTGCAATATCATTCCCTTCTTGTATAAATTATGGCCGATATGACGACCGTCTTGAAAATGTTCAAACCACATCTGCTCCCAAATGACAAGTCCAACTCAGTCAAAATTTGGTAGGAGACATTCTGGCGAAGGGAATTTAAGGCATGCTTAATATCATTTGTTCCGATGTCCAGGATGGCCACAGCGGCCATCTAAAATCTCAAATGACATCTGTTGCTGTATGGTCAATCGGATTGGGTCGAAACTTGACGGGACATGGAAATTAAGAATTTCCGCTATTAATGTTTCCATTAGGGTCTGTTGTTTCATGTTTGTGCTTCTTTCCCTTTCGTGTCTCTGATGGGAGCTGTGGGTTAATTGTATCGATTCCTGATCATTGCCTTCACTTCTATTTTGCTGAAATTTATGTATTCCGATATCCAAGATGGCCGTAATCAAAGGACATATAAACGCTTCACTCACATCATCTCTTCTGGAATCCGAAGTCTGAGCTGTTCTGAAACTTAATGGGCATCAACGCATCTCAGATTCAAAACTGTAAGGCAATCTGATCTGATAGCCAAGATGGCAACCATGGCACAGTGTAACATGTTGTGGTCAGCCTTACCTAGATGTTACTGAGCGATTTCTGGAACAAAAGGGGTTTCCAGTTGTTTGTGCGGCAAACGTAAATTGTGACTGTCCATCAGAACTGGTTCATTTACAAGGTTCTAACGAGTGCTCAAAATATGCTCTTAGCAAATCTCAGCAAATAATAAAGAATTCTAAAATTATACTATTGCAAGCCATAACCTTTGCTATTAAATGGGTTTGGTACTCATTTTTTATTTTTAATTGGCAAGGCCATTCGTAACGTAATGCATAATGCAAAACTCTACACATAGAATGTAGTTTACATTGTTCGGTATTTTGTGATCATCGAGAGTTTCGATTTTGTTATGAATGTCCCTGCAGATGCCGAATTGGCCGAAGCTAGCTAGTCCGTCCCAAAGTCAATCTTAAAATATTTGTTCTCATACTGCAACTTTGCTGAGCGCATACAATGTATGCTCGAAGACCCTCTTTTCGTTTGTCGGGGCGTAGTTGACACAGTGTCGGAGGACATTTAAAATGTCCTAGCCCAAACAAGAGAAACCATGTCTTCGTGCCCATGTGCACATAAAAGACGAAAATCAGCACATGCTTCCGTTTGGTAATAGTACAGCTTTCTCCTCTCTTTCGACTGTTAACCTCTTCGAAAGAAACCTTGACTCAAAGGCTTTCAATATTTTGCCAAGTGAAGACGCAGATCAGTCTGCGCGGACGTCTGTGCGTCGGCGCGCTGATCTGTCTCTTCATTTGGCGCGTATTACCGCCTTTTTGCATTAAGCAACACTTTTTAATTAATTAAAAATAAATCTGATATAGTAGCAGCTGTTTGACTACATATGCAATTGACACTTACGATTCTTTTTACAGAAATACATACCAGATGAACCCGACGAACCTACCGCGGAAGCTACTTTACTGCCAAAGAATGGGAGTGTTTCGATGGAAAAAGACTGATACTATGAGACTGACATGGCTATACAATATGGGTCCCGTTAAGCGATTTTGGTACTTATCGCCTTTGCGAGCAGCGAAGGTTCAGGCGAGCCTGCGCATCCGCGCAGTCTCGCCAGAACCTTCACTGCTCGCTCATACAAGCAGTGAATTAAGAGGAACATTCAGACAGAAAGCCATATCCCTGGCCCCTCTGAATGGCTGGGCATGCGCAGTTAAACTTTGTCATGATGGAATGCTCGAAGACTCAAATTCGCTTGGCGGGGCTCATATAATGCTATTTATTGTTTTAGATAAGGGAGAAGCACGTGTAACTAGTTCTGGCGAAACAATGTGCTCTGTACTGGTTATTTCAAGGTGAAGTGTGGTTAGGTAAACTGACAAGCTAGATATGACCTCAATAGTATTGACTGGGGCGTTAAGCCATAAACAACCGAACAAATAAAAGATGTTATTAGAATATTTAAAGAAAGGTTGTTTTCTTATTTCTTTATAGATAACCTGGGTGTGTGTATTAGCTCCTGTCCTGTTGAGCCCGGATATGTCTTGAAGGAGCCATATGATCAGGATCTACATTGTTTGATCAGGATCTACATTGTTTGTCCTTCAGATTGTGAATTTGTTGTAATAATTTGCATCAAGTAACCTGATTGGTTGATAATCGGTAGTTGGTGTGGCATATTACAATATTCAGCAGGACAAGGGTTAGTTGAAATGTCCAGCATAACGATAACATATCCTTGTGGCACAGTGCTTACTTTCAGACCTCCAAAACAATAACTTGTCTGTTGAAAATGTGTGATATTTCTCTTAATTATACTCACAACATAGGTTATCATCGAGGCGGTTCTAAAGAGTTTTTGTCTGTTTGATTTGAGGTTTAACGTCCCGGTCAACACTGTATAGGTCATTTTGGAGACATTGCTTCCAATTTTGTGGGACTTTTACCCGACATTGAGATGAAATGACAATTCAAGCCCTTTCACCCAAAAAAAACAATGGACGGTCCGCTTTGTGTGTGTGTGTGCGTGTGTGTCTTTCTTGCGTGTCCAGTCAATAATTATTCCTGGATGGATTTTAAAATTACTTGACAGAAATGTTAACCATCATGAGACAATGTGTCACGTGCAAGACTCAGATCGGTACCTCTAAGGTCATGGTCATACTTAGAGGCCAAAGGTCAAAAAAAGGTCTTTCGTTTGTGTGTGGTCAATTACTTCTTTACTTCTGGATGGGCTTCTTAAAGTTACTTTGCAGAAATGTTCGCCTTTACTAGATTATGTGTCGTGCGCCAGACCCAGATTCGTACCTCCAATGTCACTGTCATATTTAGAGGTCAAGGGTCAAAAAGGGGTCTTTTTTCGTGTCCGGTCAATAACATTCTTATTCTTAGACGGATTACTTAGCAGATATGTTAACCATCTTGAGACGATGTGTTGCATGTAAGACCCTGGTCGCTACCTCGAAGATCGAGGTCATACTTGGAGGTCAAATGTAAAAAAAGTTTTTGTTTTCGTGTCCGGTCAATAACTTTCTTATTCCTAGATGGATTGTGAAATTAATTGGCTGAAATGTTAACTGTTATGAAATGTGTCATGCATAAAACTGAGGTCCCTAGACCCAAGGTGAAGGTAAAAATGTTGTACTCACACAGTCTGTTACATAACACTCACTTCTGTGCCCACTGTCATATTGCGGGGGGAACCATGTCCTACGGACACAATTGTAGTATTGAACTTGTTTTGAACTTCGTTGGCAAAAACACCAATTTAAAATCGTTATCTCATGAACTGAATATTTCACCCGTGGTCATTTCATAAGAAATGTATGAAACTCGCCAGAGATTTGTTATATTAATCCCATATATGGGCCCCGTCAAGCGATTTTGGTACTTATCGCCTATGCGAGCAGCGAAGGCTCAGGCGAGCCTGCGCATCCGCGCAGTCTCGCCAGAACCTTCGCTGCTCGCTCATACAAGCAGTGAAACAAGAGGAACCTTCAGACAGAAAGCCATATCCCTGGCCCCTCTGAATGGCTGGGCATGCGCAGTTAAAATTTGTCATGACGGAATGCTCAAAGACACAAATTCACTTGGCGGGGCTCATATAATGATATATTTATGTTTTTTGGGTGGTTGTGTGAGGCAAATGTGTCCTGTATCTTACATCACTGGGGAGCCCAACTGATATTGGCTAACAGTTGAGCAAGGCCTGCTATCCCAAACTTGTAGCAGTTAAGGGTAGAGGGGAAATGTTATTAATAAGTTCTGAATAGTTAGGTCCTTTGGAAGCAAAGAATACACAAAGTAAACGAAAATAGCAGACTCGGTATTATTGAGTTTGTTCATGACCAGTACTGAAATGTGCTACACCGGCCACGCCCCCTAGCACCGGCTTAAGCAGAACTCTATTTTCAAAATGATTCTAAATGAATTCAATGATCCCAAAGGACCAGAAAATATAATCTGCACAATGATGGATGTACGGGGAGACTTTTTACGGCCGCCACACGGCACAGCACCAGCTGCAGTGAAGATAAATAAGTTCATTTGTTTGTTCACTTTCATTCATTTCCCTCTTTCTCGGTATCCTTCTTTCATCTCCTCTACTGTCTATTCCATTTTTCTCTCTTTCTTCGGGAGATGACAAAAAAGGACCAACAAGGATTGACGTGTCGTTAAACTTTAACGCAAATATTCTATGTTACAGTCTGTATATCTCATATTGGAGGATCCAGTTTGTATACTTCATATCCGAGGGCACATTCTGATACAGTATGTATACCTAGCACCTGATGATGTGGTCTGATACAGTCCGCAATACAGTCTGAAAAGGTACAGTGAAATTCCGCTGTTAAGACCACTTAAAATTAGGACTAATTCTGGCATAAAAAGCTTATTTTGAATGGTACACTTAATTTTTCTTTGCGTTTTCTGCCTACAATGTCCTCTGGTCGGGGACCACCTTTGGAACTGTTCAAAAGTGGTCTTTAAGACCACTTTTGAACAGTCCCAAAGGTGGTCTAAATATTGGAATTTTACTATGTGTAAACTTAATATATGGAATTAGTCTGATACAGTCTGTCTACTTCATATCTAAGGATACAGTCTGATACAATATGTACTTAGTGCTTGTAATTTGCTCTTCATTTAGAATCCTTTTCCGACATGTTAAGAAACCCATGTTAAATAAAACTGTTTAAGGGCTAAACCATTTGTTTATTCTTACACCGACCCTATATCTCACCTACACATACATTATGTCAAAAGTCATTGAAATAAACACCCCCCAAAACACAACTTTATATAGGGGTATACATTATTTTTTTCTTATTTTTGCTCAAAAACATAGATTGTTGGCATTCTTTAGAACAGCCTCATTGAGGCTGAAACATAGATTGCTGGTACTTGTTAGAAAATGAGGCGGTTCTAACGAGAACCAACAATCTATGCTTAGACAAGAAATAAGAATAATATCAAAAACTTATTTGGGATAAAAGATCGTTTTAGAGATGAAAGATTCCATTTTATGACACGGTTGTGTTACTATGATGGATGTTCATTAGAACCATCTCATTGGGGCGGTTTTAATGAGCATCCACAGTCTTTGTTTTAGTGAAATATACCCTTTTTAATGCCACTTATACAAGAGGGAACAACAAGGGTGAACATTACATTGTACCTGTATACTTCATTTATCATATGACGTCGCGTCTAAGTGTGTAATAACGCCATGTAATATTTTCGATAATCCACTAGTGGATTAAATATGTAAATTAGCTAGATACGACCCGTAACGTTACATGTACGACGTCCTTAACGACGTCGCGTGTACTAACGGCGGACTATTGACATTTTTGTAAATGCATTTTAAATGTCAAATGATAAATATAATCTTGCATTAGTGCTCATGTATTATTGAATTATTAAACTCGTTGAGGAAAAGGGATAAAATGCTCGGCAAAACCTCGCATTTTATCCCTTTTCCTCAACTCGTTAAATAAATTCAATAATATATGAACACTCATGTAAGATCCTCTATATCTGAGGACATATTCTGATACAGTATTTATACCTGCTCTGTCTCTGGTCGGCCCATCGGAGTCTAACTGTTGGTTTTCTTTTGCTCCGGCATTCCAGTGGTTTCTTGCTGTCGAGTCCTCACCGTTGTTTCATCTCTGTGGTTGTTTGATTATTTGTGTTCAAGGAGATGTTGCACTGATGAGTTAGGAGGCCTTCGTGCGGACTGCACAAATTATTTGTCTAAATCTCGGCGGAAGTAAGGGCGAGGATTGTGGCCAGGTAAAATCGATTTAAGCACCCCAGTGGAATTCGTTTCCGCTGACCGTTCCAAGGCGGTTCTTCTGTTGCGGTTTATTTTTGTTATGGGTTTTCTTTGTGTGTTTGTGTCACTTTAATTATTTTATTTTGGATAGCCTGTTGGCCATTTTGTGGGAAAGTAACTGTCATTTTGGCTTTCCGCTATTGGTGTTTCTGTTAGGGTATGCTGTTTCATATTTGTATTTCTTTCCCTTTGGTGTCTCTGATGGGAGCTATGGGTTGATTGTATCGATTCCTGATCATTGCCTCTACTTCTATTTTGTTAACATAATGCATGTAATGTACATGTACATGTAGCCGTTTTAGAAGGTTACAGTTGTTTCCGATCAGTAGGATTCAACGAATATACGAGAGTGAGTCAATAATAAACAGCCTAACTTATTTCTGGGTGAGATTGATCTCTTCTGTTTCGATGTAATTGCCCTCTAGAATGATACACTTCGGCCAACGCTGTTCCAATGCCATCAGCCCAGAACTGAAGGAGCCAGGGTCCTTGGCTCTGAACCACTCCCCAACTGCCGCCACTTCTTTGTTGGACCTGAAATGACGACCACGGATATACTTTTTCAAGATTTGGAAGAGGAAATAGTCACTAGGAGCTAAGTCCGGAGAATGGATGGCGTGCTGTATTAGCTCGTACCCTTTCTTCTCAACAGCATCCATTGCAATTTTGCAAGTGTGGACTCTTGCATTGTCCTGTTGGGGCAGAACCCCCCCCCCCCCCCCACCGCCGAGAGTTTACCTCGGCGTTTTTCACTGATCGCAGTTCTCAGTTGGTCGAGCAAATTTACACAATTCGCAACTGTTATTGTGCATTTCTATGCTAGAAAATCCAACATAATAACGCCTTGTGTGCCCCAAAATACAGCTACCATCACTTTGCCAGCAGAGGGTTGCGTATTGAACTTCTTTTGCCTGGGAGACCCCGGCCCTACCCACTGGCGACTTTCAGTTTTATTCTCTGGTTCATAATAATCGACCCAGGTCTCATCTACAGACATGAAAGAAAATCATCTTCCTTGGCCGTAAACTGCTTTTATAATGCGTTGCATACTGATGCTGTGCTTGGCATTTGCTCGTCGCTAAGGGATTTTAGGACCCAACGGGCTACCCAAGCCATCATGTGAAATTGTTGAACTGCTACCATGTGAAATGTATAATGCATTCGCTATTTCTTCCATCTTAGTTCGCCTATCAGAGTACACCAGATACCGTACTTTGTTACACATTTCTTCACGGGTGGCATCTGATGAGCGTCCAGATCTGGTTTCGTCTTCTAAATATGATCTACCGCGTTTGAATTCCCCAATTATTCACTCTTATAAAGCGTATTTCTCTTAAGCCACAGATACAAACGTTTCCGTCTGTGGTTCGCGCCTCATGAAAACAGGTCTACATAATTTTGACCCCCTTTTACCCCATTTTATATAGTAAAACTGGGGTCTACAGGGTTATGGTTATTTTTCTTATTTCAGCTCAAAGTCATAGATTGTGGGTACTCGTTTGAACAGCCTCGCCGATGCGGTTTTTACAAGTAACCATAATCTATGATTTGAGCTCATATATAAAAAATTTACCAGAATTTTCATTTGAAAAATTTCATTTTTAGCTCACTTGTCACGTAGTGACGAGGTGAACTTTTGGGATCACTTTTTGACCGTCGTCCGTCGTGCGTGCGTGCATGTGTGTGTGCATAAACTTTTTCTTCAAACGATATCTCCTCCTAAACAACTGATCGGATTTTGACCAAACTTCGCAGGAATGATCCTTAGGTGGTCCCCTTTCAAAGTTGTTCAAATGGTTCCAGTCTGTTGCACATCTAAGTCACAGGAGCAAAAAAATAGATTTTTGTACTGAAAACTTAAAAAATCTTCTTCTCTGAGACCGCACGGCCCAGGTCTTTGATATTTACCAAGATTGTTCAAATTATAGCCCTGGGGCAAAAAGTGACCCCGCCCAGGCCGGGGCCCTTTGGTTTTACATTGACATATATAGGGAAAATCTTCAAATATCGTCTTGTCTGAAACCACAAGGCCCAGGTCTTTGATATTTTGTGTGAAGCCTCATCTAGTTGACCTTTATCAAGATTGTTCAAATTATAGCCCTAGGCCAAAAACCCCAAAGCCCAGGTCTTTGATATTTGGTGTGAAGCTTCATCTGGTGGACCTCTACCAAGATTGTTCAAATTATAGCCCTTTGGCCAAAAATGCCAACCACTTTGATATTGGATCTGAAGCTTAATCTAGTGACGCCTACCAAGACTGTTCAAATTATAGCCCTGGGGCCAAATATGCCCCCTCTCCCCGGCCCTTTGGTTTTACATTGACTTAAATGTATATAGGGAAAATCTTTAAAAATAATCTTCTCCAAAACCGCAAGGCCAAGGTTTTTGATATTTGTTGTGTAGCTTCATCTAGTGGACCTCTACCAAGATTGTTCAAATTATAGCCTTGGGCTAAAAATGCCCTCGCCCCGGGGCCCTTTGGTTTTACATTGACTTATATAGGGAATATTAAAAAACATTTTTCTCTGAAACCGTAAGGCCCGAATCTTTGATATTGGGTGTGAAGCTTTATCTAGTGACCTCTATCAAGATTGTTCAAATTATAGCACATGGGCCAAAATGCCCCCGCCCCGGGGCCCTTTGGTTTTACAGAGACTTATATAGGGAAAATCTTCTTCTCTGAAACCGCAAGACCCAGGTCTTTGATATTTGGTGTGAAGCCTCATCTAAAGGACCTCTGTCAAGATTGTACAAACTATAGCCCTAGGGTCAAAAATTACCCACCCATGGGGCCCTTTGGTTTTTCATAGACTTGTATAGGCAAAATCTTTACAAATTTTCTCCTCTAAAACTCCAAGGCCCAAGTCTTTGATATTTGGTGTGAAGCTTTATCTAGTGGACCTGTACCAAGACTGTTCAAATTATAGCTCTTAGGCCAGAAATGTTTCCGACCAGGGGCCCTTTGGTTTTACAATGACTTATATAGGGGAATTTTAAAAAAAATCTTCTCTGAAACTGCAAGGCCGAGGTCTTTGATATTTGGTGTGAAGCTTCATCTAGTGACCTCTACCAAGATTGTTCAAATTATACCCCAGGGGCCAAAAATGCCCCCTTCCCTGGGGCCCATTGGTTTTACATTGTTTTTTAGGGAAAATTTTTATATCTTGTATTGTTATGAAAGAGACTTCATGTTGTCGCTTTCCATTGATAACCAATCTGAAATTATTGAAGCTTTTAGCTCCACTTCTAGATATTTAGATGATTTATTAACTATTGATTTAATACCTATTTCGATGGTTTTATCAGTCAGATTTACCCCCCAGAACTTCAATTAAATAAAGCAAATTCTTCTGATACCGAGGCCCCGTTTTTGGATTTACATCTATCTATTGTAGATGGGTTTGTTTCGTGCAAAATTTATGATAAACGCGATGACTTTGATTTTGAGATTGTAAATTTTCCTTTTTTGGATGGTGATGTTCCTCGTGCGCCATCCTATGGCGTTTATATTTCGCAGTTAATTCGATTTGCTAGAGTCTGTAGTCATGTAACTGACTTCAACACTCGTAATAAATTATTAACGGCTAAACTCCTTAATCAGGGTTATCGGTACCATAAATTACGCAAAGCATTTTCAAAATTCTATAGACGCCATTCTGATTTAATTTCAAAATTCAATATTGGACTTAAATCTCTTCTGCAACAAGGTCTATCGGAACCCGAATTTTATGGTGACTTAGTATATAAATTCAGAAAAAATATATAATCGCAATGACTTCAGCACCCAATATCGTAAAATCATTCTTCGATATAAAAAGATTGGGTACAACATGGATGTTATACGACAGACTGCATGCATGGTAGTTAACCCAATCACGGTTGGCAACTTTGCTTCCCTCTTTAATTGCACGCCGGTAGGTCAGGCCTCAGATTCTATGACGGCTACAACGTAAAGGCTTATTGAGAATTAGAGAGATCTAATTCTTGGTAATGTTGGTTGGTGCCTGATGCTCTGTCTCTGGTCGGGCCTATCGGAGTCTAACTGTTGGTTTTCTTTTGCTCCAGCATTTCAGTGGTTTCTTGCTGTCGAGTCCTCACCGTTGTCTCACCTCTGTGGTTCTTTGATTTTTTGTGTTCACGGAGATGTTGCACAGATGAGTTAGGAGGCCTTCATGCGGACTGAACAAATCATTTGTCTAAATCGCGACGGAAGTAAGGGCGAGGATTGTGGCCACGTAAAATCGATTTAAGCCCCCCCCCCCCCCCCCAGTGGAAATCTTTCCACTGACCGTTCCAAGGCGGTTCTTCTGTGGCGATTTATTTATGTTGTTGTTTGTTACTTACTGTGTGTATCACTTGTGTCTTTTAATTTTGGATGGCCATATTGCCAATTTGTGGGAAAGTAACTGTCCTTATGGCCTTATTGTTATGTTTTCCATTATGTTCTGGTCGCTTAATGTTTGTATTTCTTTCCCTTCGGTGTCTTTGATGGGTGGAGTAAGTTAATTGTATCGATTCCTGATCTTTGTTTTACTTCTACTTTATATAGGGAAAACCTTTAAAAATCTTCTTGTCTGAAACAAGAAGGCTCAGGTCTTTGACATTTGGTATGAAGCTTTGCCTAGTAGACCTCTTCTAAGAAAATGTTTTTGTCTAAAACCAGAAGGCCAATGTCTTTGATATTTGGTATGAAGCTTCATGTAGTGGACCTCTACCAAAATTGTTCAAAATTTAGCCATGGGACCATAATGGGCCCACCTGGGGCACACTTATTTTACATACATGTAGACTTTTATTAGGAAAACCTTTGAAAATCTTCTTGTATGAAACCAGAAGGCCTAGGTCTTTGATATTTGGTATGAACCTTTGTCTTGTGGATTTCTACTAAGATTGTTTAAATTATAACCCTGGGCCCATAAATGGCCCCGCCCCGGGGCACGCAGGTCTTATATTAACTTGTATGAGGAAAACCTGTCTGAAACCAGAAGGCTCCAGTCTTTTATATTTGGTATGAAGCTTCACCTTTTAGACCACTACCAAGATTATTCAAATTATAGCCCTGGGCCAAAAATGGCTCTCCTCAGGGCCCATTTGTTACCCTATTGATCAGGTGAGCGATCCAGGGCCATCATGGCCCTCTTGTTTTTTTTTTTTGGTGATAAAATGTATTTGAATATGCGTGGTTTCGTTATGTGCAACGGAATGTCAGGTGGTTTTCCTCCGGGTACATCGATTTTTGCTCACGTTTTATTAACGATGGGCACAAAAAAGTGATATAATCTTAAAAGTTCCCTAAAACACAAAAATATTTCCGCTAATCCGACCGACCCTGATACTTTGTGCCAACCATGCTGTTTTTATGGCCAGCCAGGAAAAATAAGATTTTTATGTCCCGGTAGCGATAGCGGGGACATATTGTTTTTGCCCTGCCTGTCTGTTTTGTTTGTTTGTTTGTTTGTTTGTTGGTTTGTACGTGGACAACTTTAACGTTGGCCTTAACTTTTGAACCGTTTGAGATATACCTTTCATATTTGGTCTGAAGGTTCCTGGTGACAAGAGCTTTACATTCATGCAAAAAATTAGACCTGTGACCTTGACCTTTGACCTACTTAAAAGAAAAATAATAACATTGGTCATAACTTTTGAACCACTCCTTCATATTTAGCATGTATGTTCCTTGTGACAAAAGCTTTACATGCATGCAAAAAATTTTGACCTGTGACCTTGACCTTTACCTTTGACCTACTTAAAATAAAAAATAACATTTTGGTAATAACTTTTCATCGGTTTGAGATAGAGCCTTCATATTTTGCATGTAGGTTCCGTTTGACAACAGCTTTACATTCACACAAAACTTTTTTACCTGTGGCCTTGACCTTTGACCTACATAAAAGAAAAAGTTAACATTGGTCATAACTTTTGAACCGTTTGAGATACAGCCTTCATATTTAGCATGTATGTTCCTTGTGACAAAAGCTTTACATTCATGCAAAAAAGTTTGACCTGTGACCTTGACCTTTGACGTACTTAAAATAGAAAAATAACATTTTGGTCATAACTTTTGAACGGTTTGAGATAGAGACTTCATATTTTGCATGTAGGTTCCTCGAGACAAGAGCTTTACATTCACACAAAAAAATTTGACCTGTGACCTTGACCTTTGACCTACATAAAAGAAAAAGATAACATTGGTCATAATTTTTGAACCGTTTGAGATACAGCCTTCATATTTAGCATGTAGGTTCCTTGCGACAAACGCTTTACATTCATGCAAAAAATTTGACCTGTGACCTTTGACCTACTTAAAATAAACATTTTTGGTCATAACTTTCCAACCGTTTGGGATAGAGCTTTCATATTTAGCATGTAGGTTCCCTGTGATAAGAGCTTTTCATTCATGCAAAATGTTTGGACCACGATCTTGACCTTTGACCTACTTAAAAGAAAAAATAAAATTGATCATAACTTTTGAACCGTTTAAGATAGAGCCTTAATATTTGGCATGTAGGGTCCTTGTGACAAGAGCTTTACATTCATGCAAATTGTTTTGACCTGTGACCTTGACCTACTTTAAAGAAAATATATTATTGTTCATAACTTTTGAACCGTTTAAGATAGAGCTTTCATATTTGGCATGTAAGTTTCTTGTATCAAGGGCTTCCCACACAAACAAAAATCTTGAACTGTGAGCAACTTTGAATAAAAAATGACCACGCCCGGGGACATGTTCGTGTTTCACAAACACATCTTGTTCTTACCTACGATCTTAATATTGATGAAGCAATGTTGATATCAGGTTAACAAATCCGTGATACCAAACCCCCCTTTATCCCACTTTATATTGAGACAAGAAAAACGCCAAAAGGCATTATGGACGGGTTTTTGAAAAAAAAGGTTAACCAGAAGGTAAAGGTCAGCCTCGATAGCGCAGTGGTTAGCGCGTTCGACTTATGATCGAAAGGTTGTGCGTTCGAATCCGGCCACCGGTATCGAGGTGTGTCCTTGGGCAAGACACGTAATGACACTGCCCCACTCCACCCAGGTTTAAATGGGTAGCAGTGGTGTAAAAGCCACTGCCTCTCTCTCGCGCGTGCTTGAAAACACCCGGAATGAGTGTTCGAGAGCGATTCAATAAGCTTGAAGCTTTCATCGCAATCGAACTAAAATAAATTAGTATAAACTAAAAGGTAAACCGGGACGCCCGGCCGCCCGCACGGACAGTGCTTTTCTAAAGGACGGAATTTTTTCCTTTAAAAAACCCGTCCAAAAAGAATGAAAAAAGAAAGAAAAAAAAAAGAACAAAAAGAAAAAAAAATGTCTCCAACGGGGTTTGAACTCACGCCCCTCAGATTCATAGTCAACAATAGGATTCGTAGTCCAGCACTCTATCCACTACACTGGCATTTGAAAAAAGGTTAACCAAAAGGTAAACCTGAAAAACACAAGATCGAAAAATGACAATTTCCGCCAAAATTTTAGTCTTTTGCGCCATTTATGGATAATACATGAAAGCGGTACCTCCACTTATGCATCAGTCCTGATATTAAAACAATCTGCTACAGAATAGATGAAAAATATCACTTTGAAAAAAAAGGTTAACCAAACGGTAAACCTGGGACGACGCCCGCCCGCCCGCCCGCCCGCAGGACGCCCGCCCGCCCGCCCGCCCGCAGGACGCCCGCCCGCCCGGACATCGCTATTTTAAAGGACGGATTTTTTTTAAAAACCCGTCCAAAAAGTGGGGTTTATGGGTTATACATTTTTTTTTATTATTCCAAGACATAGGGTGCGGGTACTCGTTAGAACCGCCTTGGTTCTAATGAGCACCTACAACCTATGTTTAACCCTTGAGACACCGAGAAAAACTACATCTGAAATTTGTTGTCTGCTTATGTCGTCTGCTCAATTTTTTGCAAACTTTTAAAATATTTTTGCATGCAGGCAAACAGTGTGGGCCAAGATCAGATTGCCTACAGGAGCAGTCTGATCTGGGACCACACTGTTTGCAAAAAAAAAAAATAAATAAAGTAACCGGCAGGCGGCAAAGCAACTGACAGTTGTCGTGATTGGCATTTTATGGGTTAAAGTACAAATAAGAATAATATAACGACTTTTCATCAGAAAAATCAACCATTTTGGAAATATGATAGAATGCACTATGCTATCGTAATGTGAAAATTCAATAAAACTGTCAATACTTAAAATCCTATTGTTTTCCTGTTTGATGCTCTGTATGATTTCTGGCAATATGGCTAGCTTTTAGCCCTTTTATAAGAGTTTTGCCCCTTTTATGCATCCAAATGGAAAGTCAACAAAAATGCAAATGAAAAAAAATCCGACCTACCGAACTTACGTTTTTTGGCCAACGTTTAAAGGATTCACAGGGTATTCAATTGAAAAACTCGCTGATATGATTACATTTTGATATATTTTTATTTGTTTATTTCATCTGAATCTCACTTTGAAATGATATGATGCGTATAACGTATGATCGTTCCAGCTTTAGTTTGACCTACGTGTAGCGTTTTGTAAGGGTTTCTGTATCTTGTTTCGTTCTCAGCATCGTACGATGGCACACCCGTGTGCCAAAATGCATTATTTCATTTGTCCTAGACGGTTATTCTTCTCATGAAAATTTGCGATATTTTTTAGGTTAACTCTAATGACAATGTTGAATACAGTCATCCCCATTATAATGCATTCATACGGTTGTTTTGCTATTCTGCTCAAAGCGACAAGCGCTGTGAGAAAAGCGACCTTACATGATGACGTCGAGGATATACCGTCGTAAATGTTTGCCGCTATTCAATCAGACGTCGCGTTACATACGCAAATGCATGAGAATTCTCATTCACACACCAAAAATAGGTTGTGGGGACTCCTTAGAACCGCTTATTGAGGCTGTTCCAACAAGTAGCCACGACGTATGTCTTGGAGCAGATATAACACAATTTATACCCCTATAAGCACCAGTATTTTCTAAATAAAGTGAGGTTTAGAGGGGTATTTGTTACCAGAATTGTTAACGTGATGCATGTCTCTCTCGTTGTCCTGTTATTGTTCAACAAGCATGCAGCCAGTTATACTGCAAAAGCGCTAGGCGCATGACATCTTGCATGAAGCTACTTCAAAGTCTCATATCTTTACGACAACACACCCGTGCGATATGGTGCATTTTTCCACATCTCCAAAAAAGCTACTTTTCTGATGAAAATCCGTGGTATTTTTCTTATTTATACTACAAACATAGGTTGTGGGTACTCGTTAGAACCACTTCAATGAGGCGGGTCTTACGAGTACCCACAACCTATGTCTTGAAGCAGAAATAAGAAATATAATGTATACCCCCGTAAACCCAAGTTTTCTCTATATAAAGTAGGGTTCAGGGTTCGTTTGAAGTACTTGTTCACGTTTTGTGCATGCCTTTGAGCAACAAAGGCTCTGGTGAGATTGCGCATGCGCAGGCTTGCCTGAGCCTTTGCTGGCCACATATACGATAAGAACCTTTTCACATGGGTTGTCTCACTTTAATTCTCGCTCTTTCATTGCAATGAATGAAAAAAGCATTTCTCTAGAGAGCTTTTCATATTACAATTGAATGAGCGAGTATTATTCAAAATCATAAGAAATGTACTAATTTGATATGGCTGATGTCAGTAGGTGGATATATCTGTCTTTTATTGTCTTCAGTACGGAAAGTGTGTGCTTACTGGGATTGGCTAAGACTATTGATGCCTTAATGTATCGCAATTAATTTTTGACAATCTTTATTTTATCTGGCCCATCCCTTTGAACGATTTGTCTCTTAAAGCGAAAATGACCTCGGACAGCCATGGGCGCGCAGTCAAAGACAAAGATCAGTGTGCGCATCACCTTAGAGTACAGTTTTTGACAGCAAGTAAAAATGTGAGTGGCTTCGGAATACGCGGATCCGTAGGCTGAGCCGAGTATATGCCTGCGCATATGTCTTGTGACGAGTCTCGTAATATCTGAGCCACGTCATAAGAAAAACCCTTTTCTGGCTTTGCGAACAACAAGGATTGGCGCAGTCTGATCCGCATTGTTGTTGTTCGCCTCTTAGATCGTAAAACACCTGTATTATGTATACCTAAAATTTCAAGGCTCACTAAACTAAGTACGTGTATGTGTAGATGAGTAGGCCTGCTGGAGTCTTACCTTGGCTGTAAATCCTGAAGAATTGTTTTCCCGAGGTTCCTATACACGGCTCAGGAAAAGACGTTGGACTGGACATTCGATACAGCTATTCGATATTTGTGACGCGACAACATGACAAATGGAGGAACATAATTCCAAATGGCTATTGTCAATCATGGTTCGTGTGGCAGTAGAAAATTGATTCTAATTAAAAGCAATTTAGAACTTGGGTTCACCATCATGTCAAATAACCATTAGCGCCGACGTCAACGCCTTCGTCTTTGACCGCATCAGGTATAATCCACCGAAGGCCATTTAATATAATGCAAATGAGCCTGCTCACGAAGAACGGCGTTCACATGGAATGGTAAAACAATTGTATTTGTGACCCGTGAAGGTTGAAAGGTGCGTGCCGTGCGCACACGCGCAAGCATTTCAGCGTACATGTATTCCTCTTCCCTTCTGTGGGTGTGCCGGTGTAGGGTGAGATTATTGATTCCGTGAGATTCTTCAATCGCACCGGAAGCGGCTGAAATCCCTTGCGGAGGAGTGTGAGAGAATTCAGCCATGAGAAGTGTAATACGATAATACGATAACTCTATTAAATATCGGGGTACCTAAAACTCTCTTAGCCCTTATCCCGCTGCATAATTAATTTAGCCACACCCATTTCTGACTTTAAACCAATCAGATTGCTTGATGTAATTCATTCCTGCAAATTCACAAACTGATGTCAAACATGTATATCCTGATCAGATGTCGTCTTTGAAGTGGACATGACACTCAATAAATGTCTAACCCCAACCAATTTCAAAGCTGCTGCTGCATTCTTTGAATTTTAGTTTATGCTGTCATAAATAAGTATTTGCCAAATTGTGACGCAACACGTGTGCAAATATCCAATCAGATATATTTTCCACTTTCAGTAATAATCACAGGTCCAATAAGAGATAGTCTATCACACGTCAATCACCTGTGATAAGTCTGGAGTACAAGTTTTTTTGGTGAAAGTTTGATGCATCTTTCTGGTCACTGGCCTCTGAAATTACATCAGAATGGCCTCTGAAATTACATCAGAATGTACCCCTTTGATCTGCTACATTTGACTGAAAGTCTAATGGATATTGAAATCAGTAATAATAATATGTTTCGTCGACAGTCTTTCTATCTGGCAAGGTATGGTTCAGTAGGAGTCGCTTTCTGTCCCTTAACATTGCATGCATGAGTTTGTTAACCGTTTATTTGCAAACTCTGGCGGACCTTGAACGTTTGTAATCATTTGGCTAGCTTGCTGTGTTGTTTCGGTTTCATACTTAACATTAATGATTCAGTCCAACAGGCTTCCTGCTGCAAATCCTGCTCTTATACCGTGTTGAAAAAATTCTTAAAATATAAATTGTGCCCCGTCAAGCGATTTTGGCACTTATCGCCTATGCGAGCAGCGAAGGTTCAGGCGAGCCCTGCGCATCAGAACCTTTGGTCGAGCCCATCGGAGTCCTTTTGCTCCAGCATTTCAGTTATTTCTTGTTATCGAGTCCTCACATTTGTTTCATCTCTGTGGTTGTTTTATTTTTTGTGTTCTGCGAGATGTTGCACTGATGATTTAGGAAGCCTTTGGGCAGACTGAACAAATTATTTGTCTAAATCGCGAGGATTGCGGCCGCGTAAAATACATTTAAGCCGCCCCACCTTAACCCAAGTGAAATATATTTCACTGACCGTCGAAGGCGGTTCTTCTTTCGCGGTTTTTTATTTAGTTCGTCAAGTTCGTCTTAAAATATGTGTATAGCTTATATCTTTTGTTTTGGATAGCTAATTGGCCATTTTGTGGGCAAGTAACTGTCCGTTTGGCTTTCCAACATTGATGTCTCCATTAGGGTCTAGTTACTTTATGTTTGTATTTCTTTCCCTTTGGTCTCTGATTGGAGGTTCGGGTTAATTCTACCAGTTCCTGATCATTGTCTTCACTTCTATGTTTTTACAGATACTAGAGTTAAACAATCGATTGTAAAACATATGCATGAAATATTAAATAACAAAACATGTCTCTTATATATTACAAAATATGTTTAAAATTTACCCGCTGGAAAATCAGTTAAAAAAGCAAATTCTTCTAGTACCGTAGCTCCGTATCTATTATGGACGGGTTTATTTTCCTGCAAAATTTATGATAACCGTGATGATTTTAATTTTGATATTGTAAATTTTCCTTTCTTGGATGGTTATGTTCTTCTTGTGGCAACCTACGTTGTTTATAATTCGCAATTAATTTGATTTACCAGAGTGTCTAGTCATGCAGCTGACTTGAACACCCGTAATAATGTGTTACCTTCTAAACTTCTTCACCAGGGTTATCGTTATCAAAAACTACGAAAACCCTTTCCAAAGTTTTATAGACCATTTTCTGGATTTGTTTTAAACTTCGATGTTGGACTTAAATCTTTTAAGCAACAAGGAACCCGGATTTTATGGAAAACTAGATTAAAAGCCAGATCAATATATGCTTGCAATGATTTCAGCGCCCAATTTCGTAAAAAACATGTTTTTTTTATATAAAATGATTGTGTACAACATAAGGTGTAAAAATAGCTGTGTTTCTACTAATATGCTGAAAAAAGGTCGGTAGGTAAGAGGAACTTTTTTATTATTTTATTTTTCTTCCTAAAATCGGGGTCGGTCCTGTATTTTCTATGTGTTTTTGTTTTTGTACATGCTTTTTGCTAATAAAATGGTCATGTTGAGACTTGCACTGTATATCAGAATTCATTTTAAATGCTCCAAAAAGTCAGCTCTGTAATTTGGAAAGTACTTAATGTCAAAAACTACAAAGTGTACTTAAAACGCGAAATTACTATCGGAAAATGCAAAAACGACACTCGGTAGGATCGAAAACTGAAAATGGTAGGTCAGTGTTTAAACTTTTTCGGAGTCTAACTGTTGGTTTTCTTTTGCTCCAGCATTTCAGTGGTTTCTTGCTGTCGAGTCCTCACCGTTGTCTCCCCTCTGTGGTTCTTTGATTATTTGTGTTCACGGAGATGTTGCACTGATGAGTTAGGGGGCCTTAATGCGAACTAAACAAATTTTTTGTCTAAATCGCGACGGAGATAAGGGCGAGGATTGTGGCCACGTAAAATCGATTTAAGCCCCCCAGTTGAAATCTTTCCACTGACCGTTCCGAGGCGGTTCTTCTGTGGCGATTTATTTATGCTGTTGTTTGTTACTTACAGTGTGTATCAAAGTAACTGTCCTTATGGCCTTCCTTTGTTTAGGTTTCCATTATGGTCTGGTCGCTTAATGTTTGTGTTTCTTTCCCTTTGGTGTCTTTGATGTGTGGAATAAGTTAATTGTATCGATTCCTGATCTTTGTTTTACTTCTACTTTTATTTTCTTCTTTTGCTGATAAAAAAGTAAAGTCGGGGGTGGGGGGTTCTGATGCAGGGTCTGTCGGTTTATCTGAAATATAGCTTTTTTTTTGTCCTAAATGTATGTTATACGACAGACTACCTGCATCGAAGTTAACCCAATCATCACGGTTGATAACTTTTCTTCCCTCTTAAATTGCACACAGGCGGGTCATGCATCAGATTCTTTGACGGCTCCCTCAAAGTTTCAGGTAATGTCGGTCGGAATTTGATGCTCTTTCTCTGGAACGGGTCCAACTGGTGTTTTTTTTTCTGCTCCAGCATTTCAGTTATGACATGTTGTATTTCACGTTGTCTCATCCCTGAATGGGTTGACATTTACTTTTTTTTATAGCACTAATGAGTTAGAATGCCTTCATGCGGACTGCACAAATTATTTTTCTAGGCCTCGACAGAACCAAGGGCGAGGATTGTGACCAGGTGAAATCGATTTGAGCCCCCCCCCCCCCCCCCCCCCCCCCAGTGGAATACTTTTACTGATCGTTCCAGGGCGGTTCTTCGGTCATTAGAGTTTGTCTTTGCAACTGTGTATTGCTTTTACACACTTGCAAAGACAAACTCTAATGACCGAAGAACCGCCCTGGAACGCAAGTGTGTATTGCTTATATCTTCTTATTTTGGATAGCCGTTTTGCCATTTTGTGGGAAAGTAACTGTCCTTTTTTTGGCCTCACGCTTGTGATGTTTTCATTAGGGTATAGTTATTTGAGCCCCGCCAAGCGAATTTGTGTCTTCGAGCATTCCGTCATGACAAATTTTAACTGCGCATGCCCGGTCATTCAGAGGGGCCAGGGATTTGGCTTTCTGTCTGAAGGTTTCTCTTGATTCACTGCTTGTATGAGCGAGCAGCGAAGGTTCTGGCGAGACTGCGCGGATGCGCAGGCTCGCCTGAACCTTCGCTGCTCGCATAGGCGATAAGTACCAAAATCGCATGACGGGGCCCATTTTATGTTCGAGTTTCTTTCTCTTTGCTGTCTCTGATGGGAGGTGTTTGGTAGTTGATCGATTCCTATCATTGTCGTCACTTCTATTTTGAACGTCAGAAATGTCCATACAAATGTATGTTAGTACCAAATCAGACCAAATGAGTACAATTTATATTCACCAGTGCCCTGGTTGGTTTGGTTTGGCGACCCTTTCACGATTATTCCATTCATATCCAGCCGATCGTTAATCAGAGGTAGGCAAAAACTGGGGTTTCCGGAGAACAGCCACCCGGCCTTCCGTTGCAGAACTTGGCATCTCACATGTTGCACGAGCCATGTTCGAACCACAGCGGTGAAAGATCTTATGATTAAGAGTCAGCGCTCTTATCCACTAGGCAACGGATGCCCGTATTTATAAGTGTCTGGGATGGTAAGGTACATTTTCTTACAGTGTAATTAAAGATTGAAACGGTAATCTAAGATGATACAGAAGATAAAAAAAATGTTTGACTGACCCAATTCTTCATACACATAATAAGAGGAAGGATGATGAAGCTGTCCACTATATTACTAGCTCAAAGGCGAAAATATTTTACGTAATTAGCATAATTTAGGATTTGTTAATATATATCTTAAATTGCCCAAGCCTATTCCAACGAGAGATGACTGTCTGTACAGTTTGGGGATCAGCACCTTTCAGTTTGGTCAGATTTTGGACTTGTTAAATTTTTATTTTTATATTATTGTAATCGGCAATATTACTGTGACAACTGGATTAAAATTTTGATTGTCGTAAATGTTAACCTCACTAAAACAAATCCTTTGGAACTTTTATTTCAAAGAGACCCGATTGGAATGATGCCTGCGTGCTTTCGTGGACTCCCATGTGGTTATCCTTAGCTCCAGCTTACAATGTGTGGTATATAGAGGATATTTACTTTTTTGAGATGAATATCAAAAATATTTCATCGAGTGTGTTGAAAATATCAGAATTTTCACGAGTGCGAAGCACGAGTGAAAACTCTGATGTTTTCAACACACGAGATGAAATATTTTTGATATTTATCGAAAAAAAGTAAATTTTCTTTTTATTTGATAATATTTTAGGACACTTACTGAAATTGATCAATCGGTTCTTACGTCACAATTTTTGACTTGGCTATGACGTCACAACTGTCAGTTGCAAACCATAAACAGTACAAGGTATTTTACAGAATTATTTTATAGATAACATATGAATTTTGGCGAGAAAATAGTCCGGGCTGCTACTGTGAAAATAACATGGTCATGTTATTTTTCACACTGTGAAAATATCATTTATATTTTCACAGTGTGAAAATATCACTTTTATTTGTTTCAGATATGCACTGATTTCACTGCTATGTATTAAATAAAAGCTACCAGCCCTATTGTTTGATTTATGAACGATATTCAATTTGATTTGTATTTCAGTTTGTTCTAATCTGTATGTTATTCTGTGATAGTCTATTGACTGTGGCAGTTACATTCAGGTGGACCAAAATGAAGGTATTCACCATATTTGCATTATTTGCTGGATCCCAGCTTGCACATTGTCAATATTGGAAAACAGGTAACCAGACCCCCTGACCTTTAAAGGTCAGGGGGCTCTGGTTACCTGTATTTCCAACCCTTATAATCTTCGGACTAGGAACCAGCAGATAATGCAAAAAAGGTGAACGGCCAATAGATTTGATTTAAACTCCCCAGTGGTTCTCGCTACTGACCGTACAGTGGCGGTGGTTCTAATGTGTTGATTAAATGAGCCCCGCCAAGAGAATTTGTGTCTTCGAGCGTTCCGTCATTACAAATTTTAACTGCGCATGCCCAGCCATTCAGAGGGGCCAGGGATATGGCTTTCTGTCTGAAGGTTCCTCTTGATTCACTGCTTGTATGAGCGAGCAGCGAAGGTTCTGGCGAGACTGCGCGGATGCGCAGGCTCGCCTGAACCTTCGCTGCTCGCAAAGGTGATAAGTACCAAAATCGCTTGACCGGGCCCAAATGTAGCTTTGTTGGATTTACCTCTGGGTCTCTTCCTGTTGTATGTGCTTTTATTTTATACATAGCAGTGAAATCAATGCATATCTGAAACGAATAAAAGTGATATTTTCACAGTGTGAAAAATAACGCGACCGTGTTATTTCACAGTAGCAGCCCGGCCTACTTTTCGCCAAAATTCATATATGTTACCTATAAAATAATTCTGTAAAATACCTGGAAAAGCACTCTTTGTACTGTAAATATGCTGTATGCAAAATGGCGATATGTTTATGGTTGTGACGTAATAGCCACGTCAAAAATTGTGACGTAAGATCCGATTGATCAATTACAGTAAGTGTCCTAAAATATTATGAAATAAAAAGAAAATTTACTTTTTTTTCGCACTCGTGTAAATTCTAATATTTTCGACGCACTTGATGAAATATTTTTGGTATTCATCTAAAAAAAAATGGAATTCAAAATTGGTATTCATTGATCAATAATATTAAGTGTCCTAAAATATTATAAACTAAAAAGAAAATTTACTTTTTTTTCGGACTCGTGAAAATTCTGATATTTTCAACACACTCGATGAAATATTGATGGTATTCATCTCAAAAAAGTAAATATCCTCTGTATGTTTATGTTTATCATTATTAATTGACAATCCTATAATACACAAGGCCAACCAATATTAAAAAATCATAAATCATGTTTTTTATGGTGTCAGTTAATAAAATTGTCATTAATCAAGTAATTTTGTATTGTCCCAGTTGCAGGTCCTCGGTCAGCTGTATTGGCCTCGGCCTTCGGCCTCGTGCCAATACAGCAGACCTCGGACCTGTAACTGGGACAATACGAAATTACTTGATTAATAACATTATATTATATATAGGTTTTTATATGGTAAAGGTGTGCCTCTAAGTCATATTGGCACCGGTATGTCATATTGGCCCGAGGGCCAATATGACTTCCGGTGCCAATATGACTTAGGGGCACACCTTCACCATATCATAACCTCTGTATTACATCATTTTTATAGCATAGTTATATTGCAACGTGAAGAAATGAAGGCAAAGAGAATATTTACTTTTTAAAGGTTGATGCCGGGAACGTTTCATCAAGTGGGTTGAGGATATATTTTCGGTATCTGCCGAAAAAAAGAAATTCCTTTTAAATTATATAATTGATTAGTAGGCCTACACTAACCATTCTCACGGTATTACAGTAACATAGTAGTGCGCAGCAAATTACGTCATAAGTGACGTCGCAACTGTAAACAAAACAAAAATAAATCGCCATTTTAAATACAGAATTTCTGCAGTTCAAAGAATGCTTTTTAAGGTATTTTACAGAATGTTTTGTGCTTATTTGAAGACCATTTTAATTTTAAAGGCTCTTAGTGTCATTCATCAAGCTACTGCATAATCGATTCCGTGTGTAGCAGTCGGTCGCGATGGTTGTTTACGTTAAAATACAAAACAATTTTTGGGACATTTTTTCCTCCCACAGATTTCTTCCGTACAATTTCCAGCTCCTCATAAGTGAAGGGATCTGTTCGTTTAAGGTTGTTGGCAAGACCTTATTGTTTCAAATGTTGGGACATCCCTGCTGTGCTTGAAAGCAACATCCTTCACAATGCTTCCCAATCGTGAGTGAATTTCTTTTAAAAAGTATTTTGTTTTTCATTTTTCATGCTTGCCACGAAATATCAGACTTTTCTCAAAATCTATTGATATTACTGTCTTCTATCGCTCTGTCTAGGTCCAGAAGTCGGGTTGACATTGTTGCAAGTGATTTTTCTGCGGCCATTTTGAAGCTTATGGAGTACGGCATTAGCGTTCTATTGCTATAGTAACAGAGTGGAGCAGTGCCAATATGGAAAGGCAGTGCCAAAAATCCATATTATATGGATTTTTGGCCCCGTCACGTGACTGTGCCATCAAAATAGCGAAAAAATGAGCCTGTATTGAAAGATTCTAATGTAATTTTCCTATAGTAGGTATGTAATAAAATTATTTATTTAATTCTCATTAACTGGGCCTGTTGCACCTTGATCACCTCTTGTGGGGAAAAGGGAGCTGGTTGCTGTGCTGTGATCCTTTATGCTAGAGCCTGTTCCAAGTATCAGGACTTCACGGAACGTGGGAAGGTGCTCACTACCAGGTTGTTATGCCAGGGTTATAAAAAAAACTGGTATCAACACTAAAGAAGTTAGTCTTTTATAAGATAATGAGGAAGCGTAGTGTAAAGGGTGGAACAATCGTAAGTAGACAGACTTGAAGTAGAAGTAAAACAAAGATCAGGAATTGATACAATTAACTTACTCCACTCATAAAAGACACCAAAGGGAAAGAAATACAAACACTGAGCGACCAGACCATAATGGAAACCTAAACAAAGGAAGGCCATAAGGACAGTTACTTTCCCACAAAATGGCCATATGGCCATCCAAAATTAAAAGACACAAGTGATACACACAGTAAGTAACAAACAACAACATAAATAAATCGCCACAGAAGAGCCGCCTTGGAACGGTCAGTGGAAGATTTCCACTGGGGGGCTTAAATCGATTTTACGTGGCCACAATCCTCGCCCTTACTTCCGTCGCGATTTAGACAAATAATTTGTTCAGTCCGCATGAAGGCCTCCTAACTCATCAGTGCAACATCTCCGTGAACACAAAAATCAAAGAACCACAGAGGTGAGACAACGGTGAGGACTCGAAAGCAAGAAACCACTGAAATGCTGGAGCAAAAGAAAACCAACAGTTAGACTCCGATGAGCCCGACCAGAGACAGAGCATCAGGCACCAACCAACATTATCTCTCTAATTCTCGATAAGCCTTTACGTTGGAGCCGTCATAGAATCTGAGGCCTGACCCACCGGCGTGCAATTAAAGAGGGAAGCAAAGTTGCCAACCGTGAAGCACGTAAATACCTGGATTTCAATTTATTTAAAACTTCATTAGAATTTTTTATAGACCAAAACAGATTTCTGCCTGGTCTTTCGAATACTATGTCGCAATATTTTATCACATGCTTTTTGATGGCAATAAAACATGAAGTTAATAATTTGGAGTGTTCAGTGGTGGTACAAGAGCTTGCATTTGCAATAAACCGCGCTTTGCATGATCTTTTATGAAGTTCAGGTAACCAATATAACGTTGGAACCTTGTCTTGGCCTTCTGTAACACAGACAGCAAACTTGGTAGCTGAATGACAAATATGGTCATCAACTAAAGCCCTCTCTACAGCTAAAGGCTGAAGTTCATAGGCCTTAGTACCAACAAGCTCTTGCTGAAGCGTGTTAACATAGTGAAGCCGTCAAACAACGACCACATTGTTAGCAGCCTTATCAGCTGGAGCCAAACAAACTTCCTATGAAATTCTTGAATACCTAGTTTAAGGTGACGTAAAGACGTCTTAGGTTTAGGCGGTAATAAGTTTGTATTTTGCGAATAAAAAGAAATGCGTTTGTTCAATAATTTTAGAATGCTAAGTTTCCATTCTTTCAGAGCTTTATGCTCAACATACTCACGTTTACACCATCGATTACCAAATTCATTCAAGGCAGCAGCGATTTCATCTCTACATTTATTGAAATTAATTTTAGAAAGATATTGATATTTAGGTCCTTTAGAAATTATAAAACGTATCCTAGAATCAGGAATAATTTTTCAATTGCCAGTAATAATATGACCAGCAGGAGGATAGCAATAGGCTGAATTTTTACAATCACATGTATCAGGAGTGTTAGTGTCAATATCAAGATCCGTAACAAGTTTATTGAAATTAAAAATGATGGATCTTACCGGTTTATTGTATTTATAGCAAATTATGGGTGTTTCAGAATTTTGAAAATAAGCAGGAATGGATGAAATAACCGAACTGTCCCGGAAGATACTAGGTTAATCTGTAAAAGCCTTACTAATGAAGGATATTTTGAGGTAATGCCGTTTGTGATAAATTTCCGAATCGATGAAAGGACGAAAAGCATGCTGAGTATAACATCTATTTAAAAGAGCAGGGTCGTATAACTGTTTAAAACTATCGTAGAATTTATTCGCCTCGGCATCATGAATCCGTAATACAGAAATGGGTAATGAGCTTAAAAAAGCAAGCATTGTTTGTTTTTTGTTTTATTTGAGGTTTAACGTCCCCGTCAACACTGTATAGGTCAGTTTGGAGACGTTGCTTCCAATCTTGTGGGGACTTTTACCCGACATTGAGATGAAACGGCATTGTGTGGCGTCCATGATTCAATACTATTATGGACAGTCACTTCAGCCTGGTATTGTTTTTTTAAAAAACACGTGATTTACGTTTAATATTAACATTTTTTCTGGTGCCGTGCGATCAAGTTTTACGATTTCGACAGTCCAGAAGCGAGAAAATATCAAAGTCGGGCATTTTCGATATATTACCCTCATAACAAATTTTGTCATTAAAGCCCAATGGAAAAGGTGTCCCATTGTAATTCAGTTTCATGCCGTTTAATAATTTTAAACATAGCTGTAGAATTTGCATCAAAATACATTTTTCCACTAGCTGTATAGAAATATCTTTAATAGAATGACCTGTGCGTCTGAAATAACGGTACAAGAAAGTGTCAGATTTTTAAGCTTACTCATTCTACGGTAGTGTTCGTTTAAACGTATTTTTAACATGCGATTAGTATCCCGACATACTGCATTTTACACTTTGGAGCATGTCAGGTTATCACATATATCAAATCCGTAGACTTACATGTCAAATCGGACATGTTAACTACAGAAAAACGTCTACCGTTTACAGACAAATAAATGCGAACAGCACTGCACCTCTTAGCATTGCTTTTGGAAATACTAGGGTACATTTCACTTCTTTCGAACGGATTGGTATATTTCCGGAAAATCGGTGATTTGATAGGAGGTAATCTAACTCTCAAATTATTTTTAAATGAATTAATTGGTACTACCAGCTCCACTTAAATTAACGGAAGCGGTAGAAAACAAATTTAGGAGCCTCACCAATACCGACGGCAACATAGCAATAAAATTATTAATAGAATGGGGAGCCTTGTCGCCCGATGGAACAAATAGGGTTTATAAGCATGGACGGTCGCACCGCTTTGCCTGGGCAGGCTTAGATCTTCTAAGCTGTTTACCAGTAATCGTGTGCAGTCGGTTTCAGCTCTGCACGAACGCATCATGCAGCCAATCTTTTTCTTCAAGCCCCGATGGGGTGGAATGGTGCGTGTGCTGTCTTTAGCGCAGACATTTACCTTAACCAACAGGACACCATAGATGTTTTTTTTTTTAATTTGACGTTTTTCCGCCAGATTGGTGGCTTTTTGAATGATAATTTATCATCAATGATAATTTTCCACCAACTCCGATAACCCTATCGCAATGTTGCTATGTAAACGATAGCTTAAATATTGTATTTGTGTCGTTTGCGATTAATCTGTACATATTTACGTGTTGATAAATATTACCACAATTGTCTAAAAACTGCCCTCGTATATTTCAATTTCAGAGCTACCAAAACCGATGCAACTGAGGCTTTCAATTTCATGATGCGCCATTTTGATAATTGTTTTTAATATTGACAAAGGCCAAGTAGAAAAGGATTGCTGGATGACGTTTGAACAACAAGAACAAAAAAAGAAAGAAAGCAAAGAGAGGATTGTCAATAACAGAGTACTATTGATACAAATCGAAATTTCGACTACATTTCTATCATACTCATGGTCAGTACCGTTCTCTTTGTTTGGTAGCTTGAGATGCTCCTCTTCTTTGATTCTGGCTTTTCCTGAGTCAGTAGAAGTAGTTGTTGTCATAATCCAAATTCATAAATCTGTAGACTAATGTTCCGACCAACAGACATGTGCGTCAGAAGGAATGATGTAATCAGACGTCCACGGATAGTAAACATTACTTGGCAAGCAAGCTCCGCCCACAATGCCTATCGGCCTGAACGAAAGAAATACAAAGAGCAGCGTATGGCTGCGAATTATGGATGTCTACTTATGGCTTGTCATTGGCAAAAACATTAGGCATAACTGAGGAAACTGCCATATTGTAGGGGTTGACCAGATAATGTCTCAATTGAACCTTTAAAGTGTTTGCTACCAGTTCTTTTTTTATAATTTGAACAGGCTCCGGCATAATAACGGATTAACTATGAAATGAAAACGCCATATGCTGGTGCAAAAGGGATAATAGTGCTCAATATTTATCAAAATGTCTACCTGGCACGTGGGCTAAAGTACGTCGACACGTTTCTAGAAAGCAACACATAATGTTCCAAATTATATACAAAAACAAAACATTATAAAACATGTATGGTAAAATAGAAGTGACTGCAATGATCAGGAACCGATAAAATTAACCCACAGCTCCCATCAGAGACACCAAAGGAAACGAACACTTACATGAAACAACTAGACCCTAATGGAAACATCAATAGCGGAAAGCCAAAAGGACAGTTACTATCCCACAAAATGACCAATTGGCTATCCAAAACAAAATAATATAAGTGACACACACACACACACACACACACAAAAAAAAAATAATAATAAACCGCGACATAAGAACGGTCAGTGAAACGAATTCCACTGGTAAAGTCGTTGAAATTTCAAATGTAAAAAGTCATTTTGTAAAAATATATACCTTTCAGAATAGTCCATTTTTGAACATTAGATTCTCAATTAGCCTGCCTCAGAATCTTAATATGTTTACAGCAACATAGTATAGTCCATATCTAACAAAGACCAGGAGAGTTTTCCCCACAACTGTCATTTTGACACTATAGCCGTGCTTTTAAACCCCAACCGAATGTCCAAGCTGAAGATCATTGGTGTAAACATGATGTTTTTTTTTTCTCGAGGTAAATCAATGGCTATAAATGTACCAATCATCTGGCAATAAGGAGAACCATAAACTACGCAAAGTAGAAGTAAAACAAAGATCAGGAATTGATACTCCATCCATAAAAGAAGCCTTTTCAAAATTTATAGACGCCATTCTGATTTAATTTCAAAATTCAATATTGGACTTAAATCTCTTCTGCAACAAGGTCTATCGGAACCCGAATTTTATGGTGACTTAGTATATAAATTCAGAAAAATATATAACCGCAATGACTTCAGCACCCAATTTCGTAAAATCATTCTTCGATATAATAAGAATGGGTACAACATGGATGTTATACGACAGACTGCATGCATGGTAATTAACCCAATCACGGTTGGCAACTTTGCTTCCCTCTTTAATTGCACGCCGATGGGTCAGGCCTCAGATTCTATGACGGTTTCAACGTAAAGGCTTATTGAGAATTAGAGAGATCTAATTCGAGGTAATGTTGGTTGGTGCCTGATGCTCTGTCTCTGGTCGGGCCCATCGGAGTCTAACTGTTGGTTTTCTTTTGCTTCAGCATTTCAGTGGTTTCTTGCTGTCGAGTCCGCACCGTTGTCTCACCTCTGTGGTTCTTTGATTATGTGTGTTCACGGAGATGTTGCACTGAAGAGTTAGGAGGCCTTCATGCGGACTGAACAAATTATTTGTCTAATCGCGACGGAAGTAAGGGCGAGGATTGTGGCCACGTAAAATCGATTTAAGCCCCCCCCCCCCCCCAGTGGAAACCTTTCCACTGACCGTTCCAAGGCGGTTCTTCTGTGGCGGTTTATTTATGTTGTCGTTTGTTACTTACTGTGTGTATCACTTGTGTCTTTTTATTTTGGATGGCCATATGGCCATTTTGTGGGAAAGTAACTGTCCTTATGGCCTTCCTTTGTTTAGGTTTCCTGATCTTTGTTTTACTTCTACTTTGCATATCAGGGCTGTTTTGTTTGTGCCGTGTGGCGGCTGTAAAAGGTCTCCCCGTACATGCATTTAATTTTTCCAATCCTCAGGGATTGCTTATGCGCCGTGTGGCCATTTTGTGGGAAAGTAACTGTCCTTATGGCCTTCCTTTGTTTAGGTTTCCATTATGGTCTGGTCGCTTAATGTTTGTATTTCTTTCCCTTTGGTGTCTTTTATGGGTGGAGTAAGTTAATTGTATCAATTCCTGATCTTTGTTTTACTTCTACTTTCCATTATGGTCTGGTCACTTAATGTTTGTGTTTCTTTCCCTTTGGTGTCTTTGATGGGTGGAGTAAGTTAATTGTATCGATTCCTGATCTTTGTTTTACTTCTACTTTGTTATAAATGTTTTAAAACCAAATCTTGATATTGCTTTATTCTTGATAATCTGGAAAATATTATTAGACAATGCATATAAGTAGGCATAAGAGCACCGCAAGCGGATGCTACGCTCGTATGTCCTTTTTTTTTCTCAGAATCAAATAAGGGGTTGCAAGTTTTCATGCATATTATAATGATAATGTGGATATCTCAACTGCGTATTATAAACAGTAAATAGTGTGATAATAAGAAATATGGCCCTTGGGCAGGATGTAGCTCTTGGAATGGTGAGTATGTGAGTGAAGTTTCGTGAGGCTAAGGCACAAATGATTTAAGTTATATTCAAAATAAAAGTGAAGGCAATGATCAGAAATCGATACAGTTAACCCACAGTTCCCATCAGAGAGACCAAAAGGAAAGACACACAAACATGAAACAACGGACCCTAATGGAAACATCAATAGCACAATGCCAAAAGGACAGTTATTTTCCTACAAAATGGTCAATTGGCTATCCAAAACAAAATAATATAAGCGATACAAACACTCAAAGACCAACATAACAGAACTCAACCAAGTTTGAAGTTTTTTATTTATTTTTTTTTTGGAACTTCGACAACAACGACGCAGACGCCGGAGTAAGGACAATAACTCGAACATTTCTTCTATGAAAACAGTCGTGGTATAGAAAATACAGACAAGGTTAAAGGTCGAGGTCGCAGGTCAAAAAAATTAGTATCAATAAAAAGGTCTTGTCCCAAGAAACATCCATGTGAAGTTTGAAGGCTCTGTTATAAATCGCATTGAAAAGAAAAGGAAAAATGTATTTCAGAAAAAAAATGAAACTGGTAGATAATTAGGTCAAAACCAATGTAGCTCCTGTCATGGTGAGTATGTATGTGGATATTCATTAAGCTAGAACAAATACTTTTGGAGATATGGTCACGGTAAAAGTTTTTGGTTGAACTTAGAAAACATAGGTCAAAGTCCAAGGTTATGGTCACAGGTCGACAAGTTGGTATCAATGGAAGAGTCTTGTCCAAAGGAATATCCTTGTGGACTTTGAAGGCTATGTAAGTTATAAATCGTATTGAAATCAGAGGATAATTTGTTGCAGAAAAAAAGGAAAACGGGAGATAATTCAGCCAATTTCAAGATTGTGAGAAGCCCCTGTGGTGCAGTGGTTATGCTACTCGCCTTGTAAACCAGGGATCGCAGGATCGATCCCGGGCTTCTCCAGACTTTCGGATGAGTCTTTAAACCGAGGTCCCGTCTCCGTATGACCTTAGCTGTTGGTGGGACGTAAAACAAAAACTCACTCACTCACTCAAGATTGTGATTAAGGCCCTTTGTCAGAATGCAGCTCCTGAAATGATGAGTATGCGTGTAAAGTTTCAGAGGGGGGGGTGCTAAGTCAAATACTGTTGAAGTTTCAGCAAAGGTTAAGTGTTTTTTTTTCTAAACGACGACAACGCAGATGTCGGAGTGGCAACAATAGCTCGAAAATATTTCTTTGAAAAACAGACCACCTTAAAATATTTGTTTTGTGAAAGAAAAAGTAAATTGCGGTTTGAGTTAATTTTATCGATACGTGGGTTGGGTGTATCGATTCCTAATCATTGCCTTCACTTCTATGATTCATTTTGCAGTATCTGGTATGCCCATACCAAGCCACGAAAACGGTTTCCTTTCAGTTCTGTGATGTACAATAGAAGTGAAGGCAATGTTTAGGGTTCGATACATTTAACTCAGAGCTCCCATCAGAGACACCAATGAAAGAAACACCAACAACTAGACACTAAAGGAAACATCAATAGCGGAAAGCCAAAAGGACAGTTACTTTCCCACAAAATGGCCAATTGGCTATCCAAAACAAAAAGATACAAGCGACACACACATTCAAAGACAAACCATAGCTAAAATAAACCGTGACAGAAGAATCACCTTGGAACGGTCAGCGCAAGAATGTCACAGGGGGCCTTAAATCGATTTTACGCGGCCACAATCCCCTCCCTTACTTCCGTCCCCATTTAGACAAATAATTTGTTCAGTCCCCATGAAGGCCTCCTAACTCATCAGTGCTATATCTCGGAGAACACAAAAATCAAACAACCACAGAGATGAAGCAACGGTGAGGACTCGACAGCAAGAAACAACTTAAATGATGGAGCAAATGAAAACTATCAGTTCGACTCAGATGGGTCCGAATAGGGAGAGAACATCAGGCACCAACCAACATTACATAAAATGTAATTCTTATTCTCAGTAAGCCTTTACGCCTGAACCATAATAGAATCTGAGGCCTGACCCATCGGCGTGCAATTAAAGAGGGAAGGAAAGTTGTCAACCGTGATTGGATTAACTACCATGCATGAATAAAAATCAAAAATGAGTTCCTTTAAGAGCAATGAAAACATTCATAAGAAAGAAGATGGGTCATACTACGTAGTTTCGGCAAATAAAGCCTCATCAGTGACCCTGTAATGATCCGGCAAAGAAAGCCAGAGGAAACATACTGCAATTTTGCAAATTTCGAATAGGCAGTCGATACAAAGACTGATATAAATCAAATTGGGGTCCAAAAAATTAAAAACCTGTCTAGAATATGAGTCTAAACTAATAATTTATTTCTGATTTCTCAGAATATTCACACTGATCTCAAAGGACCAAAAGTAAAATATAAACTACACTATGGTTGATGTACGGGGAGACGTTTTACGGCCGCCACACGGCACAACACCAGCTGCAGTGAAGGCAAATAAAAATCAAAAATGAGTTCCTTTAAGAGCAATGAAAACATTCATAAGAAAGAAGATGGGTCATACTACGTAGTTTCGGCTAATAAAGCCTCATCAGTGACCCTGTAATGAAGTCTGTCGTATAACATTTATGTTGTACCCATTATATTTATATCGAAGAATGGTTTCGCGAAATTGGGTGCTGAAATCATTGCAGGTATATATTTTTTCTGAATTTATATACTAAATAGAAGTGAAGGCAATGCTCAGGAATCGATGCAATTAAACTACAGCTCCTATCAGAGACACAGAAGGGAAGAAACACAAACGTGAAATAACTAGACTGTAACGGTAACATTAATAGCGGAAATCCATAAGGACAGTTACTTTACCACAAAATGGCCAAGTGGCTATCCAAAACAAAATATAAGCGATAAACACACTCCAAGACAAACCATAACAAAAATTGACCTTTCCTTTTCGGATTATGATGTTCCTCGTGTGCCATCCTATGGCGTATATATTTCGCCATTGATTCGATTTGCCAGAGTGTGTAGTCGTGTAACTGACTCCAACACTCGTAATAAATTGTTAACTGCTTAACTTCTTAATCAGGGTTATCGGTACCATAAACTACGCAAAGCCTTTTTGAAATTTTATAGACGTCATTCTGAACTAATTTCAGAATTTAATATTGGACTTAAATCTTTTCTGCAACAGTGTCTATCGGAACCCGTATTTTCTGATGACTTAGTATATAAATTCAGAAAAATATATAACCGCAATGACTTCAGCACCCAATTTCGTAAATTCATTCTTGGATATAAAAGATTGGGTACAATATAAATAGTTAGACACCGATTGGCCCGACCAGAGACAGAGCATGAGGCAACAAACAACATTTCATAAAATTAAATTCTAATTCAGTAAGTCTTGCACCTCTTGTGGCTGATCTGTTCTTGTATTGTTATGAAAGAGACTTCATGTTGTCGCTTTCTATTGATAGCCAATCTGAAATTATTGAAGCTTTTAGCTCCACTTCTAGATATTTAGATGATTTATTAAATATTGATAATACCTATTTCGATGATTTGATCAGTCAGATTTACCCCCCAGAACTTCAATTAAATAAAGCAAATTCTTCTGATACCGAGGCCCCGTTTTTGGATTTACATCTGTCTATTGTAGATGGGTTTGTTTCGTGCAAAATTTATGATAAACGCGATGACTTTGATTTTGAGATTGTAAATTTTTCTTTTTTGGATGGTGATGTTCCTCGTGCGCCATCCTATGGCGTTTATATTTCGCAATTAATTCGATTTGCTAGAGTGTGTAGTCATGTAACTGACTTCAACACTCGTAATAAATTATTAACGGCTAAACTCCTTAATCAGGGTTATCGGTACCATAAACTACGCAAAGCATTTTCAAAATTTTATAGACGTCATTCTGATTTAGTTTCAAAATTCAATATTGGACTTAAATCTCTTCTGCAACAAGGTCTATCGGAACCCGAATTTTATGGTGACTTAGTATATAAATTCAGAAAAATATTTACTTGCAAGGACTTCAGTACCCACTTTTGTAATATCATTCTTCGATATAAAAAAAATTGGGTACAACATAAATTGTTGCAAAAGAGCTCGGCACTGAATTCCGAAATTAAATCGGAATGATTATCTATAAAAATTAGAAAAAAACTTTGCTCATCGGAGTCAAACTGTTGGTTTTCTTTGCTCCAGCATGTCAGTGGTTTCTTGCTAATGAGTCCTCACCGTTGCTTCCTCTCTGTGGTTGTTTGAATTTTGTGTTCACAGAGACGTTGCACTGATGAGTTAGGAGGCCTTTATGCGGACTGAACAATGTGTTTGTCTAAATGGCGACGGAAGTAAGGGCGAGGATTGTGGCTACGTAAATTCGATTTAAGTGCCCCAGTGGAATTCGTTTCACTGACCGTTCCAAGGCTGTTATTCTGTCGCGGTTTATTTTTGTTATGGTTTGCCTATGAGTGTTTGTATCGCTTATATATTTTTGTTTTGGATAGCCAATTGGCCAATGTGTGGGAAAGTAACTGTCCTTTTGGCTTTCCGCTATTGATGTTTCCATTAGGGTCCGTTGTTTCATGTTTGTGTTTCTTTCCCTTTGGTGTCTCTTATGGGGTGTTAGGGTTAATTGTATCGTTTCCTGATAATTGCCTCCACTTCTATTTTGCGTAGTTTGTAATACCGATAACCCTGATTAAGAAGTTTAGCAGTTAACAACTTATTACGAGTGTTGAACTCGGTAATATGAATAGACACTCTGGCAAATAGAATAAATTGCGAAATATAAACGCCATAGGATGGCGCACGAGGAGCATCACCATCCAAGAAAGGAAAATTTACAATCACAAAATCAAAATCATCGCGTTTATCATAAATTTTACAGGAAACAAATCTATTGACAATAGAATGGTAGAAATACAAAACCGGGGCCTCGTTATCAGAAGATTTTGCTTTATTAACTGAAGATCTGTGGGGTTAATTTGACTGATCAAACCATCGAAATAGATATTGTTAGTATTTAATAAATCATCCAAATATCTAGAAGTCGAGCTAAAGGCTTCAGTGATTTCAGATTGTTTTTAAACGGAAAGGGACATAATGAAAGCTCTTTCATAACAAAACAAGAAGAGACCAGCCATAAGGCGTGCGCAATTCGTATCCATCGGAATATCCACAAGTTGTGTAAATCCCAAATCTTATGTAATTATTGTCAAGTAGAAACGTGAGAGCTTCACACACTTTGTGACTTGACCATAAAGTATATTGTGTTTGCTCTTCAATAATGAAGAAACCATATCTTACATTACATGCAAAATAGAGGAAATTTTCCTATGAAATGTCCATTCAATTAAATCACTTTTTTCTTTTATAAGATTATCAGGAAGTGTAGTGTAAAGAGTGAAAAATCGTAAGTAGACAGACTTGAAGCATTGAAACATCTGGATTTCTATTTATCTAAAATTTCATTAGAATATTTTATAGACCAAAACATATTTCTCCCTGATCTTTCAAAGACTTTGTCGCAGTATTTAATCACACGTTTTTGATGGCAGTAAAACTTGAGGTTAATTATTTTGAAAGTTCCGTGGTGGTATAAGAGCTTGAATTTTCCCAATAAACCTTTCTTTGTGTGGTCTTTTATTAAGTTTAGGTAAACCACTATAACATAAGATGCTATTCTTGGCCTTCTGTCGCACATATCGAAAACTTGGTGGCTGAATAACAAATGTGGTCATCAACTGCAGCTCCCTGTACAGCCAAAGCCTGCAGTTCATAGGCCTTAGTACAACCAAGCTCTCGCTGATGAGTATTAACATAGACGAGCCGACGAACATCGACGACTTTGTTAGCAGTCTTGTCTGTACGAGCCAAAACAAACTCTGCTTCTTCTGTACGGATTCCCCATTCTAGTAAGAACTTTAATACTATGTTGCCTTCGGTATTGGTTAGACCCTTAAATTTGTCTTCTGTAACTTTAGTTAATCTCAATGGAGCAGGCAATACCAATGTTTTTGGAAGTAGTCTTCGTATAAGACTATCTCCTCTCAAATCGCCCATCCTTCGAAAATATACTAATCCGTGGAAAAGAAGTGGAATGTATCCTAGTATATCTAAGTGCAATGCCAAGAGGTGCAGATGTTGTTTGCATTTAAACACTGCGTCTACCGTTACTTCATCTGTAAACGGTAGCTGCTTCTCTGTAGTTTACATGTCTGATTTGACATGACAGTCTACATATTTAATTTATCTAATTACATGACGTGCTGCAAACTGTAATATGCAGTACGTCGGGCAAACTAACCGCATGCCTAAAACTAGATTGAGCGAGCATTATCGTAGAATGAGTAAGCCTAAGAAAACTGACACTTTCTTGTACCGTCACTTTCGACGTACAGGCCATTTTGTGAATAACATTGTTATACAACCAGTGGAAAAACTTTATTACGATGCAAATTCTACATCTAGATTCAAAATTATCAAAAGACATGAGGCTGAACTGAAATGGATTAAATCTTTACAGACCCCTTTTCCACTGGGATTTAATGACAACATTTATCATGAGGGTAATATTTCCAGAATGCCGGACTTTGATATTTTCTCGCTCCTGGAATGTCGAAAACGCAGAACTAGATCTCACGGCACCAGGAAAAATGGTAACTTTAAACGTAAACTACGTGCGTTTAAACGAAACAATAGTAGACTGAAGTGACTGTCAATTATATTATTAAATCATGGGCGCCACTCTATGCTTTCATTTTTAAGTTCATTACCCGTTTCTGTTTTACGTCTTCTGGACACCGAGGCGAAAAAATTCTACGAAGTTCAGTGGTAGTGCAAGAGCTAGAATTTGCAATAAACCGTGCTTTGTAAGGTTTTTTATGAAGTTTTGGTAACCAGTATAGCGTAGGAAGCTTGTCTTGGCCTTCGTTAACACACACAGCAAACTTGGTGGCTGAAAGACAAACATGTTTATCTACTATAGCTCTCTCTTCAGCTAAAGGCTGAAGTTCATAGGCCTTAGTACCACCAAGCTCCTGCTTAAGCGTGTTAACATAGTGGAGCCGTCACACAACGACGACGTTGTTAGCGGCCTTGTCTGCAGGGGCCAAAACAAACTTCTTATGAAATTCTTGAATACCTAGTTTAAGATGACGTAAAGACGTCTTGGGCTTAGGAGGTAATAAGTTAGTATTTTGAGAATAGAAAGAAATGCGTTTATTCACTAGTTTTAAAATGCTAAGTTTCCAGTCCTTAAGGGCTTTATGCTCAACATACTCTCGCTTACACAATCGATTACCGAATTCATTCAATGAAGCAGCGATTTTAGAGTATTAGTATCAATATCAAGATCTGAAACAAGTGTATTAAAATTAAAAATGATAGATCTAACAGGTTTGTTATATTTATAGCAAATTATAGGTGTTTCAGTATTTTGAAAATAAGCAGGAATGGAAGAAAGTACCGATCTCTCACGGAAGATACTGGACAAATCTATAAAATCCATACCCTTATTAATGAATGATATTTTGAAGAAATGGCGTTTATGATTAATTTCAGAATCAATGTAAGGACGGAGAGTATGCTGAGTATAGCCTCTAGTTAAGAGAGCCGCATCATATAACTGATGAAAAATATCGTAGAATTTATTCGCCTCAGTGTCCAGAAGACGTAAAACAGAAACGGGTAATGAACTTAAAAATGAAAGCATAGAGTGGCGTCCATGATTTAATAATATAATAGACAGTCACTTCAGTCTAGTATTGTTTCCTAAGACTAAGACGTCTTTACGTCATCTTAAACTAAGTGTTCAAGAATTTCATATGAAGTTAGTTTTGGCCCCTGCAGACAAGGCTGCTAACAACGTCGTTAGCGGCCTTGTCTGCAGGGGCCAAAACAAACTTCTTATGAAATTCTTGAATACCTAGCTTAAGATGACGTAAAGACGTCTTAGGATTAGGAGGCAATAAGTTAGTATTTTGAGAATAGAAAGAAATGCGTTTATTCACTAGTTTTAAAATGCTTAGTTTCCAGTCCTTAAGGGCTTTATGCTCAACATACTCTCGCTTACACCATCGATTACCGAATTCATTCAAGGAAGCAGCGATTTCATCTCTACATTTACTGAAATCAATTTTAGAAGGAAACCGATATTTCGGTCCTTTAGAAATTACATTCCTTATCCTAGAATCAGGAATAATTTTCAAATTGCCAGTACTTACATGACCAGCAGCAGGATAGCAATACTTTGAGTTTTTACAATCACATGAATCAGGAGTATTAGTATCAATATCAAGATCTGAAACAAGTTTATTAAAATTAAAAATGATAGATCTAACAGGTTTGTTATATTTATAGCAAATTATAGGTGTTTCAGTATTTTGAAAATAAGCAGGAATTGAAGAAAGCACAGAGCTCTCACGGAAGATACTGGGCAAATCTATTAAATCCATACCCTTATTAATGAAGGATATTTTGAAGAAATGGCGTTTATGATTAATTTCAGAATCAATGTAAGGACGGAGAGTATGCTGAGTATAGCCTCTAGTTAAGAGAGCCGCATCATATAACGGATTAGAACTATCGTAGAAGTTTTTCGCCTCGGTGTCCAGAAGACGTAAAACAGAAACGGGTAATGAACTTAAAAATGAAAGCATAGAGTAGCGTCCGCGATTTAATAATATAATAGACAGTCACTTAAGTCTAGTATTGTTTCGTTTAAACGCACGTAGTTTACGTTTAAAGTTACCATTTTTCCTGGTGCCGTGAGATCTAGTTCTGCGTTTTCGACATTCCAGGAGCGAGAAAATATCAAAGTCCGGCATTCTAGAAATATTACCCTCATGATAAATGTTGTCATTAAATCCCAGTGGAAAAGGGGTCTGTAAACATTTAATCCATTTCAGTTCAGCCTCATGTCTTTTTTATAATTTTGAATCTAGATGTAGAATTAGCATCGTAATAAAGTTTTTCCACTGGTTGTATAACAATGTTATTTACAGAATGACCTGTACGTCGAAAGTGACGGTACAAGAAAGTGTCAGTTTTCTTAGGCTTACTCATTCTAAGATAATGCTCGTTCAATCTAGTTTTAAGCATGCGGTTAGTTTGACCGACGTACTGCATATTACAGTTTGCAGCACGTCATGTAATTAGATAAATTAAATCTGTAGTCTGTCATGTCAAATCAGACATGTTAACTACAGAGAAGCGTCTACCGTTTACAGATGAAGTAACGGTAGACGCAGTGCTTAAATGCGAACAACATCTGCACCTCTTGGCATTGCACTTAGAAATACTAGGATACATTCCACTTCTTTTCCACGGATTAGTATATTTTCGAAGGATGGGCGATTTGAGAGGAGATAGTCTTATACGAAGACTACTCCCAAAAACATTGGTATTGCCTGCTCCATTGAGATTAACTGAAGTTACAAAAGACAAATTTAAGGGTCTAACCAATACCGAAGGCAACATAGTATTAACGTTCTTAATAGAATGGGGAATCCGTACAGAAGAAGCAGAGTGTAACCTAAGGGGTGATATTGATATTTTAAATGTATTTGTGATACTCATTTGGGTTAATAAGGTTATGATACCGTCAAAACTAAAGCGATCGTCATACCGGTCATTAAATAAAACAGCATATAAAATTACTGAAAATAATTCCTTCGAAAAGAAGGAAGGTACAACAAAAGCCCACAAAACATCTTAGTCTACTTAAAGTACAGGGATGTCAAACAAGCAGTTGTTATACAACGAGGAACGAACATCGGTTTAATAATGACCTTCAACAGGTATCTAAAGGATGTCAATTGATGGAACAGTGAAAAGAAATTGCATAAGCAATCCCTGAGGATTGGAAAAATAGGAGCATTAAAAGTCTTTGAAAGATCAGGAAGAAATCTGTTTTGGTCTATAAAAAATTCGAATGAGGTTTTAAATAAATTGAAATCCAGACATTTTCGTGCTTCAAAGTAGAAGTAAAACAAAGATCAGGAATCGATACAATTAACTTACTCCACCCATCAAAAACACCAAAGGGAAAGAAACACAAACATTAAGCTACCAGACCACAATGGAAACCTAAACAAAGGAAGGCCATAAGGACAGTGACTTTCCCACAAAGTGTCCATATGGCCATCCAAAATAAAAAGACACAAGTGATACACACAGTAAGTAACAAACAACAACATATATAAACCGCCACAGAAGAACCGCCTTGGAACGGTCAGTGGAAAGATTTCCACTGGGGGGCTTAAATCGATTTTACGTGGCCATTATCCTCGCCCTTGGGCCAATACGAAATTACTTGATTAATAACATTATATTATGGGTGTTTCAGTATTTTGAAAATAAGCAGGAAAGGATAAAATAACCGAATTGTCCCGGAAAATACTAGATAAATCTTTCAAAGCCAAACACTTATTAATATAATGTTATTAATCAAATAATTTCGCATTGGCCCAGTTACAGGTCCTCGGTCAGCTGTATTGGCACGAGGCCGAAGGCCGAGGCCAATACAGCTGACCGAGGACCTGTAACTGGGACTATACGAAATTACTTGATTAATGAAAATTTTATTAATTGACCCAATTAAAAACATGATTTATGATTTTTTAATATTGGTTGATCTTGTGTAATATAGGATAATCAATTAATAATGAAGGATATTTTGATGTAATGACGTTTGTGATTAATTTCTGAATCAATGAGAGGACGAGGAGCATGCTCAGTATAACCTATAGTTAAAAGAGCAGCATCGTATAACTGAATAGCACTATCGTAGAATCTTTTCGTCTCGGTGTCCGGAATACGTTATACAGAAATACGTAATGAACTTAGAAATGCAAGCATTGAGTGGCGTCCATTATTTAATAATATTATGGATAGTCACTTCAGCCTGGTATTGTTTCTGTTAACAGTGCATAATTTACGTTTATACTTCCAGTCCAGAAGCGAGCAAATATCAAAATCGGGCATTTTAGAAATATTAGCCTCATGAAAGATATTGTCATTAAAGCCCAATGGAAAAGGTGTCGGTAATAATTTAATCAATTTTAATTCAATTTCATGTCGTTTAATAATTTTAAACCTAGCAAAAGAATGTTTTTTCATAGTATTTTTTCCATTGGTTGTATAGAAATATTATTTACAAAATGACATGTATGTTTAAAATGACTGCACAAGAAAGTGTCAGTTGTTAAGGCTTACTCATACTACGATAGTGTTCGTTAAATCTTGTACAATTTGCAGCACGTCAGGTTATTACATAATATTATATCAAATCCGTAAACTTACACGTCAAATCGGACATGTTAACTACAGAAAAGCGTCTATCGTTTACAGATGAATAAATGTTAGTCGCAGTGCATAAGTGCGAGCAACAGCTGCACCTCTTAGCATTGCACTTAGAAATATTTGATTTCATTGCACTTCGTTTGAACGGATCGGTATATTTTCAAAGGATGGTCGATTTTATGGGAGCTAATCTGACTCTAAAATTATTAAAAAAAAAACTAGTATTGCCTGCTCCACTGAATTAACGGAAGCGACAGAGAACAAGTTAATAGATCTGAACAATACCGACGGCAAAATAGCTCCAAAGTTATTTATAAAATGGGGAATCCGTACAGAAGAAGCAAAATGTAGCCTTACGGGAGATATTATGAGTTTGAATTTATTTATGATACCCATGTGAGTGTAATGGCGCGATACCGCTAAAAACTAAAGCGATATTCATACCGATCAAAACGTCAAACAGTATACGCAAGAACTGAAGGTAAAGCCTCCAAATAGAAGAAGGATATAACAAAAGGCTACAAAACAGCTATGCATACAAAAAGTCCATAGATACGAAACTAGCAATTGCTTTACAACGAAGGACGAACATCAGTCCAATTAGACCTTCCACAGGCATCTAAAGAATGTAAAATTAAGGAACGGTGAAACGCAATTGTAAATGCAATACCTGAGGATTGGAATAATAAGAGCATTAAATGCATGTAAGGGGAGACCTTTTGCAGCCACCACATGGCACAAACAAAGTAGCCCTGATATGAAAAATAGAAGCGAAGGTAATGCTCAGGAATCGATTCACTTAACCTACAGCTCCCACCAGAGACATCAAAGGGAAAGAAACACAAACGTGAATCAACTAGACCCCAACGGAAACACCAATAGCGGAAAGCCAAAAGGACAGCCACCTTCCCACAAAATGGCCTATGGGCTATCAAAAACAAAAAAAAAAATAAAAATAAAAAAATAAGCGATACAAACGCTCAAAGACAAACTATAACAAAAGTAAACCGCGACAGAAGAACCGCCTTGGAACGGTCAGTTAAACAAATTTCCCTAGGGGCCCAAGGCCGCAATTCTCGCCCTTACTACCGTTGCGAGATAAAGGCCTCCTAACTCATCAGTGCAACATCTCCGAGAACACAAACATAAAAAAAAAGCCAGAGATGAAACAACGGTGAGGACTTGACAACGAGAAACCCCTGAAATGCTGGAGCTAAAGAAAACCAACAGTTAGACTCCGATGGGCCCGACCACACACAGAGCATCAGGCACCAACCAACATTGCATAAAATTATATTCTAATTCTCAGTAAGCCGCAATAGACTCTGAGGCCTGACCCATCGACTTGCAGCAAAGTTCTCAAACGTGATTGGATTCACTACCATTGATGCATTTTGTCGTATAACATTTATGTTGTGCCAATTATTGTCGCACCTGCTTGTAGTGCGACATAGGCGTCCGATTTTCCGTCCGTGTGTCCCTTCGTCCGTCCGTCCGTGCGCGCGTCCGTCCGTCCGTCTTTCAACATTTACGTCGAAGTTCGACATTTACGTCTAAGCTTTTATTTTACAAACCTCAGCTACCATCAAACCTTACATGAAACATCTCATAGACCTTCTCACTTTGTAAGCACCTTGACCTGGTGACTTTGACCAATATTTTGCGCTCCAGGGACTTTGACCATTACGTCGAAGTTCGGCATTTACGTCGAAGTTCGACATTTACGTCAAAGTTTTTATTTACAGACCTCAGCTGCCATCAAACCTTACATGAAACATCTCATAGACCTTCTCACTTTGTAAGCACCTTGACCTGGTGACTTTGACCTATATTTTGCGCTCCAGTGACTTTGACCATTACGTCGAAGTTCGACATTTACGTCGAAGTTCGACATTTACGTCAAAGTTTTTATTTTACAAAACTCAGCTACCATCAAACCTTACATGAAACATCTCATAGACCTTCTCACTTTGTAAGCACCTTGACGGGGTGAATTTTACCTATATTTTGCGCTCCAGTGGATTTTACCATTACGTCGATGTTCGACATTTATGTCGAAGTTTGTATTTTAATCAACTATAAGACTAAACAACCATCAAACCTTTCATGAAACATCACCCTGAGCTCCTGACTAGACAAGCACCTTGACCCGGTGACCTTGACCTATATTTTCCGCTTCAGTAAGTTTGACACAAATTACGTCAATGTTCCAGATCTTCTCAAATAAAAGGCCTACACCAATAAAATCTTGAATAGTGTTTCTCCTAGATGTATTGACTCTGCAGGTACCTTGACATGGAGACCTTGACCTATATTTTACGCTCCACTGACTTTGACACATTTTACGTCGACGTTCCAGATCTCCTCAGATAAAAGCCCCACAACCATCTAATCTTGCATAGTGCTTCTCGTAGATGTACTGACTCTACAGGTACCTTGATCAGGTAACCTTGACCTATATTTTACGCTTCAGCGACTTTGACAAATTTTTATGTCGAAGTTCCAGATCTCTGCAAATAAAATGCCTACAACCATCAAATCTTGCATAATGCTGCTCTTGGATGTACTGATTCTGCAGGTACCTTGACCTGGTGACCTTGACCTATATTTTACACTCCATTGACTTTGACACAATTTGCGTCAATGTTCCAGATCTTCTCAAATAAAAGGCCTGCAACCACCAAATCTTGCATAGTAGTTCTCTTAGATGTACTGACTATGCAGATACCTTGACTTGGAGACCTTGACCTGGAGACCTTGACCTATTTTTGCACACCATTGACTTTAACACATTTTAGGTCGACATTCCATATCTTCTTAACTATAAGGCCTACAACCACCAAACCTTGCACAGTGCTTCTCCTACATATACTTACTCTGTGGGTACCTTGACCTGGTGACCTTAACCTATATTATGCACTCCAGTGACTTTACGTCAATGTTCAATATGTCCTAAAACAAATGGCCTACAGCCACCAAACTTTGCATATTACTTCTCCTCATTGTACTGATTTGGCACGTACCTGGACCTGGTGACCATGGCCTATATTTTTTGGTCCAGTGACTTTGACACATTTTACATCAACTATCAACTGCTATGAAATTTACTTAATTAATAACAACATTCTGATTGTGACTTATATGACTTTTGCCCCCAGCAGGTGCGACGCCGCCTTCTGCGGAATTCTTGTTTTTATATCGAAGAATGATTTTACGAAATTTGGTGCAAGTATATTTTTTTCTAAAATATACTAAGTCACAATAAAATTCGGGCTCCGTTAGACCTTGTTTCAGAAGAGATTTAAGCCCAACACTGAATTCTGAAATTAAATCGGAATGACGTCTATAAAATTTACAAAAGGCTTTGCGTGGTTTATCATACCGATAACCCGGATTAAGAAGTTTAGCGGTTAACAATGTATTACGAGAGTTAAAGTCAGTGATATGACTAGACACTCTGGCGAATCGCTTTAATTGCGAAATATAAACGCCATAGAATGCCGCTCGAGGAACATCATCATCCAAGAAAGGAAAAGTTACAATCTCAAAGTCAATATCATCGCGTTTATCATAAATTATGCAGAAAAAACAACAATTTCAACAGATAGATGTAAACCCCAAAACGGGGCCTCGGTATCAGAAGAATTTTCTTTATTTAACAGAAACTGACTGATCCAAATCTGCATCTAAGATACTAATGGCTCGGTTACGGTTGCAAAATAAAGCCTTCGTTGACAGTTAATGCGGGCACTTTGATGCCTAATGCCCAAGATTACGTACATGGGCGTAAATTTATCCGGTTATATGGGCACCCGTGCGAATAAATCAATTTGTACATGAATTTGCTGATGTATGAACCTGCAGGAAGTGTTCAACGGGTTAAATGTAGTTGCAAACGCGGCTTGTCGCCTGTTTCTTTGTTGTTTCTGTGTTCATCCGTACAATATATATTTACCTTTGATGTTTGGGATATGCTATTGGTTTTGATTCGATTATGTTCTGAGTTATCTTCACTCATTTAAATTTCTTCAGCCAGCGTGCTTGAAAATGTTAACAAATGAAAGTATGGTGGACTTCCGGTTTTATGATTAACATCCCAACCACCTCGCCAGGGAAAATGTAAACGTACTACTAGGTGGTTTGCTTTCTTTCCTATTTGTTCTTTATTAAGGAACGAATGTAAATAATTTAACGTTCATCGAAGTAGGAGCATCGTGGTTCATATTTTGGTGAACGTTAAATAAATTACCTTTATTACTTATATTTAAATTATTTCCCATCTTGTTTGAGGGCAATAATGTAAGAAGAAAACAATTGAACGCAGTTTGATGGCGGCTGTGATTCCTGATCATTGCCTTCACTTCTATTTTGCATATCAGGACTGTTTTGTTTGTGCCGTGTGGTGGCTGTAAAAGGTCTCCCCGTACGTGCATTTAATGTTCTTCTTTTTCCAATCGTCAGGGATTGCGAGGTTGCAGATGACGTCACACACCTACAGTTATCTTTCTTGCTGGAGACAACCAGGCTCATTTCCAACAGAATTTTAATGTACTTTCCGTGTGAATAATTTTCTTGTCCCTTGGAAAATTTTGCCTAAACCTTGCTTATTTTTATTCTCATGATCTTGAAGAACAACCACAGACACATATTAACCCCTTCAGTGTTTTTATCACCATGGTATAATTGGTCAAAAATGAATAATTTTGTACACAAAAACTGCCTTGTGTCTCCAATATGGCGGATCAAGGGAGAATAATCTTACACAACTTCTGTGCTTGCAACCTCTCAATTGGTGTCTCTGATGGGGGCTGTGGGTTAATTGTATCGATTCCTGATCATTGCCTTCACTTCTATTTAACCATCAAGAAAACACTCCCATATAATTTGACCCCCTTGAACTCCACTTTTATATAGTAAAACTTGGGTTTCCGGGGGTAAACCTTATTTTGCAGAAATCAGAAAAATACCACAATTTTTCATCTAATAATTTTCCTTTTTTACGGCGATAAAGGTGTCAATGTATTTGTATAGGCGTGTTTGCGTAATGAGCGTCGTTGGCGCCATAACGTCGCCGTCGCCCAGTCATATTGAAAATATGAATGGGTTGAGTCAATGTATTCATTGAAGTGTGAACAGCATTGCGTAGCAGTAGTTAACCATAGGGGTTTTCTGTAAATGCACAGAGAATGTGAATATTACGTAATGCTTCCTCTTGTCGGTGCCAATGTTGTTGTGTTCTGTGATTGTGGCATTTCCTGATAGTCGTTATTGTATTCTGGTTTGTCTGAAAAAAAAAATAATTGAACATTGCGTAACATCGACAAATGTCGTTCATAACATAAGCACATGGACAGGAAAGCACAGGTTTAATCACGGACAAACACTACGGCTACCACAAGCCACCAAAAGAATAGAGAGATTTGTACTATCATCTTGATGTTGCCGGGATATTTATGAGTGGTACACTGGCTCATCGTCTGATAAACTTTTCAGTGCAAAAGACATTTGATTGTTTGCCCTTGCTAGACATCACGTTAACCACTATATATAATGAATATCGTTTTATCAGTTACCCCGTATATTAATTGCATTATAGCACATTGGCCTGATAAAGATATGCTGTCTCAGGACAAGTGAGCTTTATCAGGTCAACGTAACATTGCACTTATATGAATGAGCCAGACTACTGGAAAAATGACAAACATGTGACTGTTATCGGAAAAAAATACTTGAAAAAAAAAATATCACAGGAAAACATATGTTCAGCTGATACAAAATATACCGACCAGCGGAATGTTGGGACGCACTGAGGACCATTGGTAACTGATCGTAAATTGCCAATTAAAGAGGGTACAAGGGGATAAACTGATAAATAGAATACCAGATTCGTGTCATTTGATATCATGTTTATCAGGCTCGGCTTCGAAATCCCATGTAGAAACGCTCGGCAAGCCTCGCGATTCTACAAGCGTTCTCGAAGCCTTAGAATCGCTCGGCAGTCCTCTACAAGCATTCTTGAAGCCTTGACTGTTAAACTTGATATCAAAAGACACTCACCTGGTATTTTCTATTTATCATATAACGTCGCGGTTATTTTATCATAAAAATTATATAACTACACATGGTTACCGGTGCGTAACGTCATGAGGCAGTCTGTAACAACCCCGTGATTTCTGTTGAAATCCTCTGTAGTAAAATCCGGTTTAAGGTCGTTATATGATAAACGGAATCTTACACCCGTGGTCATTTCTTATGAAATTTATGAAACTTAAACTTCATGCGGATAGACGTAGGGTTTCCAAACGTATCACTTTCATTATTCTTGTGCAAAATACAAGCGAAGGCAATGATCACTAATCGATACAATTAAACCACAGCTCCCATCAGAGACACCAAAGGGAAAGAAACACAAACATGAAATAGATAGACCATAATGTAAACACCAATAGCAGAAAGCCAAAATGACAATTACTTTCCCACAAACTGGCCAATTGGCTATTCAAAACAAAAAATATGAGATACACACACTCAAAGACAAACCATAACAAAAATTAACCGCGAAAGAAGCACCGCCTTTGAACGGTAAGTGCAACGAATTCCATTGGGAGTGGGGGTGCTTGAATCGATTTTACGCGGCCGTAAAGTCATATACTTTGAAAAATCTGCGGCCTCCGCCCATCGGGGCTTGAAGAAATAGATGGACTGCATGATGCTTCCACGCAGAGCTATAACCGACCCGCACTCGAGTACTGGTAAACCGCTTAGAGGATCTAAGCCTGCCCAGGCAAAGCGATGCGCGTCGGCCCGTCCATGCTTATAGACCTTATTGGTTTCATTGGGCGGCAGGGGTTGAGTTGTCATTTCGGCTCAATGTCGGGTAAAAATCCCACACAATTGGAAGCAACGTCTCAAAAATGACTTTTACAGTGTTGACGGGGATGTTAAACCTAAAATCAAACAAACCTTTGAAAACTCATTAGGGCCATCTCACTCAGGGTTTCTATCGAGATCTCCAATCTATATTTGCTGCAGAAATACTTAAAATACTGGCTTAATTTTGTGAGGAAAATGAAATTTTTAGTTGTTGAGTCACAAAATCACAATGTCCCAAACTGCATTGCATTCACCATCCCTTGTTTTGTTCGGTGCCTACGTGAGCTTAATGCTATTCCTTTCTTAAAACCAAGATAAATATTTATGAATTATCAGAATTAAAGAAACTAAATGGAGGTCAGTGCCTTCTTAAACAGCATCTGATATTTTTTTTATACTTTATCGTCAGGCCTATCATGTTTGGGATATGTTTTAAAAGAAGACAAACTGAATGAAATATTTCGATTGTCTAAATTCAAATGATATTTCTGGCTTTGAAAACCTGTTAATACCGATCAGGACCAAAGGCGGCATCAGCTACACAGACGTTTAACTGGTTTTCTTGCGCAATGCCTCAGAAGTACGTGCGCAAGTTTATGAATTAGACAAAAAGTAAGTCGCTATAAAACTAGTCGATAATGTGCCCATGTCCGTACAGGAAAGCCAACTAGTATCAAGTTAAGTGAGACGGGGCACAGCATTTCCTAGAATGTATATGTCCGCCCAGCGAAGAATCAGATCAGCCTGCGCATCCATAAAGTCTGACCAGATATTTCTCTTGCTGCATGAAGGGGCATTGGACCCCGAGCTATCCATAGAGAATGCGCAGGCTGATCTGAGTCTTCGCTGGGCGCACATGTAAATTGTTATAAATGCTTCGCCCCGGCTCAAGTAATGTATCCCCGAAGACATACTCCGGGTTGCGTCGCAGAACTGCTTTACAATTAAACCATCAAAGTCCTTGTCCATAATGCTAAAAGTCCTTTGACAGCAAATAACAAACACACCAAAAGCATATATTGATATAAATGTCAATCTTAATGCATTTAGGAAATTTAGGAGAAATATTGTACAAACCAAAAGGTATCGATTTACAGCATTTACGTTATGACAAAAGTCATGAAAAATGTGCCTTGTAAACTTGGCTATATTAGTAATAAAAGGAATGTTTAGCACTTAATGAAGGACAAAACTATTGGATACCGACTCTATATAAAGCTCAGCTGGGCGGATGCTACAGCTAGAGAGAAATTCCATCGATAAGGAAGAATGGTAAGCCAAAAAAATAATTCATTCGGAAATCACATGCGTGCAATATTTTGTCGTGTTTCATGGCTCGGTATATTACGAAAACATGCCTTTTCAAATATATTGAAAATTTTACCATCAAAAATTGAAAATTTTCAGATGAAAAATTCTAATATTTTTCCTATTTCTGCTCCTATTCTAATATTCTTATAATTCTAATATTTTTGCTATTTGTGGGTATTTTTGAGGCGGTTCTAACTACGTTTTCAGCAAAAATAAGAAAAAAATGTATACCCCTATAAATCCCAGTTTTACTATATACAAGTGAGGTTTAAGGGAGTCAAAATTATAAAGGCGTGTTTTTGTGATGAGATGGTATTTATCAGATAAAAGGTGATGTCCTAAATGGCATTCATCAGTAAAGCAACATTGAAACAAGGTTGAAAACGTTATTTTCGCACTGATTCAACGTTGCGTGAGTTATGTTTGAATTATGTTTCAGATATTTTGTATGGATGCTGAATACAATTTCCTTAATTTCAGACATAGATTGTAGGAAAACGCTAGAATTGCCTCACCGAGGCGGTTGGACCGTGTTACCACAATTAAGGATTTTGAACGGAAGTCGAAAAGAATGTTTACCACTGTATGCAATGTATACTTTATAAAATTGGACGTGTAAACGTGATATTTTTTCCCAGATGATTATTTTTTATTCTTTATTTCGGTACCATTTCGAGACTATTTCACTTATGTCGAGCCGATCGTTAATCAGAAGTGGGCGAAAACCGGAGTCGGCGCTCTTATCCACTAGGCCCCGGAGGCCCGTATTCCCAGACGAATAGAAGGTGCAACTTATGGATAATGCCGATTTTTTGGGTGTTTATCCACTTCATGATAGCCAGGTAACGGTTAATTATTGATTTTGTTTAGTTACCCATTTATTCTCCCCGTCAGTTGACATACAGTGGGTCGGGGTGGACCGTTATAACGTTAATTGTAGAAAATATCCTCGCTATTCTTATGGCGCTGACGTCAGAATGTTGCTTAAGGAGGGTCGTGCATAATTGACTCTGCCGTAATCAGGTTCGAATTTTTACCTCAAAATGATTTTTGTTTCTATTTAGTTTTTAAAGTGTTTTCTGAGGTTTTTGTAACATTTAATAACCATTGCAATGTGCATTTTGTTATAAATTATTTTGCGACTTCATAGACTACTTTCCGGTCTAGTCCGCATGGCTGGAAGCACAGGAAAATAGGGGGATAAACAGACTAACCCTGTATTTTTCCAGCTACTGGTTTGTTTCCTCCGATTGCAGCCCATCAGCTATCCATGGCAAATCTGAACTCTCTTTAACGCACGATGTTTACTTTATTTTCCCATTGGTGTCAAAAATATAGCCTCGAAGAGTCTATCAGTTCACATATTCCACGGCCATACTTTGTCAACACAAACAAAACAATGAATCAATAGTGACGTTTACTTTAGTTTGCGTGACGTCATATATATGGAAAGAAAACACTGCCATATTTGATAACTAAAAGTGCAGACTGTAATGCGTGGCAGCGCACTGTAATATTCTTTTTACTGTCAGTGGCAGCTCAGGTTCAATTACTGTTAAGCCATCTCAGTGAACAAATAGCCTGTGCCAGCACCCATAATTAGGATCTTGCACTCAACAGGTGTAGGCCTACTGGTAAACTGCTTAGAGGATCTAAGCCTGCCCAGGCAAAGCGATGCGAGTCGGCCTGTACATGTTAATAAACTCTATTGGTTCAATTGGCGGCGAGGTTTTAGTTGACATTTCATCATAAGGTCGGGTAAATGTCCCACAAAATTGGAAGCGACGTCTCCAAAATGACCTTTCCAGTGTTGACGGGGACGTTAAACCTCAAATCAAACAAACAATTATCAAGCATAAGCAAAAGGGTGTACAAGAAAAAATCCCTTTGATCTGTTTCGAATATAAAGATGATCGGTTTAGGTTGTGCCACGCGGAGCCTTTGTATGCCCACACATCCACCATCATAACAGAATTTTGTCAATGTACCGGCTCCAGCCAATCGCGCTGCATGATGCTTTCACGCAGAGCTGAAACCGACCGCACTTAAGAACTAGTAAACCGATTAGAGGGTCTAAACCTACCCAGGAAAATGGGTCCGAGTCGGACCGTCCATGCATATAAACCCTATTGGTTTCGTTGAGCGGCATGGCTTGAGATGTCATTTTAACGTCAACATAATATTGGTCATTTTGGAGAGGTTACTTCCCAATTTGTGGGTCGTTTTACCCGACATTGAGATGAAACCTGACAGCCAGTTAAACCAATCTATATGTTTATAAGGACCGTCCGTCTTGCACCACTTTACCTGGGCAGGGCGGTCTACTCGTACTCATGAGTGATTGGGTTAGTATTTTTATTTATTTATTATCAATTTCTTGACAACATATATACATACAAAGTACATACATATGCATCAAAGGATTGGATGTAGGCTCAGCCTATACGTATCCTCTCCTTGATGACCGGTACATATATGATATACATTCACAAATAAAAGCATAATTTCATAAATATAGGGAATAGCTTGAAGCTATTAAGACAAGGAGAGGATACGTATAGGCTGAGCCTACATCCAATCCTTTGATGCATATGTATGTACTTTGTATGTATATATGTTGTCAAGAAATTGGGTTAGTATCATGCAGCACCATCTTTTTTTTTTTTTTCAAGGCCAGTTCGGGGCTATCATGCATTGTAGAGACTATATATATGAGAGGTTTTTGGGCGACGTCTTTGAAGTGGTTCAGCTATGATTACAAAGCCCCCACCCCCCCTGCCATTTTGGCTTTCCGCTAGTGATGTTTCCATTACGGTCTAGTTATTCATGTTCGTGGTTCTTTCCCTTTGGTGTGTCTGATCGGAGGTGTTGGGTAATTGTATCGATTCCAGGTCATTGCCATCACTTCTATCTACTTTCGGAAAGTAAAGGGATAACTTATCTCACCTCCCTTTCACAGTTTGCATAAACAGGCAATAGATAATTAAATAGCGTTTCCGGTCAATATGGCATGAAAAAAAAAAAAAAAACTTGTCAAAATTATAGAAAAAAAAATAATTAGAAGTGTTTCTACTTTCCCTATAACGTTGGCAGGAACTTAAATGGGAAAAGGGAAATTTATATATTCTTTTGCATCAGCTTATTGTATTTTTTTTTTATCAATTTCAACCCATTTCATTAGGGGGTGGGGTAATAAATTGTCAAAATAGAAAGCTAAAAATGTATAATAATGTTTCCCAGGTATATTAATAACATATATCTGACATTGTTTGAACGTCTGCGACAATGTTAATGGCTTTTAAACATGAACAAAACGACAATATGGCTATATCAGAACATGCATTTTTTGGCCAGAAAAATCCATGTTTCACACCATAAAACTTATAAATGAAATTGTGTTTCAATTCTAATGAAATACTTTGATTCATATCACATTAAGGAAGCAAAAGTATGTGCAATAATAAAGGTACAATCCTTGTTCTTGACATTTAAACAATATCTTAATGCTTTTTTAGCCATTTTTATTGGGGGGTGGGGTAATTTTTTCTGCAATATTTCTCTCAGATGCCTGGTGACATTGTCAAATTTCACGCCTATTTCGTGTATCTAATATTATTACACAATATATGTGAAAATAAGGAAAATCTAAAGACGAAAAATGCATTCTTTTTTCAAATATAGCGAAAATTGCATCTCAAAACAGCAAAACATGCAGAAAAGGACATTTGTAAATAGGTGTTTCGACAAAAATCTGTGAAAGAGTTTGTCTTTCACACATAGGTACGCAAACATGACATTATCCTGCATTGTGGTTTTTTTAACCAAACTTGGAAATATTGTTTTAAACAATTGTTATCGACAATTTGTCTGGGGTAATTATTGAAACATTCGATAAATTCGAAAACAGTACCCATCTTTAAGGCTAAAAAGCTCGAAAAAAAGCCTGGTGTGCCTATATTTTTATACCGGCAAACGAGTGCAGAGATTTCAAGCTACAAAATATAAAAAATCTAAGGAGAAAAGAATTACTCCCCACCCTCCTTAAGACGGTTATTTAAATCAACAGAATCTGGTCTAGAATCATGCAAACCGCGTTGACCCTAATGAGATACCACAGGTCTACACTGTTTCCTTGAATACTGAAATTTAAGGGACTTAGTAAAAAAATTCAGAAAATATATACTTACCGTGACTTCAGTACCCATTTTCGTAAGATCATTCCTCGATATAAAGATTGGGTACAACATAAATGTTATACTGCATGCATGTAACATGCAGTTAACCCATTTTACTTCCCTTTTTAACTCCATGCCGGCGGGTCATGGCGATTCCAGCGTTAAGGCTTCCTATTTATGTTTCGGTTATCATGTTGGTTGGTACCTAATGCTCTGTCTCTGATTGGGCCCATCTGAGTTTACATGTAACTGTTGGTTTTCTTTTGCTTCAACATTTTCAGTTATTTCATGCTGTCGAGTCTTCACCGTTGTTTCACCTCTGTATTTTTTTTTTTTTAATTTTTATGTTCACGGAGAAGTGGGAAGCCTTCATGTGGACTGGTCATATTATTTGTCTAAGCGACGACAGAAGTAAGGGCGAGGATTGTGGCCACGTAAAATCGATTTAAGGGGAATGGGAACACCTGGCAGTTTTTACGCCGTTTTTCAAAGGAAGACAACTTTCGAGACTTCCTGTTCACTTTTCTATAAGCCCTATCCCGCGGAAAAAGGGGTCTACCCTTAAAGGAAAGAATTTGCTCCTTAGGAGCAAATTCTTTCCTTTAAGAGTTGACCCCTATTGATATGGGAGACAAAAACACTTTTGCAAGAGTTGCCTTCCATGAAGGTGTTCCCATTCCCCTAAAGCACCCAGTGAAATACTTTTCACTGACCGTTCCAAGGCGGTTCTTCTGTTGAGGTGTAGGTATTGTTATAGTTCGTTTCTGAACATGTGTATCGCTTGTTAGTTTTGTTTTTGATAGCCAGTTGGTCATTTAATAGAAAGTACATCTGCATTTTGGCTTTCCCCTAGTGATGTGACCATTAGGGTTTGGATATTGCGTGTTCGTATTTCTTTAACTTTCGTGTCTCTGATGGGAATTGTGGGTAAAGTGTATGGATTCCTAATTATTGCCGTCACTTCCATCACGAAAACACGCCTATATAATTGAGACCGCCTTGTACCCAACTTTTGTAAAGTAAAACTGGTTTCCGCGGGTATACCTTACTTTTCTTATTTCTGCTCTAAAATATAGATTGTGGGTACTCGTTAGAACCGCCTCGATGTGGCGGTTCTAACAAGTGCCCACAATCTATATTTTGAGCAGAAATAAGAAAAAAATCATAATTTTTCATCATAAAATTTTCATTTTCTCGACGATAAAGGTGGCAATGTATTTGTATGAGAGGCGTGATTTCGTAATGTATTAAACGAAACAGATTAAGTGTCAGACCAGGACCATTTCCCAGCGTTGTCAGTCCTTCTAAAAGTAAATTTTGGAAACGTATTGTGAGTACAGTAAAATTCCTATATTAAGACCACCTTCGGGACTGTTCAAAAGTGGTCTTTAAGACCACTTTTGAACAGTCCTAAAGGTGGTCTCTGACCAGAGGACATGGTATACAGAAAACACAAAGAAAGAATAGCTGAACCTTTATAAATAAGCTTTTAAAGCAGTATTAGTCTCAATTTTTCTGGTGGTCTTTATAGCGGAATTTCAATGTACTTGTGCAGTCAGATGCATGCGGCCATGTCGACCGTAAACGCTAAGTGCAATGTATTAGTATGGATAATTTATGAAAATTAGACACAAATTTGATATACTTTAATTATATACTGTTCGGGGAGGTTGGGTGAGGCAAAGATGACGTGGCTGGGAATTTGAGAGAATTTAATTTCTTGTAATGTTGGTTGGTGCCTGATGCTCTGTCTCTGACTGGGCCCATCGAAGTCTAAAGGTTGGTTTGTTGGTTTTCTTTTGCCTCAACATTTCAGTGGTTTCTTACTGTCGAGTCCTCACAATTGTTTTATCTTTGTGGTTGATTTTTGTGTTCTCTGAGATGTTGCACTCATGAGTTAGGAAGCCTTCATGCGGACTGAACAAAACATTTGTCTAAATCGCGACGGAAGTCTTTGAGCGTTTTAAACTTTGAAGGCTTTATTGTTATGGTCTAGAAGTGCGCATGTATTTTATTGCATTAAATTTTTGTAATTTTGAACTGAGCCATTGTTGGTGCTCAAGTATAAAGTATAACGGTTAATGCATGTTTAAGGGAAGCATACCGCTGGGGGGGGGGGGGGGGGGGGTTGCGGGGGGTGTTCGCATAGTGTTTTACAAGCATATTTTCTAGTTTATCTCATGTGTATGCAATGATTTCTTTGTTCCTCCTCTTGTTGTCGGCCTTAGTAGTTCAATTGGGGCGCATCTGACTGGTCATCAGGAAGTCATGGTTTGGATACTCGCCGGGTCGGCAAAACTTATTCTCTGAGATTGATAATGAAATCTTTTCGCCTTTCCGCTGATTCGAGAAGGGCAGTTGAAGTTTCTGGCGAACGAATGTGAACTGTACTGGCTGTAACCGCATAAGTATAAGCCTAGCCAGGAGGAAAAGCGTGGTTATAAAAACTGCCCGGATATGGCCTAATTAGTGTTCTGTGGAACCATTACGCAAACACGCCTATACAAATACATCGTCACCTTTATCGCCGAAAAAAATGAAAATTTTAAGATGAAAAATTGTGATATTTTTTCTTATTTCTGCTCAAAATATAGATTGTTGGCTCTCGTTAGAACCGCCTCATCGAGGCGGTTCTAACGAGTACCCACAATCTATATTTTAGAGCAGAAATAAGAAAAATAAGGTTTACCCCTGTAAACCCCAGTTTTACTATATAAAAGTGGGGTTCAAGGGGGTCAGAATTATATAGGCTTGTTTTCGTGCTGGTTAAACTCAAAACGAACAAACAGTGATCCTTTGCTGTCATTGTTAGCCCCCGCCCATCGGGGCTTGAAGAAATAGATTGGCTGCATGATGCTTCCACGCAGAGCTGAAACCGACCCGCACACGAGTACTGGTAAACCGCTTAGAGGATCTAAGCCTGCCCGGGAAATGCGGAGCAAGTCGGCCCGTCCATGCTTATATAAACCCTATTGGTTTCATTGGGCGACAGGGCTTGATATGTCCTTTCATCTCAATGCCTGGTAAAAGTCCCATAAAATTGAAAGCAACATCTCCAAAATAACCTTTACAGTGTTGACGGGGACGTTAAACTCAAAATCAAACAAACAAACGTTGGTGTCATTAAAAGCTTGTAGATCGATTTCGCAGAGAGACAGAAGGGGCCAGTTAGTTAGTTAACGTGTCTTGAAAACTTTGATCATTTACTATGGCAAATATGCTAATATTTTTGCTGAAAAAGAAAAACAACTGTGGGCAGCTTTTGCAAAAAAAAAAAAAAAAAAAAAAAAACATCGTTACCTTAACGAGTTCGTCAGTGGTCGATTTGCTAACTGTTCTAGCAGGACAGAAATTCAGGTATTTTTGCTTAAAAAGGTGATATGCAAAAGCTACTCACAGAAAAAATAGTATATTTGCCATTTTAAATTGTCAAAGTTTTAACGCTTTGTTAACGATGTAGGTAGGTTGAAATAACTGGCCCCTAGTCTTTATGTATTTGTGCGCACAAGATAATATGTTGTCTGCACAAGATCTATATTGTGCAAACAAGATAATATGTTGAGCGAACAAGATATAATATTGTCCGCACAAGATCTATGTTGTGCAAACAAGATAATATCCTGTGCATCCAAGATATTAATATGTGCTAACAATACATTATCTTGTGCGCACTAGTTATTTTGTTGTTCGCACAAGATAGTATCTTGTGCAGGTAGTATCTTTTGCGCACAAGATATTATCTTGTTCGCACAAAATGGACATGCAATTTTTTTAATATGTTTTGCGAACAAGATAATATCTTATGCGCACAATATATTATCTTGTGTGAACAAGATATTATGTTGTGTGAACAAGATTATATCTTATGCGCACAAATTATTAATTAGTGCGCACAAGATAGTATCTTGTTCGCACAACTTAATATCTTGTTCCCACAAGATATTATCTTATTTGAACAACATAAATCTTGTCCGGACAACATGATATCTTGTGCGCACAACTTATTATCTTGTTCGTACAACATAATATCTTGTGCGCACAAGTTATTATGTTGCTTGAACAAGACCATATCTTATGCGCACAAGTTATTAATTTGTGCGCTCAAGATAGTATCTTGATCGCACAACTTAATATCTTGTGCCCACAAGATATAATCTTATTTGAACAACATAAATCTTGTCCGGACAACATAATATCTTGTGCGCACAACTTATTATCTTATTCGCACAACATATTATCTTGTTTGCACAACATAGATCTTGTGCAGACAACACAATATCCTGTGAGCACAAGATATTATCTTTACTCGCCCAATTAAATATCTTGGGCAAACAACATACTATCTTGTGCGCACAAGATATTATCTTGTGGGCGCACAAGCTTATCGTGTGCGCACAAGATAATATCATATTCGCATAACTTAATATTTTGTTCGCACAGCATATTAAAAAAACATGTCCCTTCCCGAGTTCCGTACACGTAGGTTACTGCAAATGACATTTTTTTTAAGTCGGATAACTATAGATTCAACATTTACCTATTGCAAAAAAAAAAAAAAAAAACAATAAAAAAAAATCAGAAACGCCTTCAGAACTACTGCTATGCGATTTTACAGCAATAGCTCTTACCACCATTTGGGCCCCGTCGTGAGAAAACCTATCTCCTGTGTGTGCGACTCGGTAGGATAAAACCATCCTACGCAGTCTAGTAGGGTCCTTGTTTTCATACGATAACACGCCGTATCACACCAGTTTCCAAGATGGTTACTTTTCTGATGAATTTTGTAATGTTTTTCTTACTGATACTCCAAACATAGGTTGTTGGCACTCGTTAGAACCGCCTCATTGAGGCGGTTCTAACGAGCACCCACAACCTATGTCTTAGAACAGAAATAATAAAATTCATGTTCACTCTGTAAGCCCTGTTTTACTCTATATAAAGTGAAGTTTAGAGGGGGTGAATTGTCATCACGAAAACACGCCTATATAATTTTGTCCCCCTTCAACCCCACCCACTTTTATGTAATAAAATTGGGCTTTACAGAGATAAATCTTATTTTTCTTATTTCTGCTCTAAAATAGAGCAGAAAAAAGAAAAATACCACAATTTTTCATCTTAAAAATTTCGTGTTTTTTTTTTTCGGCGGTAAAATTTACAATGTATTTTTATAGGCATGTTGTCGTAATGCTTACGAGATGACGTATAAAAACTAAAGGCAGCAATCACCAAGCTGCTTATCAGCCGAGTGCATGAATTTACATGCTGATCTGCACCTTTGCTGTTCGCTAATTGAAAAAAAAAACGTTTTCTCATGACCGGGCTGAAAAACAAAATGCTGTAGGATTTGATACTTTTTACCGCGATCTTATTCCAATATTAACTCTTCGTTGTTTACACCTGTGGACACAAATCCGTTCAAACTTTGATGAGCTTCATTTCATTTTGATCTGATTCGATATTTCCTAACATCCTGTCAGTCAACTGCAAGACAGGAATAAATTAAAAACACAAAGTGTTGTACATTTCATTGTAGACATTGCACTGACCAATCAGAATACATTTCGAATGTCAATTAGATCTAAAAATGGAAAAAGTGCTTGCCACAATGAGACCAATCAATGTATATTGCTTGATCCAGTTTTAGACTACTTTGATGAATGACATTTGCTTGTCAAACTAACTTGATTGAAAGATACTTCATCGACGTTTGAACGCTTTTGTGTCCACAGGTGTAGCATTACGAAAACACGCCTATACCAATACATTGCAAATTTTGCCAACGAAAAATCTAAACTTTTCAGATAAAACATTGTGATATTTTTCTTATTTCTGCTCAAAATATAGATTGTGGGTACTCGTTCCCCCTCATCTGTATTTTAGAGCAGAAATAAGAAAAATAACGTTTACCCCTGTAAACCCCAGTTTTTTCTTTATAAATGTGGGTTCAAGGCGGTCAAACGTAAATAGGAGTGTTTTCGTGATAGCTTTTTATACGGGGGCGGGTGAGACAATTAATAGAACGAGGTATATATTTCAGCAGTTCAATATTCCTCATTGACCTTTTTGGGAGTCGATTGCTTATCAATCGATCAAAAGTTAAAAAGCGTCATAGTTTTTCAATGTTACTATCAATTACTTGTCAGAAATCCAGGTGACGGTTTTTATAGAAAATAGCTCGTTTTTCATGTCGCTGAAAGACCAGACTGTTTGCGTGGGAGTGTTATCTATAGACTCTAGACGCGAATCATGTGTCGGGTTTGGCAAACATTTTAGACCCAAATCAGACTCGGCATCTGATCAGGGTCTACACTGTTTGCTTACAATACTGGAATTTATAGGGTAAACGAAACAGTATCAGTCTCCGTGCATAAGAACGGTGAGGACTCGAAAGCAAACGTATAAATCTGAGGAGGGTACCTACGGTCAAATTTTCTTCAAGTATACTGTTGGCCATAAATTACGTGCGGCTCCTTAGACCATACCAGCACGTCGCTGCTGTTAATTTTCTGTAGAACGTTCATATAGTATAGTGAAATTCCGCTATTAAGACCACCTAAAACTAAGACTAATTTAGCTATACAAAGCTTATTTTGAAGGGTACACTGAATGTTTCTTTGTGTTTTCTGCCTATAATGTCTGCTGGCCAGGGACCACCTTTGGGACTGTTCAAAAGTGGTCTTTAAGACCACTTTTGAACAGTCCTTAAGGTGGTCTTAATATAGGAAATTTACTGTATAAGTAAAAAGCGTAACGCTACTTTATCACTTCCGCATGAAGGCTTCCTAAATAATCAGTGCAAAATCTCCGAGAACACAAAAATCAAACGACCACAGAGATGAAAAAACGGTGAGGACTCGACAGCAACAAACCACTGAAATGCTGGAGCAAAAGAAAACAAACAGTTAGTCTCCGATGGGTCCAACAGAGACAGAGTCAAGTCTCGAAATCCATTATGTTAAGGCAGAGAATTAGGCCTTTTAGGTATACCTTGAATACACTAGTAAATTGCATTCCACGTGCTCATCAGGATAGATAACGATGACCAGAAAGGGTTTTCTTCAGTAAAGGAAACAGGAAAAAGTCGCAAGGACTTCGGTCTTGCGAATAAGGTGGATGAGAGTTCTGATCTACCTTTTCCTCTTTCATGAACTCTTGGACAAGAACACACTTGTGGGCAGGTGCGTTGTCATGGATAAGATTCAGACCGGTTGCAGATACATGTTTTTCAAAGTGTGCCTTTACTTTAGAAAACACACAATTCTTATAAAATTTACCTGTGGTTGCTTTGGTAACAGGTATTGAAAAGTACCGCATACAAAACTGTTGCCGCGCTTTTTATTCTTTTGGAAATGACCGACATTGCTTGGTCTTTTCGCAGTCACTGCTTGTTATTGATGTCTCTGCGTCTCAAAATAAAAGACCCAGGTTTCACCACCTGTCAACAGCTCCGAAATTCTACGGTTGTCAAAATTTTTGTACTTTTTCAAAAGCTTTTTCGCGCTTTTTACACGGCTGGTATTTTGTTCTTAGGGCAAGAGATGCGGGATCCATCGTGCACAAACCTTTTTTAAGTTTTAACTCCTGAGTCTAAATCTTTTGAACTGGCCCCGACGAAACACCAATACTACGTGTATCCGCCATTTCTTTATCCATGAACCTTGCATCTTGTTTGACCATATCTGCCAAAGCAGCAACAATAGCTCTTGTAGCAGCTTTTCTTTTCTGACCGGGAGGGGGCTTAGCTTTCAGATTAGTTTTACCACTTTTAAATTATTTATTCCACTTGCAAATTGGCCTTTTAGAGACATCAGATGGCCTACGTATCTTACACAGTTCATTATACATGTGTAAAACCGAAATATTCAGACCAACATGCCCTTTAATGTAGGCCCTTATTTCAAAGCTTGTTTTGTTATTCATTTTGAAAACAGTAAAGGTTAAGTGTATATGATTGAACAAACTTGAACTTTCAATAACTTTTGAAAGACTGAACGGATTAGACCGAAATTTCATCCTGTGATAGAAAAGCACACACCCGTGAAATCATAGCAGTTTCTACCTGCTCTTTACAGCCACGCGTTATGATTGGCCATTGGTGACACGACTAAATGAACGTCCCTCGTATAGCATATATGCTATGAAAAATACAGCATACTTGATTGGCGAGCTTACTTCTCTTTTCGCATTAGGAAAACATGTCCGTAAGAAATAATGACGTCCAACATGGTGTCAGAAAATAATAAACATTAGGTAAAAATTATAACATCTTTATTATTTCTGCTTTCAACATAGATTGTTAGTGCTTGTTAGAACCGCCTCAATGAGGCGGTTCTAACGAGTACCCACAACCTATGTCTTGGAGTAAAGATAAGAAAAATAATGTTTACCCTCGTAAACCCCAGTTTTCTCTATACAAAGTGGGGTGTAAGGGGGTGTTCATTTCACGGAGTTGTTCACGTGATGGGTTACAGGCCGATGGTACGGACCTTTGACTTTGTGAAGACTCCCATCTTAAGTCTTTCAAGACATATGGTGACCAAAGTTTTCCATCATATTAACAAGTCCGTGTAATAACCATTACATTTTTGTATTATTGTAGGATACAAAAAGACCAGCTATAGCATAGATGTTATCCAACAGCCAGCATACTTGGTTGTAAACTCTACTAAATGGACAATCATCACGAAAACACGCCAAAAAATTCTGAACCCCTTGAACCCCACTTTTATATAGTAATATTGGGGTTTACGGGGCTAAACACTTTTTATTATTTCTGCTCTAAAATATAGAACGTGAGTACTCGATAAAATTCAGAATATATAGGCTTTTGAGCATCGAGGCGGTTCTAACGAATACACACGATCTATATTTTAGAGCAGAAATAAGCAAAATATCACAATTTTTTCATCTGAAATTTTGCTTTTTTTCGTCGGTAAGTTCACCATGTATTTGTATAGGCGTGCTTTCGTAATGTTTTCTTCTCTTTTCGGTTGCATCGCGGTGGTTGGGACCGCGGATTCTATGATGATTCCCATCTTAAGTCTTTTAAAACATATGGAAATCAATATTTGTAATTGCCCCCGCCCATCAGGGCTTGAAGAAATATATGGGCTTCATGATGCTTCCATGAAGAGCTGAAACCGACTCGCAAACGAGTACTGGTAAACCGCTTAGAAGATCTAAGTCTGCCAAAGCAAAGCAGTGCGAGTCGGCCCGTCCATGCTTATAAACCCTATTGGTTTCATTGGGCGGCAGGGCTTGAGAAGTCATTTCATCTCAATGTCGGGTAAAAGTCCCACAAAATTGGAAGCAACGTCTCCAAATGACGTTTACAGTGTTGACGGGCACGTTAAACCTCAAATCAAACATTATGTAGACAAGTCCGTGTTATTCTGAAAATCCCTTTAAACCTCACATTATATGGAGAAAACCGCGGTTTACAAGGCTATACAGTATTTTTTCTAATTTCTGTTTCAAGATCTAAGTTGTGGGTACTTGTTTAAACCGCCTCATTGATTTAATTTTTAATTTTGTTTCGATAGAGCAGCCACAGCCTATATTTGAAGTATTAACAAAAAAAAAAAAAAAAAAAAACGTTACATGGAGAGAATGCACTATGTCACACGGTGTGTTATTGTAATGGGCCTCAGTTTCTACATTACGCAAACACGTCTATACTAATACATTGGCAACTTTATCGCTGAAAAAATGAAAATTTTATGATGAAAAATTGTGCTATTTTCTTATTTCTGCTCAAAATATAGATTGTGGGCACTCGTTAGGACCGCCTCATTGAGGCGGTTCTAACGAGTACCCTCAATCTATATTTTAGAGCAGAAATAAGAAAATAACGAGTACCCTCAATCTATATTTTAGAGCAGAAATAAGAAAAATAAGGTATATCCCCGGAAACCCCAGTTTTACTATATAAAAGTGGGGTTCAAGGGGTCAAAATTATATAGGCGTGTTTTCGTGATGAAAACGTTATCTAACGGATGCGTTTCGTCTGCTCCGACATTAGATAGTTGTTGAGTCATCAGCTCTGAATTCGGGCTGTCTTATTTCCTAAACAGTGTTTGGGTCGATTGTTTTACAATCAAGCCAAAGTTACCAAGTGACAGAATCTGACATAGTGCTGCTGTTCACGTGACTATCGCTGAAACCAAGGCTATGGTTATTAATAGAAAACTGTCGCGCTATTTTTATCGATGTTACATGTAGGTCAGAGTGTTGCGTGTTGCTGGACGCCTTTGGCAAACAGTGTATACCCAGAGTAGATGCCGCAAAATGCGGCGTCTGCTCAGCCGGCTGCTCAGGGTCTATACTTTTTGTTTCAAATACTTGTATTTAGGTATAAGTCTCAGCTGTCAATTAAATGATATATTCTTCATAATATAATTTCTTTCTTTGATCGAAAGGGTGTACGGTGTTGATGGTTGTTTTGATTTCAGTTAGTACAACCCTGATAATTCAATGTGGAATTTCTTAAAGTTAAAATTCAGTGTTTGAAACAGATGACGGTATACCTGTGTTTGTTTGAAATATATTACAGTATCCCTATATAGAATATTCAATCGACGGTTTCAAATTATCCCTTTCGATTCCAACCTTTGTTACTGCGCAATATGGTTATCCATTTCAACACTGAAGCCAAGTACAGATACTAATGCAAACAGTGTCTATCCTGATATGATGGCTGTGAGCAATCTTATCGGGATATTTTCTTACCGTTCAGCTGCGCGATCTTTTTAGTAGAAAGGCTGTGCTCAACATCAGTGATGGAATAGTGCACTCCAGAAATTCAAGGGTGAGAGGGGTTTGGTGTATAAATAAATCAAAGCACTGACGGCAGTCACTGGCCGATTGTTTCTGAGTGTATGCTGGGAAAAAGGTCATAAACGAGGACTTGATCCTTAACTCTTATCATGCTGTTCTCGACAACCCCTATCTTTGGAAACAGTGTAGATCCAGATCAGATGGCTTCTGAAGAAGCCATCTGATCTAGATCTACACTGTTTGGCATTCAATTTATGAATTTGTAGGAATAAATTACATCAAGTAATCTGATTGGTTCAAAGTCAGAAATGGGTGTGGCTAATCTAAATATTCAGCAAGAGAAGGGTTAAATTCTGGTGCATAATGCAAACAGTTAAAAACCTATTTTTTATAGAATGCAGCCGCAGTGAGGTCAGAGTGTTACGTAAGAGGGTTAGCTTGGAATCGTAGGTTGTGCTTGGCAAACAGTGTAGACCCGACCAGAGGCCATAGAACGCGGCGTCTGATCACGATTTACACTATTTGCTTAAGCCCGGAATTTCTGAGTGAAATGAAACAGTTTAATCACAGTCCAGGACTATTTCTTTGACCTACAGTCAGAGACAAGCGACCCACCAGTGCTCTTAGTGTTTTGATTGTTGTTTGGTACGATTAATATATGGCAGCTTAAAATATAGTCCACTAAGTTTATTGCAATCCTAACAATTTTATCCTTTGCTATGAGTTTTTTTTTTTTTTTTTTTTTTGGAGTTTAACGGCCCAGTCAACACTATTTTATATCATTTTTGATCCGGTCAGTTTACCTATCCACACTTTACTGGGCAGGCTTATACGTAAGCGGTTAACCAGTACAGTGCACATTCTTTCGCCAGAAACAGACAACTGCCCTTCTTGATTCAGCGGAAGGGAGAGAATGACCGTAGAAAAGATTTCATGATCAATCTCCACGAAAGAATGTGGCCGACCTCGGCAGGTATCGAACCCGCGTCCTCCTGATCGCCAGTCAGACGCGCATCCGACTGAGCTACTGAGGCCGGCCTTTTTTGTTTCTGTTAAAAAAAAAAACATTCCGAAGGGATAAATGGTAGAAGCAAAACGTTCAGGTTCACACTAAATGCAAATAAAAGAAAAGGTGTACAGATGTTTTAGTGCTTTTTTTATTGGTGTTTTTTTTTTTTTTTTTTTATACTTCTATTTCCAATATACGGCATTTTTATGCTGGCGTATGATTTTCTTAATCGGCAAAATAGGGTGAAAAATAATGCCCAAAAAGTGTCTTTAATTGTCGAAAATCGATGTTCAGTTTTATTTTTTTTTTTCCAAAACGGATATGTTCCTCTCTCCAATACAATATGAATATTTGAGATATCATTATAATTATACAATATTGATCTCCTTTTTCAAAAACAATTATGATTATGAATGGAAACGATTACTAAAATACGTCATATAAAGTATCTTAATATAGCCCAATAGGTCACAAAAGTAATTATTTTTATCACATACACTAATAATTGGCGTTTCGCGCAGAGGAAGTTTAGCTTTTGTCGGCAGCATCATGAAAACACACCTATATAATCTTGCCCCCCTTGAACCCCACTTTTATATAGTAAAACTGGAGTTTCCGGGGGTATACATTATTTTTCTTATTTCTGCTCTAAAATATAGATTGTGGGTACTCGTTAGAACCGCCTCATCGAGGCGGTTCTAACGAGTACCCACAATCTATATTTTAGAGCAGAAATAAGAAAAAATATCAAAATTATTCATAATAAAATTTTCATTTTTTCGGCGATAAAGGTGGCAATGTATTTTTATAGGCGTGTTTGCGTAATGAGTGTAGAAACAGTGTCATAAAGTTAAACAAGAAACCTAACCTACTCGTATTTTATAGCTTACATTTATTGAACTAATATAGTACATTCGCGTGGGCATCATTTCATCAGCAACATGTTGGAGTCGATAGGCGCTTTTGTTTTAATGTCTATTTATTGCAACTTGGAAAAGCCGTTTATATTCGTATTCATAGGCTTTGAAATTTATGTACACTTGAGGAAAAGTCGTGGGCCATACATCTGACAAAAGTTGGAAAATGCATCATTTCTATGATGGTTCATTTAAGGGGAATGGGAACACCTGGCAAATTTTCCGCCATTTTTCAAAGGGAGACAACTTTTGGGACTTCCTGTTCGCTTTTACCGTATGACCTTAGCTGTTGGTGGGACGTAAAACTCAATCACTCACTCACTCACTCACTCACTCACTCACTCCTATTCGCTTTTCTATTAGCCCTGTCTCCCTGAAAAAGGAGTCTACTCTTAAAGGAAAGAATTTGCTCCTGGGGAGCAAATTCTTTCCTTTAAGAGTTGACCCCTATTGACATGGGAGACAAAATACTTTTGCTGGAGTTGCCTCCCCTGAAGGTGTTCCCTTTCCCCTTTTATACAGCATTTCATGAATCCATTTGCACTTCCCGTACAAAAAGTTCGTCTTTCTTGTAATAACTTGTTCTAAGCATAACCATTTGGTGTTCAAATTTACCAATACATGCCTAGCGGCACTTTTTGGGGACATTGGTAAACAGTGCAGACCAAGACCAGCCGCCGCGGCGTATAATCCTGGTCTACACTGTTTGCTTAATGAGCATTTATTTTTGTAAAATTCCATGTAAAATTTGCCACAAAAAAAAAAAAAAAAAAAAAAGAACCTGACACCCTCCTATAATTGGAAATGGACCACTATAAACTTATTAGGTGGGAAATTCAATTGTCATATGGGTTATGCGAATTTTCAATGGCTCGAATAGCCTTGACACCATGAACATCACAAGAACAAGTCCGTGAAATGAACACACCCTTAAACCCCACTTTATATAGAGAAACCTATACATTTATTTTTCCTATTTCTTCTCCAAGACATAGGTTGTGGGTAATCGTTAGAACCGTGAGGCGGTTCTAAAGGGCACCCACAGAATATGTTTGCAGAATATATGAGAAAAATATCACGGATTTTCATCAGAAAAGTAGCCATTTTGGAGATGTGATTACTGCACTTTGTCGCATGGTTGTTTAATCATAACATCACGAAAACATGCCTATATAATTTTGACCCCACTAAATCCCACTTTCATACAGCAAAAGTGGGGTTTGCAGGGGTATACATTATTTTCTTATTTCTGCTCAAAACCATAGATTGTAGGTACTCGTTAGAACCGCCTCGCTGAGGCGGTTCTAGCGAGGCGGTTCTAATGAGTATCCGCAATCTCTAATGAGTATCCTACAATCTATGTTTTTGAGCAGAAATAAGAAAAATATCACACTTTTTCGTCTTAAATATTCGTTTTTTCGGCGGTAAAATTTACAATGTAGTTGTATATACGTGTTTTCGTAATGGATGTTTTGAAACACAGGTAGTTCGAGCCACTGAGGTTAGTTATAGCATCAGATCACGAGGCATAATCAGATTATTTTTTTTAATATCTTTCTGATTCTGTATGAAATATGTGGTACGCATACATGTACCGACGGATAGAAATATAATGTGACGTCAAAGAGCACATTTAGAATCCGCGCGTTACGACATTGTACGAGTATGAAACGACGTCAACGCAGCGTTCGATTAAAAGATGGGAAACTACTGAAACCGCAAATGTTAGAAGACAAATAAACTGAAATTAAAGTCTTGGCATTTTTTTATTTTTTATCTTATTTATTTATTTATTTATTTATTATTATATATATTTTTTTGCTTGAATTTCTTTCAAAAATGGCAGCTTCTAATTGAATAATCATTCCGCGTGTACATGTAAGCGCCTTCGAAATAATTCCTAAAACTTACCAGGTGTGGGGCATTTTTAACATTTCGATGGATGACAAAGTTGTAATAATTTGGAATGAATTATCAGTTTTGGGCATTTTTAAGAAGTGTAAACTCTGGCGAATCACTTGCTTCGGGCTTCGTGGAATTTGTGAGTACTTCGCCGGAGTTTACACATCTATAAAATCCACAAAAATGAAATTATTCGTATATATGGTACAATCATGATAATGAATCGCGTTCAAAAGTAGGAGCCCTGTGGTGCAGTGGTAACGTGTCGAATTTGAGATAGAGAGGTAGCCGGTTCGATCCCTGTGAGCGCCAAGTGTTGTTTCCTTGAGCAAGAAAATTTATCCATATTGCTTAGTCCTGGTTTCTACCCAGGAAGGGGAAGAAAAGAGGGTCACATTGAAGACTAAATGTGTTACCCTCTATAAATAGGGTCGATTGTTATTATTATTATATAACTGAAATAATAAATCCCTAGCTGCCAATCCAATTATTAAGACATGCATATTATTTGATAATAAATATGGCAGGCAATCTGTCCCTGTATATTTGTTCATCGTTCCAAAGTTGATTATATTACTGGGCGTTCATAGCTACTGCCCACGTTAATATCACTGAAGAATGACGTTTAACCGCATGGAAATTAACCCGGTTTGTACTGGAATCCTCAAAAGGATAATTTCCAATTAGAACGCGGCGTCAGATCAGGCATACACTGAGTGCAAAAAGTTCTGTCGCAGTTCTGACGAGTACAAAAACAGAAACTTACGTTTGGTCTGTACGGAAGGAAAAAAATCAGTTTTAGAGCCCTGAAAAACATATTTCCTTATATGGGTGTGATTTCTTATAGGATAAACTTAGCCCTGTTTATGAAATTGACAGTTGGGTGGGTTTATTGGAGCAACGCATATCGGTAACATAGGCATAAACGTTAACTGCTGCAAAAGTATTGCTGAATAGGAAAATGACAAAAGAACAGCCCCGAAAACTTTTATTTTCCCGTTTGAACTAAAATTGAAACATATATTACATTTACCATTTCAAACGAGTACAATGAGCTTGTGCTTTTGAGGAAAACTTGCTAGCAATGTAACCGTTTAAAACTCATTTTTATCCCTCTTTTGGATACAGTGTTACAGTCGTGGTAGAATTAATGAAACAATCTATCCTAAATGACACTAGGTCGCTTTAATGACGTAATTTCCAGATCAAGGCATTCATACTTCCATGAAAGATTATTTTACAAAATGCAAATGGGCTTTACTCTCGAGATCTCATCACGAAAATACGCCTATTTAACGTTTACCCCCTTCAATCCATCTTTTAGATAGTAAAACTGGGGTTTACCGGGGTAAACCTCAATATTCTTATTTCTGCTCTTAAATATATATTGTGGGTACTCGTTAGATCCGCCTCGATGAGGCGGTTCTAACGAGTACCGACAATCTATATTTTGAGCAGAAATAAGAAAAATGTCACAATTTTTCATCTTAAAATTTTCATTTCTTCGGCGATAAAGGTAGCAATGTATTTGTATAGGCGTGTTTTCGTTATGTACAATGAACAACGAAATTTCAAGGACTCGAAACTGTGACAGATGGCTCATTAATTTTGCCAAGGTTGATTCGAACCTGTTGTGTCTTAACATTACGATACCACACCCGTGCGACATAGTGCGTGTTTTCACATCTCCAAACTGGCTACTTTTCAGTCGACTTTTCAGTCGAAAATCCACGATATTTATCTTATTTTTACAGCAAATATAGGTTGTGGGTGCCCGTTAGAACCGCCTCATTGAGGTGGTTCTAACGAGTACCAACAACATATGTCTATGAGCCCGACCAGAGAAAGAGCACCAGGTACCAACCAACATAAGCCTTTACGTTGGAACCGTCATAGAATCTGAGGCTATTTATTTCTTCTACGAAATAACCCTAAGTTCAGTGACACGAAATGCCCTAGATGTATCTCGAACAAATGTTTACGGTCCCAAAGGTTTTTGAAATGTTGAAGATCGACGGTATTTAAGTATTTCAGAAATGAGAAAATACTGCGAACCCGCGCAAAACTGAAAATGCCCAGGAAACCCCATAATTGTATAGTCTACCAGTATAACTCGGGGAAGGACTTTTTTTCTGAAAATTGCATTAGGACACACATTTGTTACAGGGTGGATTTTACATACCCGAACACTATCATGTTTTAAAAAATTGTGATATATTGTGATATATGTATCATTTATGTGGTAAATACCCATTTTGCGAACACAGAGTCTGACGAAAACATGCCTATATATTATCCCCTTGAACCCCACTTTTGTGTGGTAAAACTGGGGTTTACTGGGGTAATCCATATTTTCTGATTTCTGCTCAAAATATAGATTGCTGGTAAGAATAGCCCCGTCATTTTCTCTCTGCATAAAATGGTATTTTCAAGGATATTTTTAATTTGATGCATATTGAAGCTTAAAACGTAAGTTTTTGAGAGTCCCTTTCGAGCCAAAGCAAGACAAATTCTTAAAAGGATTAGCGCGGCTAGCACAGCCTGCAAATACGCATAGTTTGACGCTGTTCGCAGCTTTCATCCTATATAAAGAGTTAGCGGAAATCCTTGTCTTATAGGGTGGATACGCAGGTTGACCTGAGTACAGTCGAAGTTCGATGGTTCGAGCCCCTTCGGGACCATAAAAATTGTTCGAGGCAGGGGTAGTTCGAGCCACTGAGGATTAATGCCAGGAGGCATAACGGGGTTAATTTTGGAACAACTTATCGGTATCCTTTAATGAAATGTATTCTGTGTGTACTCATTAGAATCGCCGATTCTGGTGAGTACACACAGAATAAATTTGCAAGATAAATATCGAATCCCGCTGTACTTCTTATGTAAAGGAATTCCCTAGGGTCTAGAAATGGAGTTCGACTCATGGTGAACTAGCCATCGATGTTCGAGCCTTCGACGTTCTATTGTATATTGCCGGTCACACGTCTTATAGAGCTGATCATTTTTCATGCTTTCCATATCTTTTTTCAGGCCTGTCAACTTTCCTTGATCCTGTTGTTTACATCAGCACTGGTATTGTCAAGTCTAGGAGCACAACAGGAGAAAGGATGTCTAGATATGTGCATTGAGTCCATCTACAGCTGTGACGCTGAATGTACACGGAAACAAAACTCCGATTACGCGACTACCTTATGTCTTAGGGCGTGCGGCAAACGATATCTGGCCTGTGAAATGTCTTGCCAAAGAATCAAAACGCCTTTCTTTAGAAGGTCATTTGATGTCTAAATACCAGAAGATTGACAACAAAAGTGCTCAACAACTTATTTTTAAAACCAAACTGACAGGCGAAATTAACATTTCTTAGAAACTCAAGGATTATCATGGTATTTGCTTTGATAATGTACTTCCAATCTCATACTGAGCTTAAAGCACTCTTCATGCAACAAACAGGATGGTCTAAGTCGTTGACCGGACATATGCTACTATCTAAGAAGATTAGTTCACACTGATTTAGTGCTGTTTTGTTTAGCCATACACTCAACTTCTAATCCAAGTTCAAACTTTGCCAGTCTGTAAGCAGCAATCTTTAAGGTCAGTCTAAAAGTCAACGTTTCTTGATCAAGATCGTTTCTGTTCGTTTATAGACCAATGATACCCACACATCCAGTGGTCAAATTAGAAAAACTTAGTGGACTCTGCCCAATGCAGCCTTATGTATCATTTTGTTGCTTTTTATACGGAGGGAGCCTGCGTGTTTGAAGTCACGCACTGTGTATTGACCCGAATGCCAAACAAACATAACTGACTCGTCGGGATGGTTAGCCATGTCTGACAACTTAATGGATGTTAAGTGTTTATTAAACAGCTAAAACTAACGTTTTCAGGGGACTATTTTATTTGCGTAATAGCATTTTTGTAGTACTAAATGGACTTTGGTTAATGTTATTTACAACATTTAGGTGCACCATGGAACTGGACAAGGCGACGACACGACCTTCAGACCTTGAACTTACGTATATAAACGTGACATTGTCTGTCTAATGAGCAAGCGCACAACAAAACATACGTTAAGGCTTGTGCGACCATCGAAGACTCAGATCAGTATGCGCATTCGTGCAGTCTGGTCAGAGCCTTCGCTGATCGGATATACCTTCTATAGCCTGCGGACTATTCAAAAAGAGGTATACGGCATCTCTTGTCTTAGTGAGTGAATGAGCAGACTGATCCGGGTATTTGAAGGTCACAGTCTTCATGCAGGTTTTTGTCGTGCGCTGGTCCATTTGAGCTCTATCAAGGGAACGTCTCTACTGTGGAGAAAGCGCGGTTCAGACGAGTAAACAGTGTTTTTTTCTTGCTCGGTGACATGTAAAATCATTTCAACTTTCCTTGACAGTACGAAGATGCTTTGAAACCATCCATAAAAAACGGACTGCGAAGACTCTTGAGGTAAAACAATCCGTTGAAGAAACTCGTGCTTCGCACTCGTTTCTTTGTCGGACTGTTTTACCTCCCTCGGTTTATAAATCCCATATTTTAAATAGGAAAATTAATAAAATCTATATTCCTATGGCAAACTAGGTACGGATGTGAATTTCTAAAAATACAGAAACAAAACTGTAATGAGACCACTTTTGGGACTGTTCAAAAGTGGCCCTTTAGATCCCTTTTGAACAGTCTCAAATTTAATAATCTGTTCTTCTATCCAGTGGATACTGGTTGCAGGACACACAAAAAAGACTTACTGAAACATATTAAATATGAATTACAGGTATGCACAGCGAAGAATCAGATCAGCCTGCGCATCCATACAGTCTTACTGCATGAAGGAGCAGCGGCCCCTTAGCTATCCTTATAGCGCCAAACGAAGACTCTGATCAGCCTGCGCGGATGCACAGGCTGATCTGAGTCTTCGTTGGGCGCACATGTCTTATTGTAGGTTTTGTCATGCGCTGGCTCATATGTTTTTTAAAAGCAGTGTTGATCTTTAGTTTAGCTGGTTTTAATAGCGGAATTTCACTGTTTATGCAACGAACACAGCCTTCATAGTACCCGGATGATGGTAATTGATGTCCGTTGCCTATATTCAGAAAACAAAAGTTTTCAATCCACATGTGTCGCTTCAAAAGGACTTATATAGCAAGGACTTTGAAATAGTACATGTGCCTATTCTCGTTATAACAGATAGGTCTCCTTTCCTAAAACCACAACTACCGTCATATTATGAATGAGTATTTATAATATGACGTCGGGTTTAAGAATGTAATAAATTCGATACTCCACTAATGGATTAAATAGATACGCTCCTTAATGTTACCTGTACGACGTCATTCCCGACGTCGCGTTTACTAATTGCGAAATATTGACAATTTTATAAAATAATCCTGAATAAAATGCGTTTTAAATGTCATATGGGCCCCGTCAAGCGATTTTGGTACTTATCGCCTATGCGAGCAGCGGAGGTTCAGGCGAGCCTGCGCATCCGCGCAGTCTCGCCAGAACCTTCGCTGCTCGTTCATACAAGCAGTGAATCAAGACGAACCTTCAGACAGAAAGCCATATCCCTGGCCCATCTCAATGGCTGGGCATGCGCAGTTAAAATTTGTCATGACGGAATGCTCGAAGACACAAATTCGCTTGGCGGGGCTCATATGATAAATATAATCTTGCTTTCGTGCTCAAGTATTTCGTGCTCAAGTTTTATTGAATTTATTAAACGAGTTGAGGAAAGGCATAAAAGGCTCGGCAAAGGCTCGCATTGTATCACTTTTCCTCAACTCGTTTAATAAATTCATTGATTCGTGAACAATCATGTAAGACCCTCTATTTATTTAACAATTTGTTTCTTGCATTAACTTTAAATATGTACGAAATGACATGGCGATACATATGTGAAATCGGAAAACATAGCATCCAGGCATCGGACACTAATAAGCATTATGGACAAAATATTGTTGACAAGACTGTTCAACTCCGTATATACAAACCCATTATAAGAAAATATATTTATGACAAGAATATACCACAGCTGTAGTATTTAAAAATAAAAAATGGACACATATATAACTTAAATATGAGTTAAGTGTTTTATTTAGATCACACCCCTCCTGTTAGTCAGTAGAAGCAGATCTGACTGAGATTAACACCTTGATTTTCCTGGAATATATCTCATAGGTCCTGAAAAGAAATAGCGATGAGTTAAACAGTTTTATTCTTTTATCCCGAACATGTATGCTGTGTGCACTCATTAGAATCGCCTCGATGTGGCGACATTAGAATCGTCTCGATGAAGCGATTCTAATGAAAACACACAACATACTTTTGTTTTATAGAACAACGCAAAGATATACCTAAAAATTTTCCTAGTATGTCACACTAGACGTACCGCTATAATCTCGATTGAATTATTATGCATTGCAAAAACACGTATAATTTTGACCTTTTGAGACCCTACTTTCATATAGTAAACCTTCGGTTTACAGGGGTATATATTTTCTTATATCCGCTCAAAAACATAGACTGTGGGTACTCGTTAGAACCGCCTGGTTGAGGCGGTTCTTACTTGTACCCACAATGTTTTGTGCAAAGTATCAGAATTTTTATCTGAAATTTTTCAATTTTGTTTGTAAAATTTTCAATTTACTTGCACAGGGCGTGTTTTCGTGATGGTCCCAAAGGTTTTCTAGCCATTAAAAGCCTTCCCCTTTACATGACACGATTTATTCGATAGGAACACATTTTTCCTATATAAAGAATCATTACTCTTTTCCCAAGAAAGTCGGAACACAGGGAAACAAACATGGTCTAACGGAAGTAGTTTCTCATGGCTTATATTGGTTAAACGATAAATACAAAAGGACCGGCTTATCTTTATTTAATACACAAGATACACTGTAGGAACAAGGCAGATAATGAAAAACAAAAGGATAAATCTGCAAATAAAAGTGAAGGCAATGATCAGGAATCGATTTAATAACAGAAGAACCGCCTAGGAGCGGGCGGTGAAAAGGTTTTACTGAGTGGAGCTTAAATCGATTCTACATGGCAACAATACTCGCCTTTACACTCTGTCGTGGTCTACACAAATGATGTACACATAATTAAACCATTGTATGCGGGAAACCCCTAAATGGGTACCTAAGCAAATAGTGTAGGCCCAGATCAGACGCCACAGAATGCGGCGTCTGATCAGGGCCTGCACTATTTGCTAACAGAATTGTCCATCAAAATGGAATTAGAACGAAAAATAAAATGCCTGACACCCTTTATATGACAAATGGACTTGTCCAACATATAGCAACGGAAGAGTCCACTAGTATACAAAATATAGATTGTGGGTGCTCGTAAGAACCGCCTCAAATGAGGCGGTTCTAAAGAGTACCCACACTCTATTTTTAGAGCAGAAATAAGAAAAATAAGGTTTACCCCTGTAAACCCCAGTTTTACTGTATAAAAGTGGGGTTCAGGGGGGTCAAAATTATATAGGTGTGTTTTCGTGATGAGCGGGTAATAACTGAAATGCTGAAGCAAAGAAAACCAACAGTTGGAATCCGGTGGGCCTAATAGAGACAGAGCATCAGGCACCAACCGAGTTTCTCAAAAAGCATCACTTTAGGCCAAAGCCGCCAATGAGTCTGAGAGTCTGAGGCCTGACCCACCGGCGTGCAATTTAAGAGTGAAACAAGTTATCGGCTGTGATTGAGATGACTGCCATGCATGCAGTCTGTCGTATGACATTTATGTTGTACCCAGTTTTTTATATCAAATAATGCTTTTACAAATGGGTACCGACCATCACAAGCAATTATTCTTTTCTGAATTTAAACAGCAAATAATCAGTCTAAACATTGAATTCTGAAATAAAATCGAAATGACGTTTATAATATTTAGAACAATCTTTGCGAAGTTTATGATACGTGTACCGATAACCCTGATTGAGAAGTTTAGCAGTTCATACTTTATTCAGAGTGTTGAAGTCAGTAACATGACAAGACTCTCTAGCGAACCGAATTAGTTGTGATATATACCGTGGATGCTGCACGAGGAACATCCTCATCCAAGAAAGGAACATTTACAATCTTAAAATCGAAATCATCGCCTTTATCATAAATTTTGCACGAAATAAACCCATCTAAAACAGATAAATGTAAATCCAAACATGGGGCCTCTGTATCATAAGAATTTGCCTTATTCATTACGATAACACATCCGTGCGACATTGTGCATTTTTCACATCTCCAAAATGGCTACTTTTCGGATGAAAATCCATGATATCTTTCTTATTTATACTGATAAACATAGGTCGTGGGTGCTCATTAGAACCGCCTCATCGCCTCTTTGAGGCGGTTCTAACGAGTACCCACAACCTATGTCTTGGAGTAAAAATAAGAATAATAATGTTTACCCCGTAAACCCCAGTTTTCTCCATACAAAGTGGGGTGTAAGGGGGTGTTCATTTCGCGGACTTGTTCACGTGATGCAATTGAAGTTATGGAGGGAAAATTTGACTGATAAACTATCGAAGTAGGTATTGTCATTATTTAATAAACCATCGAAATGTTTGAAAGCGTTAATAATTTCAGATTGCTTTTCTTCAGAAAGACGCATCATGAAACTTCTTTCACAACAGAACAAAACAAATTAGCCAAAAGGGGTGCGTAATTCCTACTCAAACCCAACGGAACGCCAACACCTTGTCTAAAAAATAACATTACGATAACACACCCGTGCGAAATTGTGAATTTTTCACATCTTCAAATATGGCTACTTTTCTGATGAAAATTCGTGATATTTTTCTTATTGATACTGCAAACATAGGTTGTCGGTGCTTTTTAGAACCGCCCACAACCTATGTCTTGGAATAGAAATAAGAAAAATAATGTTTACCCCCGTAAACCCCAGTTTTCTCTATATAAAATGGGGTTTAGTGGGGGTGTTCATTTCACGGACTTGTTAACGTGATGAAGTACTAAATATAACATAACTATTGTCAAGTAGAAAGGTGGGTTCTTCACATACTTTCTTTCATGACCATAATATATACCCTCTATGCTCTTCGGAAGTGAAAAAAAAAAACAACATTTATTTTATTACAAGAAAGATAGGGGAAAACTCCTCAATGAAATACCAATACACTTTTTTTCTTTTATATGAAGTGTAAAGAGTGGAAAATGATAAGTAGACAGACTAATTGCAAAAAAGTATATATTTTATTTGACTTAAAACCCATTGGAGTTTTTAATTTTGCCTGATCTTTCAATGGCCTTGTCGCATTGTTTAAGCGAATGTTTTGCTGGCAGAAAGACATACAGTCAACAGTTTAGAAAGTTCAGTAGTGGAACATGAACTTAAACTTACTGTCAACTCTTCTTTGAATAGGCTTTCGTGATATTTAGGCAATCAATAAAGAATAAGATTCCTAGTTTAACGTGACGTAAAGACGTCTTCCGTTCTGTTTAGAATGTAATAATTTTGACGGCAGAAAGAAATGTGTTTTTTTTTATTTGTAAGTCTAGCTACTTTGGACATCTCCTTCCTGATGCCTGGGATTTTCGTGGAGTGTGGGTCATGTTTGTTAATGTTGGCTCGGTAGGGGACGACGCCTTTAAGTCCTAGGGTAGGCGTCTCTTGCCTAATGCCTCCAGTTGACCTTTCTCATGAGCTACGTCGGTCGGTGTGTGCTCAGAGGGGATGTGCTGTGTTTCCATCATCCGTTACGGTTTTAGAACTTTGGTATTGAGACACACTGATGAAGATTAAATATCAGAAAGGCATCTGTGTCACTAAATTTGGTATAGTTACGCCTTGGAACCCAATCTTTTTATATTGAAGAATTATTTTACGAAATTAGGTGCTGAAATCATTGCTTACAGAATACGATACCAATCACGGTTAATAACTTTGCTTCCCTCTTTAATTGCACGCCGGACGGCCTCAGATTCTATGACGATTCCATAAAGGCTTACTCATGTAATGTTGGTTGGTACCCGATGCTCTATCTTTGGTTGGGTCCATCTAACTGTTGGTCTCATTTCGCTCCATCATTTCAGTTGTTCCTTGCTGTCTAGTCCTCACCGTTGCTTCATTTGAATTTTTTGTTCTCTGAGATGTTGCACTGATGAATTAGGAAGCTTCGTGCCAACTGAACAAATCATTTGTTAATGCGAGGATTGGGCCGCGTAAAATCAATTTAAGCACGCCCCCCCCCCCCCCCCAACCACCCGGTGAAATTCTTTTTACGGACCGTTCCAAGGCGGTTCTTTTGTCGCCGTTTATTTTTGTTATAGTTTGTCTTTGAATGTGTGTATCGCTTATATATTTTTGTTTTGGATATCCAATTTGCCATTGTGTTGGAACGTAACTATTCTTTTGACTTTTCGCTATTGATGTTTGCATTAGGGTCTATTTATTTCAAGTTTGTGTCTCTTTCCCTGTGGTGTCTCTAATGAGAGGTGTGGGTTAATTGTATCGACCCCTGATCACTGCCTTCACTTCTATTCTGATGAAAGTTATTTCCGCAGCAAACATATATTGTGAGTGTTCATTAAAATTAAAAAGAGAAACGACCAGGAACTGATCAAAACCGCCGCGTTAAAGCGATTTGAGTATTCACAAACCATGATTACAGCAAGAAAAAAAAAGAATATACATCTTAAGCCCAAATTTCTCTACATCACGCAAACAGGATATAATTTTGACCCCCTTAAACCCCACTTTTTTTAGTGAAACTGGGGTTAACATGGGTATACATTTTTTCCGTATTTCTGCATAAAAATTAGATTGTGGGTACTCGTTAAAACCGCCTTGCCGAGCCTACCATCCCTTATATGACAAATGGACTTGTCCAACAATGGTAGAGTCTACTAGCATACATGTACAATTGGTTAATGTACAGGGAGAATAAAATCATGACGGGTGTTTTTGTCAGTTCAAACTGAACGGAAAATCCGTTGCTGTTCTATTTAATTAGAAAATGTTTATATAAATAATGAACAGGTTTGGTTTACAAGTGAAATGTAACGTTTCTTTGTATATTTCCCAAACCTGATTGCACCTTGACAAAAAGCAAAGGAAATGTACCGGAATCGATATAGTTAACCCACACCAGACCTCCCATACGAGATAACACGAACATGACATAACCGGACCCTAATGGAAGCATCAGTAGCAGAAAGCCAAAAGGACAGATACTTTCCCGAAAAATGGCAAATTTGCATCAAAAATAAAACTATTTAAGCGATATACACATTCAGACACGAACTATAACAACAACAAAAATACCGCGGAAGAAGAGCCCCCTTGGAACGGTCAATGAAAAAGTATTTCATTGGGTCATGGTGCGTGGGTAGGGGGCTTAAATCATGTTACGTGGCCAAAACTCTCGCACTTACTTTTGTCGTCGCTAAGACAAATAATTAGTTCAGTCGGCATGAAAGCATCCTAAATCATCAGTGCTACATCTCCGAGAAGATATAAAACATGAAACAATTACAAAGATGAAACAGCGGTGAGGACTCGACAGCATGAAATAAATGCTCGAGGAAAAGTACACTCCGGTTGGCCCAACCAGAGACAGAGCATCAGGTTCCAACCAACAGTACCTAACATTAAATTTTAAGCAAGCCTTTACACTGGAACCGCTATAGCAGCGGCGGCTGGGAAGCACATTTATCAATCGTGATTGGTTAGTTTATACTAGTTTATTTTATTTCTATTGCGATGAAAGATTCAAGCTTATCTGAAACGCTTTCGAACACCCATTCCGGAAGCTATCACGCGCGCGAGAGAGAGCATCACGTTAACAAGACCGTGAAATAAAGACCCTACTAAACCCCACTTTAAACACAGAAAACTGGGGTTTACGGGGGTAATAATTATTTTCCTTATTTGTGGTACAAGACATAGGTTGTGGGTGCTCGTTAGAACCGCCTCAATGAGGCGGTTCTAACGAGCACCCAAAACCTATGTTTGGATTGTAAATAAGAAAAATATCACAAAAACATCAGAAAATTTACCTTTTTTTGAGGTTTGAAAAATGCACTATATAACACGGATGCGTTATCGTAATGGGCAGTTACTTTGTCACCAATGCTACCCATTTACACCTGGTTGGAGTGGAACAGTGGCATAACGTGTCTTGCCCAAGGACACACCTCGGCTTCGGTGGCCTGATTCGAACCTACAACCTTTTGATCATAAATCGAACTTGCTAACCATTGAGCTATCGAGGTCCTGAGTGGTTTAACTACCATGCATGCAGTCTGTAGTATAACATTTGTATTGCACACAGTCTTTGTATATCGAAGAACGATCTTACGAAATTTGGTACTAAATTCATTGCAAGCAAATATTTTTCTGTATTTATATACTAAGTCACCATAAAATTCGGGTTCCGATAGGCCTTGTTGCAGAAGAGATTTAAATCCAACACTGCATTTAGAAACTAAATCGGAATGACGTCTATAAAACTTAGAACGCCTAACGTAGTTTATGATACCGATAACCCTGATCAAGAAATTCAGCAGTTGACAATTTACATTACGACAACACACCCGTGCGACATAGTGCATTTTCACATTTTTCACAGCTCCAAAATGGCTACTAATCTGATTAAAATCCGTGATATTTTTCTTATAAATCCTCAAAACACTCAATGAGGCGGTTCTAACGAGTACCCACAACCTATGTCTTGGAACAGAAATAAGAAAAACGATGTTTACCACCGTAAACCCCAGTTTTCTCTATATAAAGTGGGGTTTAGGGGGGTCATCATTTCACGGACTTGTTCACGTGATGTTACGAATATTGAAGTCTGTTACATGACTAGACACTCTGACAAATCGAATTAATTGCGAAATATAAACACCGTAGGATGGCGCACGAGGAACATCACCATCCAAGAAAGGAAACTTTACATTCGTCACGTTTGAAGTTCATAACTTGGTTCATGGTCAAGATATTTTACCTGTTTAACTCATATACGACACGAAGTAGCATCTTTTAACAAACAGATAGAGGCGTGTGTGTGTGTGTGTGTGTGTGTGTGTGTGTGTGTGTGTGTGTGTGTGTGTGTGTGTGTGTCTGTGTGTGTGTGTGTGTGTGTGTGTGTGTGTGTGTGTGAATTCGGGTTTAACGTCGCTTTCAACAATCTTTCAGTCATATCACGACGGTGTCTGGTTGCGACAGGGAGCGCAATGCTCACGTTTATAGTGCTGCCTCACTGAAGTATCATGTCCCACACACATTACATGATACCACACCCAGTCACATTATCCTGACACTGGGTCGACCAGTCCTAGCTCTAACCCGTAAATCCGAGTGCCAAGCAAGGAGCAGCTAGTACCATTCATAACGACTTTGGTATGTCGCGGCCCGGGATCGAACCCGAAGCGGAGCGGACACTCTACCAACTGAGCTATTGGGGCCGGTAACAGATAGAGGCAGCGGATAGACCCAGATTAGCTGGCTGTATCAGGGTCAATGTCGCTTCTATGGACTTGAAGCATATAGCGATGAAAGAAACAGCAAAACGTCCGGTTTTGTGCGTAATGCATCTCAGATGAATCTTTACGATAACACAACCGTGCGACATCGTGCATTTACACATCTCCACAAAATGGACACTTTTCTAATGAAAATCTATGATATTTTTCTTATTTATACAGCAAATATACGTTGTGGTTGCTCGTTAGAACCGCCCTATTGAGCCAGTCTTAACGAGTACCCACATCCTATGTCATGGAGCAGAACTAAGAGAAATTATGTACAGCCCTGTAAACCTAAGTTTTACTATAAAAGTGGTATTTCAGGGGGTCAAAATAATATTGACATGTTTTCGTGATGAAAACGTCCTGCTTCATACGCAATGCATCTCAGATGAATATAACGAATATAAAGTATTCTGAAGAATATTAAATGAGCCCCGCCAATTCGAGCATGCCCAGCCATTCAGAGGGGCCAGGGATATGGCTTTCTGTCTGAAGGTTCCTCTTGATTCACTGCTTGTATGAGCGAGCAGCGAAGGTTCTGGCGAGACTGCGCTGATGCGCAGGCTCGCCTGAACCTTCGCTGCTCGCATAGGCGATAAGTACCAAAATCGCTTGACGGGGCCCAAATGGAACTAGGAAAATGGTAGACACGGTATATTAAACCAAGTTTGTCCATAAGAGTTAATAAAGTAATGAAGCACTGACTCGTGATTAGAATATCATACTGAAAATAACGCTGTCATAGCCGACATAATGATAGAAAATTTATTGCAACTGTCTCCGTATTTGATTATAGAAATTTGTACAAATCCGACAACAAATACTCTTTATATATTTTCCGTCGTTATAACCATTCTAGCTGACTATTACGAAACGCTAGGTATGCTTAGAGAGTTTTACAAGTTTATGTCTGAGAGAGATCCTTTATTTGATATTACTTTCTACGCGTTCGACAAATACAGTTTCATAAAAACACGCCTATATAATTTTGACCCCCTTGAACCCCAATTTTATATAGTAAAACTGGGGTTTGCAGGAGTAAACGTTATTTTTCTTATTTCTGCTCTAAAATATAGATTGTGAGTACCCCACAGTCTATATTTTGTGCAGATATAAGAAAAATATCACAATGTTTCATCTTAAAATTTTCAATTTTTCGGCGATAAAGGTTACAATGTATTTGTATAGGCGTGTTTTCATAATGGCTTGTCTTCAAATGACGGAAATACGATGTTTTTTTAATATTATGTCGAAAAAGAAGCAAGTATTGGTTAACAAGCAATGACATAGCTATTAACCCTTTTTGTACCAAATGGAATCTTCCTCCTTATATATAGCAGGAGTTTATTTCAAAATATTGGGGTGTCAGGTTGTGTTTTCATCAAAATTTATTTGGAAAATGCCCGAACTTTATGCAAACAGTGGAGGTCCTGATCAGACGCCGCGTTCTGCGGCGTCTGATCTGTGCCTGCACTGTTTGCCAGGGTACCCATTTAGGGGTTTCCAGTCTGAAATGGGTTAATATTGTATGATAAGACTCATCACGTGAACCAGTCCGAGAAATGAACATCCCATAAAGCCCACTTTATACAGAAACCAGAACTAGTTTGAATTAACCATGATAAACGAAATATCCGTGTTCGAGTTATCGAAGTTTTATCATATCAAGATAAAGTTCCAATATTATATACAATCTAGTGCAATTTTTCATAAGTAAGTAAATACGTTCTTTATTTACAGAGGGTGAGCAATTTGGCATAGCCAATCTTCCATGGGACCCTCTAAAACACGTAAATACATAAGTTACAACAGACAATGAAATACAATCATAATAAATACTAAAATGACATAGGTATGGAAATGTAGATATAAGTAATTAATGTTTGAAAAAAGATACGTATATTTTAACATACAAGGTACTAGGTGGTGGAGGCAGTACTGTAAGTTATGAGGAGTTGGTTAACCAACTCTGTCTCTGGTCGGGCTCATCGGAGTCTAACTGTTGGTTTTCTTTTGCTCCAGCATTTCAGTGGTTTCTTGCTGTCGAGTCCTCACCGTTGTCTCACCTCTGTGGTTCTTTGATTTTTGTGTTCACGGAGATGTTGCACTGATGAGTTAGGAGGCCTTCATGCGGACTGAACAAATTATTTGTCTAAATCGCGACGGAAGTAAGGGCGAGGATTGTGGCCACGTAAAATCGATTTAAGCCCCCCAGTGGAAATCTTCCACTGACCGTTCCAAGGCGGCTCTTCTGTGGCGATTTATTTTATGTTGTTGTTTGTTACTTACTGTGTGTATCACTTGTGTCTTTTAGTTTCGGATGACCATATGGCCATTTTGTGGGAAAGTAACTGTCCTTATGGCCTTCCTTTGTTTAGGTTTCCATTATGGTCTGGTCGCTTAATGTTTGTATTTCTTTCCCTTTGGTGTCTTTTATGGGTGGAGTAAGTTAATTGTATCAATTCCTGATCTTTGTTTTACTTCTACTTTACAGTTATGCACAAAAGCGTTGCACGTTGAAGAATTCTTGATTTCATTTGGTATGCTATTCTAAATGATGGGACCAGAATATGATATACTATTTTTAAAAATATACAGGGTCAAAAAAGTTGCTATACGTAAAATTGCTTCTTTTACTATAGCTACTACAGAAAAAAAAACTACATGAAGTTTGTTATGTTTTGGTAAGAAGAAGCATTTTTCCGTGCAAAAGCCCCATTCGGATTTGGTTTCGTAAACACATCACTGTAGACTATTGCTTTAAAACCTGCTATGATTTAACATCACAAAATTTTCCTGTTCCCTACATTTTCTAAAATTTGATGCAAGTTACATTTCATTAGATATACCGTTTGCGTCTATTCACAAAAGATTTGGAACTTTGGTTGCATCAGCAACGAGAAACAGGCTATCACATATTGACCTCCAATTCTTAGAAGTTGTGTGCAAATGCTGCTTTCAATGGGAACTCCATATAAAATCGCAATCGATAGTGCTACATGCTACATGATTTTTCTGTATTTTATACCATTATGATGAACAGCAATAGTAGAAATAAGCGTTTGTTTGAAAAATGGCAAACATTGATTGACAGGAATAAAAATTACAGCAGTTCGAAAAGTGCTATACTTGCAAGGGAGATAATTTGAGAATTTCACAAATTTAAACCTCGCTTATAATGCGAGATCATGAGATATTGCAAAAGTAAGGTGTTATCCGATGTTCAGACGACATTTTCTTCCATCTTAGAAAAGAAGAGATTTCTGCGCATGCGCAATGTCCATTTCCTACCAAAATCTTTCTAGACACAAATTGCAAGACAACTCTGGAGCAGAAAGGTATGAGCAAATGCAAGTTTAGGCATACTCTAGCTTAACGTTCGATTTACATGTCTACAGCCAAATTTAGCTCAATAGCTGCCAGATATCTAGTGAGTTTCACCCGGAAGTTGGTATAGTTACTTTTTTGACTAAGTATATTTAGTTTTGGTCTAGGAATTTTGAAATTGTGACCAGAAACTGAATTTTATCTCAGTGATGTATGAACTGAAAAAGGTCACATATATATTGCGGTATCAGATCATTCGTGACTTTGAACATTATTGTTGCTTTATTGACAAAAACACTTTGCTCCAAGGATAGTATATTTAACCTTGTCTTTGCAGTTTCGAAATCTATATATTCGTTCTCCAAAAGAAGTTTACACGCGCGTTTTTGAAGTTTGATTAGTTTTGACAAAATATAGTTTGATGAATGAACCCAAATGACATTGCAGTAATTGAAATGCTGCTGGATGTATGCATTGTAGAACATAACTTTGTGTTCATATTTGATAGAATGTCGTATTCTAGACAGCAGCCACATATAAGAAGATATATTTTTACAAATAAAGTGGAAATGGTCATTCCACGTTAAATTTGAATCAATATGAACACCAAGTATTTTGTCGCAAGTAGTTATGTTTAAATCAATATCATTGTATGTTAATGATATAATATTCTCGTCTATATGCATTCTTTTTTGTCTCGTTGTTATTATCATGACTATAGTTTTGTCAGTATTGAGTTTCATCCCGTTCTGTTTACACCAATGCTGAAGAGACAGAAGAGCATCACGAAGATTTGATTTTAATATGTGCAAGTCAGTTTGTGTATCGTATATCGTTGTATCGTCAGCGTAAAGATCTATAGAAGAGATACTACCAGATAAAGCTAGTGGCTAGTCGTTAATAAAAATTAAAAACAACAGAAGCCCTAATATAGATCCTTGAGATACCCCATATGTAACAAAACCAGATTCCGATATTTTGCCATTTACAGATGTTACTTGTGTGCATTTTTAAATAGGATGCCACTAATTTCATGAATGTGCTATTACACTTATAACAGGCTAATTTCTTTAAAAGCAAATTATGATCAACGATGTCGAACGCCTTTCTAAAGCCTACCATTACAGTCCCAACAATCGGACCTTCATTCAAAGCTTTCAACCATTGTTCCGTCATTAATAATATGAAATAAAGGCACTGCCTTTTGAGCAAACACACTCATTTACACCCCTATTTATCTATCTATCTATATTCATATATTGAGTTGGTGACTCAGTTAATTTGCAGCGTGGAAACTTTAAAGTACCCTGAAGCACTAGCGTTAGTACTATAGATTTGGGGTTTATCATCATTTTGTAAATCTTGGGAAGGAAGAAATCCACAGGTAGCCAGATAACTCACTGTGTCTCATACAATTTCCATGGCTTTATTTTATACCCCTGAGTGATAGTTTGCGAAAAGTTGTAATTGCTTGGCCAGACGAGAATCGCTTTCCACCCTACCGAGAAGTTCCGTTAAATGCTTCGGCATATGCTCCGGTTACTCGTTGGTCCAGTCGCGGTGCTGGGTTTTACCGCCTTACCTTTGCGGCTCAGTGCGGTACGTTTCAGTTAATTTAAACGCGTGACGTATTTTCGTAGCTTTCCCGCGATCAAACTTCAGCGTTTGATGCATCGGTCTTAAAAAGAGCTTTTTAAAATTATTTCGACGCATTTTGTGTTTCTCTTGTAATAGATCGTAACTCCTTTTGGTTTTGAGAAGCATTTTTGGATAGGAATACAATTCTCATGAACTCTGTAAAGATGGCGGATTATCGCGAGAAATTAAACGAGATTCCAGGCGAGATTTGGGTGCCTAAGTATGTTGTTCCAGTCTCTCTACAGTAAAGCAAACACTTTGTGTGTTTGCTAATATGAAATAAAGGCACTGCCTTTTGAACAAACACTCATTTACAACACTTAAGTTTTAATAGTGGTGTAGAACATAAAAAATACCGATAGTGCTAGATTGGTTGCTCAGCGGTTAGTGCACTTGAATCTGATTCTAGGGGCCCTGGTTCGATTCACAGCAGCGACAATAAAGTTTGGTGTCTAAATATCAATGATATCAATTGTAAGGATGAATGCCACAAAGTGCACCGTTCTTCGGATCGGGATGTTACCTGGAGGCCACCTGTGAAGGGAGAATCATCCCCTATACAGGTTAAAGATCTTGTCGTAATTTCATGATTATCGCACAGGCTTTCGTCCTGCAAATCTCGAGTGTATGTACACATGCGAGTAATGGTCAAATCGCGTTCCCCAAATGAGATCATTTGCCTCTTGTCTAGCAGACCAAAAGAACAGATTTCGAAAGAGGCAGTCGTGTGAAAGCCAGCTTACTTTGACCAAAGTCCAGGCATGACCTTGCAGCAGGAATAGATGTAGGTTAACAGATAGACATCGAAAAGTTCCGTGGACATGAATTGCTTGAGCACTGTCAAGCTCAGACATGCCAGCATGCAACCTCTTACAGTGGATCCAGAGCTTCCTGACCAACAGGGGCTAACAAGACCTGGTCAAGGCCAGTTTGCACTATTACCCCAGCTGTATCCGGTGTCCCTCAATGTGCAATGCTCAGACATGTATTATTCTGCCCATGCATAAATTACCTGCCACAGAAATTCAGGTATGGAGCTCACCTCCTTGCTAATGATAGCCTTTTATATCACCAGCTCTCAAGCACGACTCAGGCTGCAGCATTTCACAGGGATCTTGAAAGACTAAAGCAATACCCATAATGGGATACAGACTGGCAAAAGTCTTTTCAACCCAACCAAATGTGCGGCAGTCAGGTAATTAAACGGAGCACATTGCCATGAACTGTTAGTCTAAAAGAGTTGAAAGTACCTGTGTATCCTTTATTTCAGAAACATGTCATGGGAAACTAATTTTGATGCAACTGCAAAGAAAAAAAAACGGCTGGCGTTTCTTTGGAAGGAACATAACCAGCTGTTCTGAAGATGTTAAAGCATGATTGTAAAGACCATGATTAGACTTATCCTGGATTATGCCACATCAGTATGGGACCCCCATTTTGTATCCAGCGGCTTGAGACGGTGCATCGGCGAGCAGCTCGCTTTGTCAGAGGTGATTACCACACAACCAGCATTACTTCCCCGAGTGATACAACACTTTGGCCGGCAAACATTGACATCTTGTGTCAAATTTAAAGTTGATGCGGCATCTCTCTGGGCTAAGTGGACACAAATGCTTGCAGGGTCTCCGACCCGAAAGTTGCGAACTGTATAGGATACTTCCTGGGGAATATGAACCGAAATTATCTGTCAGCTCTCCTTCAGACTTAAGGACAAACTTCCATATAGTATTATCGCATCAGGGATTATTGATGGCTTTTAGAGGGATCGTGCAAGTCTTCCCTTAACTACGTAAAAACTGTTTTTCATTTGTTCTGTTGTGAGGAAAAGGTGACGTGTCGCTTGCATCACTGGGGAGTCGAACTGATATTGACTTCATTTTGGCAAGGCCTGCTGTCCTTGTAGCAGGTAGGACCTGCTGTCCTTGCAGCAGGTAGGTTAGAGCTAAAGGCGTTGTTACTTATGTTTCTACACTTTATTCATCCCCCCTTCTCCCCTGTCACCCCCTCTCTTCTCCTCTACTATCTCTTCTATCTCTTTTGTCCCTTTCTCTGGGAGACGACAGAAAATGACCTTGTCAATTGTTTGAGTTTCACTGTCGCTTTGCACAAAGCCTAATGATGATGCTCCAATGTTGGTCCTATGTGCACTTCATGGGAGGGTAACTCAGTTAATTTGCAGCATGGATACTTTAAAGTATTCTGCAGCACTAGCGCTATACTATTGGATTGGGGGTTCATCATCACTTTGTAAATCTTGGGAAGGTAGAAATCCGCAAGTAACCAGATAGCTCATTGTGTCTCGTACTATTCTCAGAACTTTATCGTATACCCCTGAGTAAATCTGTGAAAAAGATTTAATTGCTTCTCCAGACGATAAGCGCTTTCCACCCTCCCGAGAAGTTCCGGTAAATCCTTCGGTAAATCTCCAGTAAATCGTTGGTCCAAGCGCGGTGCTGGGTTTTACCGGCTAATACGTGACGCAGTTTCGAAACTTTCCAGCTGCTAAACTTCAGCGTCTTTGCAACCGTCTTTGAAAAGAACTTTTAAAATTTATTTAGACGTTATTTGTGTTTCTTTTGTAATGGGACTTGACTCTTTCTTTGGTTTTGAGGAGCAATTATGGATGTGAATACAATTCTCATGAACTCTGTAAAGATGGTGGATTATCGCGAGAAATTGAACGTGATTCCAGGCGAGATTTGGGTGCCTAAGTATGTTGTTCCAGCCTCTCTACAGTAAAGTAAACACTTCGTGTGTTTGCTAATAATGCAGTTTCTGTGGCGTGACCAGGTCGGAAACCACTCTGTGAATGATGTATCAGCTCAAAAATATTCATAAATTCCATTAAATGTTTGTGAATAATTTTTTCTAATAGTTTAGACAAGGTGGGTAGGATTGATATTGGCCTATAAATGTTGATTTCATCTTTTGCACCTCCTTTATATAGAGGAGTTACTTTAGCCTGCTTCCAGGATGTTGGAAATTTCCCTAATCGTATGCATTCATTTGCAATAGATGTAATACATTTTGTTATTACTCCTGCTGACAATTTTAGTAATCTTGGCACAACTCCATCTAAACCTGTTGCCTTTGATGTGTCGTGTGAAGAAAGGAAATTGCACACGAAAGTTTCATCGATTTCTGGAAGCTTAAAATGGACATTTTCAGGAATTTTTGAATTAATATAATCTTGAAGTTCACTTAAGTCACTATGTTCCAAAGGCTCTTTTTATTTGGCTGCTACGTCAATGTTATATTTATTAAAATTTTTGGATAGCTCATCATGATTTGCAACGATTTCTCCATCGACATTAAGCCCTAAAATATTGTGTGTATGACCTGTGTTTTTATTTGATGCACCAAACTCTTAAAACAATTTCCAAATTGATTTTGGATCATCCTTTCCTTGTTCAATTTTAATTTTATAAGTTGCCGTTTTTGATTCATCAATCATCGATGATATTTGATTTCGTAGAAGTTTGTATTCTTCAAAACGACCTTGGCATTTAAGTTTATCCCTTTCTTTCATATTATCAAGAATATCTGATGTAAGCCAGTCAGGCTGGATGTCTTTTTTAATTCTGTGCGTTGTCAGTGGCGCATGCTTATTGACAGTTTAAATGAAAAGTGTGTACCAAGTATCAAGTTTGTCATCTATGACTTGGTTCTCATCAATCTCATTCCATGGTTTTGCTAATAAATCATTAAAAAATCAGCTTCTTCGGATTTTTAAACGATCGGTATGTTATTGATTTGTGTTTATTCTTTTTAAAGTTTGCATTTAGTTTCCATTCCATAAAATAGCAAAGTGGTCATTTATACCAATTTGACTTACATGCACTTGTGCTAAATTTTCTTCTTGAGTTGAATACGCATGGTCTATAAGCGTACTTGACGAATTCGTTACCCTAGTTGGCTCAGTAATAAGCTGACTTAGCCCTAAAGATTCTGTTAAAATTAACCATTCTCTATGCATATTAGAATTATGTAAATCTTTATTAAAATCGCCTAAAAGTATAATTTCTTTATTATCATGCAAAACAATGTCTAAAAATTTTTCAAATCGTTCTACCAACTCAACTCTTTCAGAAGGATTTCTATACAATGAGCCAACCAAGAATGACTTTCCTTTATTAGGGGTGATTTCTAGCCAAAGACATGAAATATCGTTTGTCTCAAGGTCTTCCCTACGTTTGGCCAAAATCTGATCTTTGACATAAAAAAGGATGCCTCAGCCACCATTCGTATAATTATCTTTACGAAAGGGATCTTGAAAACCCTGTATTTTAAAACTACTTGACAATTTACTTTTCACACAAACTGAAGATATGCAATTATGGTCTGGTCGCTCCATGTTTGTGTTTCTTTCCCTTTGGTGTCTTTGATAGATGGAGAAAGTTAATTGTATCGATTCCTGAGTTTTGTTTTTCTTCTACTTTGCATTTTTCTCTGCGGTATGCATTACCTGAATATCTGAACATTTTGAGCAAAGTCCTTGAACATTTAAAAAACCTATATTCATTCCCATTTTACAAAGATTTAAGTCTATCAAAGATTCTTTTGTGTTATTATTTGACAACATACTTGATAAGGACATACTGTCATTAACTTCAGCATCTGTATGTTGTAAAGAATTATTATTATCATCAACTTATTGCAATAACAACACACATTTTGAAGACAACTGAATGAATTAACGTTATCAATTGAAGTGCCTGTGTCAGTTATGGCAGTACTGCCGATTTCCTAGTTTTTATTCCAACAGTCCTTGAACTTGTGCCCGACCAGCAACCCCCAGTTCGCCTATGATTGATTGCGATGTTCCATCTATTTCTGTGTTGGTTCGTAGGTTGTTCTCTGTTCCGACCAGCGTGATGTTTAGAATGACGCTGGCCCTGTCCTGGTGCAGGTTGCATCTCCAATCGATGCAATTGCATCAACTTATCAAACCAATAATGGGCTAGTAGTCACTTCCGTTTCGCCATTAATCATGTAGAAAGAGTGATTAAATGCCTTCTTGCTGTTTTCAACATCGAATAAGCGACTTTTGATTACATAAATACTGAAAAATACTGATACCTGTCCCTTTCTTTTCATTACATAAAATATGGTAAATGAAATAGTACGTGCCGAGTTACCATCTTGAAAAAAAAAGTAGCGCGTACATCGAATTTCAAATTGCATCGTTAGCAAAATAACAATGACATACAAAGTTTCGCTGATTCACGTTGACTTTACCCGTATCACAGCCGCATTGCACCTGGTTGAGAAGTAGTGCACGTATGAATATACGCATAATGAGCTGTGATTAAAATCCGCATATAAAACCCCATACGATTGCAAACAGCTTGCTATCTGCCGTTGCACTGACGAGTTAGGAGGCCTTCATGTGGACTGAAAAAATATTGGTATCGCGACGGAAGTCAAGACGAGGATTGTGGCCGCGTAAAATCGATCTAATCACCCCGACACCCTCCCCCTCCCCAGTGAAATACTTTACTTTCCAATGACCGTTCCGAGGCGGTTCTTCTGTCGCGGTTTTTTATATATAGTTCGTCTTTGAATGTATGAATATCTTTTTGTTTTGGATAGCCAAATGGCCATTTTGTGGGAAAGTAACTGTCCTTTTTAGCTTTCCGCTATTGATGTTTCCATTAGCGTCCACTTATTTTTATATTGCGTTTCTTTTCCTGGGAGTTGTGGATTAATTGTTTCGCCTTTACTTCTATTTAATAGGGTAAACATCATATTGCTTATTTTTGCTCAAAGATGGCGGTTGTGGGTACTCTTTGAACCGCCTTAATCAGGCGGTTATATCGAGCACCCCAAAACCTTTACTTGGAGTATAAATAAGTAAAAAATGAATTTCCATCAGAAAAATAACCGTTTTGGGGATATGAAAGAATGTACTAAGTCACACGGATGTATTATCGTAATGAAATGACACTCAAATCCTTTACTTCTCATGCGATTTAATTAATTTCTCCTGAAAGCAATGGAAATTAAAACTAAGGAGAGGCCCGTGCTTTTTAATTGTTTACCATTTAGTCTTTTCTTAATCTTTCAGTTGCATGATTAGCAGGCATTAGACAAACTCTCATTCAAAAAGGCAATTAAAAGTAATTTTGAAGCGCACTTGATGGGGTCGACCTATCGTCTGGTACAAATTGCACTTACAGTGTTTTCCGCTAATGTTTGCTAGGGACTTTGCGTTCGCTTTACTATGAAATGAATCCATCTGAAACACACATACGCGCGCGTGCATGCGCACGCGTGCGCGTAACGGAGGTGTGGGGTAATTGTATCGATTCCTGATCATTGCCTTCACTACTTTTTGCATCTGATTGTTTATTCCAGGCTTGAATAATTTTAGTAGTTTAAATCGGGCTTATCACTTTTCTAGCCGAAACATGCTAGTCTAGCCTAGAAAATGTGTAAATTCGACAGTTTTCAGTTCTTTGGCGTCTTCCTTGCTTCCAAAGAATGAACCTTTATAATACACATACAGATGGTAATAGGACAGTGTCCCTGCCATTCGCCATAGTGTAGATTTTATTTTCAAGTCCTTTTGTGATAACTGATTCCATTGTGGACATTTGAAAATATTTGAGGGATCAATTGGTCAAAAGAAGGTAATCTGGACCAGAAAACTTGTACATTCGACAGTTTTCTGTTGTTTTTTTGTCTTAAGGAGAATGAGAGCACCTGACAGATTCTGTCGCCATTTTTCAAAGGTTTATAAGTTTCAGGACATCCTGTTCGCTTTTCTATAAACCCTGTATCTGAAAAAGGGGTCTATTCTTCAAGGAAAGAATTTTCACCTTTAAGAGTTGATCCTTATTGACATGGGAGACAAAATACATTTGCAGGGGTTGCCTCCCCTGAAGGCGTTCCCATTCCCATTAATTAAAATAGAAGTGAAGGCAATGGTCAGGAATCGATACAACTAACCCACAACTCCTATCAGAGACACCAAAGGAAAAGAAACACAAATATTAAATAACAAGACCCTAATGGAAACTTCAACAGCGGAAAGCCAAAAGGAACGTCACTTTCCCTCAAAATGGCCAATAGGCTATCCATAACAAAAAGATATAAGATAAGATAAGACACGTCGTTCACCGCTGTGGTTCGAGCCTGACCAAAACAATAAAAATATAAATAAATAATAATAATGTTTCCTTTTAAAAGGAAGGCTCCCCAGTTTGTAAAGTGGAATATCAACCGTTTTTGCTCGCCTTTCGAAAGTAGGAGGAGAGCAATTGCCATACCCCCGGCGTCCGTCGTCGGCGTAAGAGGCGGCTTCGGCATTAGGTTAAAGTTTACCTGCAAGCAATAATTTGTGATGTTTTTCTAATTTATTTTCAAGTAAAGTCATCAATTGGTAAAAAACGAACAATATTTTACAAATTCTTTTTCACTCGATTTCCCAGGTTTTGGGGCTTAAAATTGTCTTTTTGAGAAGTTAATATCATTTACTCAGTATTACCTCCCTTATTATCATTATCAAAGGACGGGTTACAGCCATATTTGTGCCTACGATGGATCTGGATGAAACTTATATGCAATATAGTCGAACATATGCGCAATCATATGACAACAATATTTAATTAACCAGGATATGTGCAGTCATGTGACTTCCGTTTTTCTACAAGTGGGGTAATTGTCAGTATTTGGTGAGTTGCCAAAGTAATATGACATTTTTAAACAAATAACCGCATTAAAGCGTGTTAATTTACATGTCCATATCATAATCTATGTTTCAAGTATCCCGTGACACAATATTATGTACAGTATGTGCATAAGAAATTTATATTGTTTTGAAGTTATATGTATTTAGTATAATATGTTAGAAGTGCTTAATGATACGGAATGTATTTTCGATTCTGAAATATATATTTAAAATGTTGGCAGAAAGAAAAAAACAGTACAATATATCATTACAACATACAACAGATTTGATTGGATTTTTGTGACCTTGACCTCATTTTTCAAGGTCACAGCAACCCCCAAACAGTCAAAAATAGCTTGTCTGTACTCTATCTCCATAATGAATTGATTAATTTTTTATCAAACTTGGAACAATATATCATTACAACATACCGGGAATTTGATTAGATGTTGGTGACCTTGACATTTATTTCAAGGTCACAGGTCCCCAAAACAGTCAATTTTGGGCCAACAAAGGCTTGTCTGCACTCTATCTTATTAAAGAATGACCAATTTTCGTCAAACATGGTACAATATATCAATATAACATACCGGAGATCGGGTTAGATTTTGGTGACCTTGACCTTTTTCAAGGTCACAGGCCCTCTAAGACAATCAATTTTGTGCCAAAATGACTTGTCTGCAACCTATCTCATTAATAAATCGCTTAATTTTAGTCAAACTTAGTACAATATAACATTACAACATGACGCAGATTTGATTATATTCTGTCGACCTTGACCTTTTTTTCAAGGTCACAGGCTCCCAAAAACAGATGATTTTGGGACAAAAAAGGCTTGACTGCACACTTTCTCATAAACAAATTGATAAATTGCATTCAAACTTGGTATAATATACCATTACAACATACCTCAGGTTTGTATAGATTTTGGTGACTTTGACTTTTTTCAAGGTCACAGCCATCCCCCCCCCAAAAAAAAACAAAAAAAAAAAACAGTCACTTTTGGGCAACAAAATGGCTAAGGATAACCCTTTCTACAACTTATTTAACGTCACTGCAGCTGGTTTCTCGGAATGTGTGGCGGCCGTAAAAGTCTCCCTGCCCTACATCATAGTGTAGTTTACATTTTCTTGTCCTTTTGGGATCACTGATTCCATTGTTGAATTTTGAAAATATTTTAGGGTCACTGATGAAGCCCAATAGGCCAAAACTATAGTGTGACCCAGAAAACATGTACACTCCATATGTTCCAGTTCTGTTCAAGTTGTGCATTCCTTGCTTCAAAAGGATAACCCTGTCTGCAACTTATTGTTTGCACTCTAAGGCCAAGGTCTCCCGAAACCTGTTCTTTTAGGGCCAATAATGGCTTATCTGTAACCTATATCATTTAAGAATTCATGAATGTTGGTCAAAATCGGTACAATATTTGATTGCAGTATACCAAATTTGTCTGGTGATCTGACCTTTTTAATGACTGTTTGTTTTTTTAAGGTCATAGGCTGCCACAAAAAACTGTCAGCTTTTGACCAAAAATGGCTGGTTTGCAGCTTACATTTTGTTGACGTTAATCTAGTTATTAAAGTCAAATGGGTGTTTAAGATACATTTATGGTGAGGGGACATTGTTTTCCTCTGAAAACATTTTTATTTATACCAGCATTCAGGGTACATCTGCAGAAAATATGAAATGTGACATACCCTGTAAACAATATAAGAAAGAAACTGGTAATGGAAGGTAAACATGAGTGTATGCCATACAAGTAACATGCACAACATGTGACAGGAGTTACATGATAGTCCTTTAATTCATCAATGAATAGAATTCCCGTTTGCCCAGCAAGGAATGATGGTCGTGCTCATACAGATGGCCAGCCGCTGTCCTTCTGTATATGTAGACTATATTGACTTTTTCCTGTGCGAGTATGCACAGTACTTTGATTACATTGATTTTCTCACCTTATTTTATCGATAAAAGTTTATTTTTCAACATCCTCCACATTGTTAACCGCCAAAACATCAGCATTTTTTAAAGCATTATTGTTTCTGAAATAAAGTGCTGTGTAGTTTTCTCTGGTTAACGATGTGGACGACCATGCAATTTTCCTTTGAACACCACAGGGGTCTTCACTTTTTCCATAGGCGCAATGTTACACATGACCAGAAGTGCATGTATTCAACCGGAAATTTTGTTACGAAAACGCATGCGGATGAAAAAGTAAATATTTGTCCAACAAACCAGAGATATTTGGTCACCTTATGAGTGTATTTTGATCAGTTTTTGTTGACTTCAAGAATTAGCTCTTTCAGTAGGCACTTTGCAATAGAAAACTGTAACCCGTCCTTTACATACAGTTTGTCAAATGCATGTGCGCAGCTATCTCTTCTACATATCCGAGAGCAGCAAAGGCTCTGCGCAGACTCGCCTGTGTCAGTGCTGGTCGCCTTCAAGAAAAAGACCCATGTCATGCCAATGAAGTCTAAGTTATAAGCCGATGCAATGTCATGACGTTGCATGGACGCTGTCGCTCTAAATAAGCACGCTTTTCCTGGTAAGGCTTTACGGAAACTGTTTGTTGCTGTACTTCTTAAATCATTGAAAGGAGGACAATGTTCGTAGAAGCTATTTCATTATTTATATTCACGGGCCCGGCGAGGAGCAAAACCGCAACGCCGGATGCGCATCTAAAACAACAACAACCAAAAATATCGACATTTATGAACAGCGAATGCAGAATGTGGTGAGCTGCTCACTCACACATGTTTTATGCTGGTGTAAAATTTGTCAGAAAAGACAGAAGCATGCACACGTTGAGCTTTTAAATTGTTCGTTTAACACACAATTTGATTTCAGAGATGAACAATGACATGTTTTGTAAAATCAACCGTGTTGGTAGGTACGAGCGCTGAGTTCGAGGAATGATCGTGTCAAGTTCTGCAATGGAATGTCAGGTGGTTTAAAACGGGTTTTCTCCATATATACCGTGTACACCCACCTCTGATAAAGAAACGGTTAATAAAGTTCCTAAATAAATGAAAACAAAATGACTTATCACTTTCATATAGACCACCCTACAACAAGTACACTTGATTGATTTACTTCGTGAAATACAATTCAGAAAAAAAAAAAAAAAACATGTATACACTAAGTTATCAGCTAGTTCGACTATCTGCCTGGAAATGGACTTACTGATTTCAGCTGTCAAACTCACTTGGTAATCTCGTCCTGGAAATCCTGAGTGACCAGGACAAGTTTGAGACTCCGAGAGTAGTGTGACTCAACTGACATAGGCTTTTTTTACAAATCCTTAAGAAAAGAAAACCATTGCACCAAAAAGTCCGTGTACTGAACAACCCTCTCAACCCAATTTAAATAGAGAAAGGTTGGTGTACAGGGGTACACATTATTTTCATTTTTTTTTTGCTCAAAACACCGAACACCTACAATCTATATTTGGACTAGAAAAAATAATTTTTCACATCACGAAAACACGCCTGCCTACTTTTGACCCCATAAAATCCCACTTTCATATAGTAAAACTAGGGGTTACAGGGATATGCATTATATTTCTTATTTCTGCTCAAACATAGACAGCCGGTACTCGTTAGAACCGCGCCATCGAGGCGGTAGTAACGAGTCCCCACAATCTATGTTTAGAGCAGAATATGAAATAATCTGATTTTTTTATCGGAAAATTTTCATTTTTGGTAGCATTTTGCTCCATATATTTGAACAGGCGTGTTTTCATCATGAACTTCAAGAGATATAAAAGCCATAATTTGAGAACATAGATGGGTCCCTGTGCAGAAGACAAGTTATACAGAAAATAGGGTTACTTTCGGGTGACAACAAGTACGCTTATTACGTCGAATACGGCAGTTTGGATAATTTCATCATGCGCGGGGTACCGGGAAATGGGAAAGAATTTGAGATGACTTGAAGCAAGTACATTGATCTTCACTGTTGTAATTAACCCATATATGCCTACTGGCCCTTTTTGAGACATTGGCAAATAGTGCAGACCCAGATCAGTCACCGCTTGATCGGATGTTCTAAACTGTTTGCTCAACGTAAATGTATTTTTGTAAAACTTACCATAAAAATACTGACATACATATGCTTAGTAATTGACCACTCCAGACTTATAAAGTTGGAATATTTTATTGGCATCTATGGGTTAATTATCCCGTTGCACACACCAGCTTGGCCAAAAGTCGAAAGTGAGAGTAGGATCTGGCTCTTCTTTGAAACGCTTTATAAATAGATATCATGAATGCTTTATTAATAGACATTGACGGGCACTGCATTCTGTTTGTTCCGAATGAGTTTTCACTACGTAAATATGTGGAGAGCAGTCTTATCATTAGGGCTTTCCCAGTTATGTCATAAGACGTTCGGAAATAAACTGGGGTATCACCAATCCAATATAAATGTTCTAAAAAAGGGATACACAAATTCAGAGACGAACTATAACAAAATAAACCGCGACAGAAAAATCGCCTTGGTACGGTCAGTGAAAAATATTTGAATGGGGACCTTAAATCGATTTTACGCAATCCTCACCCTAACTTGCATCGCGATTCAGAATCTTTATTTGTTTAGACCGCATAAAGGCTTCCTAACTCATCAGTGCAACATCCCCGAGCTCGCAAAACTCAAACAACCACAGAGATGATACAACGATAAGGAGCCGACAGCAAGAAACAAGTGAAATGCTGGAGCAAAAGAAACCAATAGCTAAACTTCGATGGGCCCCCGACCAGAGAAAGAGCATCAGGTACCAACCAACATTACATAAAATTAAATTTTAATTCTAAGTAAAATGAAGTAGAGGCAATGATCAGGAACCGATACAATTAACCCACAGCTCCAATCAGTTACACCAAAGAGAAAGAAACACAAACATGAAACAACAGACCCCATAGGAAACACCAACAACGGAAAGCCAAAAGGACAGCCACCCTCCCACAAAACGGCCAAAAGGCTAACCAAAATAAAATAATATAAGCGACACAAACACCCAAAAACAAACTATCACAAAAATAAACCGCGACTGAAGAATCGCCTTGGAACGAACAGCGGAAACGAATTCCACAGGGGGGCTTAAATCGATTTTACGTGGCCACAATCCTCACCCTTTCTTCCGTCGCGATTTAGACAAATAATTTGTTCAGTCCGCATGAAGGCCTCCTAACCCATCAGTGCAACATCTCCGTGAACACAAAAATCAAACAACCACAGAGGTGAAACAACGGTGAGGACTCCATAGCAAGAAACAACAGAAATGCTGGAGCAAAAAAAAAACCAACGGTTAGACTCCGATGGGCCCGACCAGAGACTGAACATCAGGTACCAACCAACATAAAATATGTTCTATATAAGGGTTATCCTTTGGAAGCATGGAATACACCACAGAACTGAAAAATATGGAGTGATGTTTTCTGGGCCAGACTAGCTAGTTTCGGCCAATTATGCCTCATCAGTGACCCTAAAATATTTTAAAAGTTCCACAATGGAATCAATGATCCCAAAGGACAAGAAAATATAAACTAAACTATGATAAGCCTTTACGTTGGAACCGACATAGAATCGGAGGTCTGACCCACCGGCGTGCAATTAAAGAGGGAAGCAAAGTAGAAGTAAAACAAAGATCAGGAATCGATACAATTAACTTACTCGACCTATCAAAGACTCCAAAGGGAAAGAAACACAAACATTAAACGACCAGACCATAATGGAAACCTAAACAAAGGAAGGCCATATGGACAGTTACTTTCCCACAAAATGGCCATATGGCCATCCAAAATTAAAAGACACAAGTGATACGCACAGTTAGTAACAAACAACAACATAAATAAACCGCCACAGAAGAACCGCCTTGGAACGGTCAGTGGAAAGAATTCCAATGGTGGGGGGGGGGGGGGGGCTTAAATCGATTTTACATGGCTAAATCCTCGCCCTTACCTCTGTCGCGGTATACACTAATTTTGTTTAGTCTTCCTAACTCATCAGTGTAACATCTCCGAGAACATACAAATAAAAAAACTACAGAGATGAAACAACGGTGGGGACTCGACTCGACAGCATACACCAACAGAATTGCTGGAGCAAATGAAAACCAACAGTTAGACTCCCAGGAGCCCGACCAAAGACGGAGCATCAGGCGCCAACCAACATAAAGAATACTAAAATAAAATAGAATTCCATTTATGTTTTTACGCTGGAACCGTCATATAATCTTAAGCCCGACCAACCGGTGTGCAATCAAAGAGGGAAGCGAAGTTGTTAACCGTGATTGGGTAAACTACAATGCATGCAGTCTGTCGTATAACATTTATGTTGTACCCAATCTTTTTATACCGAAGAATGATTTTACGAAATTGGGTTCTAAAGTCATTGCGGTTATAAATTTTGCTAAATTTATATACTAAGTCACCATAAAATTCGGGTTCCGATAGACCTTGTTGCAAAAGAGATTTAAGTCCAGTATTGAATTTTGAAATTAAATCAGAATGACGTCTATAAGCCTTTAAGCTGGAACTGTCAAAGAATCTGAGGCCTGACCCACTGGCGTGCAATTTAAGAGGGAAGCAAAGTTATCAATCGTGACTTTGTTAGCTACCATGCATGAAGTCTGTCGTATAGCATTATGTTGTACCCAATCTGTTTATATCGACGAATGATTTTACGAAACTGGGTACTGAATTCATTGAAAGAATATATTTTTCTGAACTGATATGAATCCTAAGTCACCATTAAATTCGGACCCAAAAGACCTTGTTGCAGAAAAGATTTAAGTCGAACATTGAACTTTGAAACTAAATCGGAATGACGTCGATAACAGCTCCAGCATTTCAGTGGTTTCTTGCTGTCGAGTCTTCACCATTGTTTCATCTCTGTTGTTGTTTGATTTTTTTGTGTTCTCGGAGATGTTGCACTGATGAGTTAGGAGGCCTTCGTGTGGACTAAACAAATTATTTGTCTAAACCGCGACGGAAGTGAGGGCGATGATTTCCGCATGCGTAAAATAGATTCACACGTAAGCCTCCCCCCACACACACACCCCAGTGGAATTCGTTTCACTGACCGTTCCAAAGCGGTTATTCTGTCGCGGTTTATTTTTCTTATGGATTGTCTTTGAGTGTGTGTTTCGCTTGTGTTATTTTGTTTTGGATAGCCAGTTGGCCATTTTGTGGGAAGTAACTGTCCTTTTGGCTTTCCGCTATTGATGTTTCCATTAGGGTCTAATTATTTTATGTTTGTGTTTCTTTGGTGTCTCAGCTGGGAGCTGGCGGTCAATTATATAGATTCCTTATCATTGCCTTTACTTTTATTTTGCGTAGTTTATGATTATGATACCGATAACCCTGTTTAAGAAGTTTAGCAGTTAACAATTTATTACGACTGTTGAAGTCAATTACATGACTAGGCAGTGTGTCAAATCGAATTAATTGATTTATATAAACGCCATAGGATGCCGCACGATGAATATAACCATCCAAGAAAGGAAAATCTACCATCTCTAAATAAAAAATCATGCCGTTTATTCTAAAGTTTGCAGGAAACGAACCCATCTACAACAGATAGATGTAAATCCAAAACGATGCCTCGGTATCAGCAGCATTTGCTTTATTGAACCGCAGTTATTGGGGGTGGATGGGGGAAGGGGTGGGTAAATAGGGGTGGTAAATAGGCAGTTATTGAGAGGTGTAAATAGGTAAAAAGTAACCTTTTAGCTTTTTACTGTCAATATTAAATTAATAATCAATATATCTGGAAGTCGCGCTAAAGGCATCAACTGTCCTTTTGGCTTTCCACTGTTGATGTTTCCATAAGGGTCTAATTATTTCATGTTTGTGTTTCTTTTCCATTTGTGTCTGTGATGGGAGGTGCGGGTTAATTGTATCGATTCCTGATCATTGCCTTCACTTCTAGTTTACAATTACTATACCCGCTTTCTCGAAGAAAATCGGGTATATTGTTTTCGTGTCAGACGAGTGTCTGTCGGATCGTGTGTGTGTGTGTATGTGTGTGTGTGTGTGTGTGTGTGTGTGTGTGTGTGTGTGTGTGTGTGTGTGTGTGTGTGTGTGTGTGTGCGAACGCACGTACGTCCGTCACGTTCTTTTTAATGGATCTCCTCTGAAACCGGTTAAGGTACACTTGTCAATCTTTGCCTGTGGAAAGTTCATGGGATGCAGATGGCTACTTGTGGTGTGACCTTGGCCTCAACATGACCCCAAGGTCGGTTTGACCTTGGCCTCAACATGATTCTAAGGTCAACGGTAAAAAGTACAACTAAAAGTACGACTTTGCCATATCTTTAGTGTTATTCATAGAAATAGCGGATATTCTAGTTTCAGATTGGTTTTCAACGGAAAGGGTCATCATGGAATCCATTTCAAAACAAAACAAGAACTAATCAGCCACAAGGGATGCGCAATTCGTACCCGACGGAATTACCACAATAGTAAATAATTCAATATCAAATCTTTTGTAAACATTGTCAAGTTGAAAGGTGAGAGCTTCATACTCCTTCAGACATGGCCATTATGTATAATTATTTTGCTCTTCAGAAGTGAAAAAAAACATTTCACATGCAAGATAGAGGGATATAAAAATCAAAGTCTTCCCTATGACATGCCTATTCAATTAAATCATTAAGTTTTTTCTTTTATAGGATCCAAAGGATGTATAGTGTAAAATATCATAAGTAGACAGACTTGACTGGATTTCAATCTATTTAAAACATCATCAGATTTTTATAGACCAAACAGAGTTCTCTCTGGCCTTTCAAAGACTTTGTCACAATATTTAATATCATGTTTTTTATGGCAGTTATTGATTTGAGGTTAAACATTCCAGTCAACACCGTATAGGTCATTTTGGAGACGTTGCTTCCAATTTTGTTGAACTTGTACCCAACATTGAGATGAAATGACATTTCAAAGTAGAAGTAAAACAAAGACCAGGAATCGATACAATTAAATTACTCCACCCATCAAAGACACCAAAGGGAAAGAAACACAAACATGAAGCGACCAGGCCATAATGGAAACAAAAACAAAGGAAGGCCATAAGGACAGTTACTTTCCCACAAAATGGTCAAATGGCCATCCAAAATAAAAAGACACAAGTGATACACACAGTGAGTGTTTCAGTTTCACGTCCCACCAACAGCTCAGGTCATACGGAGACGGGACCTCGGTTTAAAGACTCATCCGAAAGTCTGGAGAAGCCCGGGATCGAACCTGTGATCCCTGGTTTACAAGGCGAGTAGCGTGACCACTCGATCACGGAGGCTTCTAAAATACACATAACAAGTAACAAAAAACAACAAAAATAAAACGCCACAGAAAAACCGCCTTGGAACGGTCAGTGGAAAGAATTCCACTGAGGGGCTTAAAATCAAGCCTTGTCGCCTAATAAAACCCATAGAGTTTATAAGCATGGACTCGCACAAGCCTAGATCCTCTAAGCGGTTTACCAGTAATCGTATGCAGTCGGTTTCAGTTCTGCGTGGAAGCTTGATGCAGCCCATCAATTTCTTCAAGTCCCGATGTGCGGGGGCGGTTTTTGATGGCAGTAAGACATAAAAGTTATATTTCTTCGAAACAAGAGCTTGAATTTGCAATAACCTTACTTTGCTTGGTCTTTTATGAAGTTTAGGTAACCAATATAACGTAGGAAGCTAGTCTTGGCTTTCTGTAACACATACAGCAAACTTGGTGAATGTCAAATGTGGTTCTCAACTTCAGGCTTCTGTACATTTTTCATAGGTCTTAGTGCCACACTGTAATTATAGAAAGTGTACCCACAATCTATATTTTAGAGCAGAAATAAGAAAAATAAGGTCCACGCCTGTAAACGCCAGTTTTACTATATAAAAGTGGGGTGCAAGGGGGTCAGAATTATATATGTATGTTATGTTTTCGTGATGGATTAGGCAGATAGCAAATTGTCACTCTACTCTTTATTTTGGGACGATTATTGGTAACAGTCGCCCCACAATGGCAAGAAACTGCGTGCTGCTCTGATTAACCGCTACGAAACGAACCGAATTAAACGGCCCGGTTAAAAATAACATTTAACATTTAAAAAAAATAAGACAATACATATCATATTATAGCCAAAAAGACCTTTTTTACCTTTTACCTGTAACTATGACCTTGACCTTTGAGGTACTGATCTGTGTCTTGCGCATGACACATTGTCTCATGAAGTTTAATATTTCTGCCAAGTAATTTCTAAAGCCATCAAAGAATAAGAAAGTTATTGATCGAACACGAAAAAAAAAAACCTTTTTTGACCTTGACCTCTAAATATGACCTTGACATTTGAGGTACAGATCTGGGTTTTGTGCTACACATCGTGAGAGTGGAGATTTTTAGCACTATAAAAACAGTAGAAAGGCAAATTCAATAGTAAAATTCCCATAGTTTAAACCACCTTGGGACTGCGTAAAGGTGAATTTAGGGGGAACTGGAATACCTGGCAGATTTTCCAGTGAGACAACTTTCGGGACTTCATGCGGACTGAACAAATTATTTGTCTAAATCGCGACGGAAGTAAGGGCGAGGATTGTGGCCACGTAAAATCGATTTAAGCCCCCCCCCCCCCCCAGTAGAAATCTTTCCACTGACCGTTCCAAGGTGGTTCTTCTGTGGCGATTTATTTATGTTGTTGTTTGTTACTTACTGTGTGTATCACTTGTGTTTTTTTAATTTGGATGGCCGTTTTGTGAGAGGGTGGCTGTCCCTATGGCCTTCCTTTGTTTAGGATTCCATTATGGTCTGGTCGCTTAATGTTTGTGTTTCTTTCCCTCAGGTGTTTTTGATGGGTGGAGTAAGTTAATTGTATCGATTCCTGATCTTTGTTTTACTTCTACTTTCCTATTCGGTTTTCTGTAAGCCTTGTCACTGACTAAGTGGTATACTCTTAAAGAAAATAATTAGCTCCGTCAATGCTTATAAACCCTATTGGTTTCATTGGGCGACAGGGCTTGAGATGTCATTTCATCTCAATGTCGGGTAAAAGTTCCACAAAGTTGAATGCAACGTCTGCAAAATGACCTTTATAGTTTTGACGAGGAGGTTATACATCAAATCAAACAAACAATACCGTGTAAGTTATGTTAAAAGGGACCTTGTCGGTGTTTGAAATGCTAACTTTGGAGCCAATCCAGATTCAGTTCTGAAAGAGATCTTAAGAAACCAGACTGAATTTATAGAACCATCTAATTTACATAAAAAGGCATCTTTTATTGTGTATACCTTTGTGTATAGAGTAAATTGAAAGGGGCGTACATCGAATTTCAAATTGTATTGTTAGCAAAATAATAATACCATACAAAGTTTCGCTGATTCACATTGACATTACCCGTATCACAACCGCATTGCACCTGGATAAAGAGTAGTGCACGTATGAATATACGCATAATGAGCTTTGATAAAATCCGCTTGTAAAACCCCATACGATTGGAAGGAGCCTGCTATCTGTCGTTGCACTGACGTGTTAGAAAGCCTTCAGGTGGACTAAAAATATTATTGGTCTAAATCGCGGAAGTCAAAACGAGGATTGTGGCCGCGTAAAATAGATTTAAGCACCCCGATCCCCCCCCCAGCCCAGTGAAATACTTTACTTTTCGATGACCGTTCCGAGGCGGTTCCTCTGTCGTGGTTTATTTTTGTTATATAGTTCGTCTTTGAATGTATGTATAATGTATCGTTTATATCTTTTTGTTTTGGATAGCCAATTGGCCAATTGGCCATTTTGTGGGAAAGTAACTGTCCTTTTTAGCTTTCCGCTATTGATGCTTCCATTAGCGTCCAGTTATTTCATATTGTGTTTCTTTTCCTGGGAGGTGTGGATTAATTGTTTCGATTCATGATCATTTACTTCTATTTAACAGGATAAACATCATTTTGCTTATTGTTACTCAAAGATGTCGGTTTTGGGTTCTTGTTTGAATCGCCTTAATCAGTCGGTTATATCGAGCACCCCAAAACCTATACCGGGTGTATAAATAATTATTAATTGATTATCCTATATTACAAAAGGTCAACCAATATTCAAAAATCATAAATCATGTTTTTAATTGCGTCAATTAATAAAATTGTCATTAATCAAATAATTTCGTATTGGCCCAGTTACAGGTCCACGGTCAGCTGTATTGGCCTCGGCCTTCGGCCTCGTGCCAATACAGCAGACCTCGGACCTGTAACTGGGCCAATACGAAATTATTTGATTAATAACATTATAGTAAAATATGAAATTCCATCAGAAAATAACCGTTTTTGGGATATGAAAGAATGTACTAAGTCACACAGATGTTTTATCGTAATTAAATGACACACAAATCCATCACTTCTCATGCGATTTAATTAATTTCTCCTGAAAACAATGGAAATTAAAACTAAGGAGAGGCCCGTGCTTTTTAATTGTTTACCATTCAGTCTTTTCTTAATCTTTCAGTTGCATGATTAGCAGACATTAGACAAACTCCCATTCAAAAAGGCAATTAAAAGTAATTTGGAAGCGCACTTCATGGGGTCGACCTATCGTCTGGTACAAATTGCACTTACAGTGTTTTCCGCTAATGTTTGCTAGGGACTTTGCGTTCGCTTTACTATGAAATGAATCCATCTGGAACACACACACGGGCACGCGCGCGCGTAACGGAGGTGTGAGGTAATTGTATCGATTCCTGATCATTACCTTCACTCATTTTGCATCTGATTGCCTATTCCAGGCTTAAATAATTTTAGTAGTTTAAATCGGGCTTGCCACTGATAAAGCCAGCTAGCCGAAACATGCTAGTCTAGCCTAGAAAATGTGTAAATTCGACAGTTTTCAGTTCTTTGGCGTCTCCCTTGCTTCCAATGAATAAACCTTTGTAATACACATACAGCTGATAAAGAGACAGTGTCCCTGCCTTTCGTCATAATATAGTTTTTATTTTAAAGTCCTTGTGTGATAACTAATCCCATTGTTGTCCTTTGAAAATATTTGAGGGATCAATTGGTCGAAAAAAGGTAATGTAATCTGGACCAGAAAACTTGTACATTCGACAGTTTTCTGTTGTTTTTCTGTCTTAAGGAGAATTAGAGCACCTGACAGATTTTGTCGCCATTATTCAAAGGTTGACAATTTTCAGGACTTCCTGTTCGCTTTTCTATAAACCCTGTATCGCTGAAAAAGGGCTATACTCTTCAACGAAAGAATTTTCACCTCAGGAGCAAATTCTTTCCTTTAAGAGTTGATCCTTATTGACATGGGGGACAAAATACATTTGCAGGGGTTGCCTCCCCTGAAGGCGTTCCCGTTCTCATTAATTAAAATAGAAGTGAAGGCAATGATCAGGAATCGATACAACTAACCCACAACTCCCATCAGAGACACAAAAGGGAAAGAAACACAAATATGAAATAACTAGACCCTAATGGAAACTTCAATAGCGGAAAGCTAAAAGGACAGTCACTTTCCCTCAAAATGGACAATAGGCTATCCATAACAAAAAGATATAAGCGATACACGTCTTTCACCGCTGTGGATCGAGCCGGACCAAAACAATAAAAATATAAATAAATAAAAAAGCGATACACAAATTCAGAGACGAACTATAACAAAATAAACCGCGACAGAAGAATCGTCTTGGAACGGTCAGTGAAAAGTATTTGAATGGGGACCTTAAATCAGTTTTACGCTGTCGCAATCCTCACCCTAACTTGCGTCGCGATTCAGAATAATTATTTTTTCAGACCGCATGAAGGCTTCCTAACTCATCAGTGCAACATCCCCGAGTTCACAAAACTCAAACAACCACAGAGATGAAACAATGGTAAGGAGCCGACAGCAAGAAATAAGTGAAATGCTGGAGCAAAAGAAACCAATAGTTAAACTTCGATGGGCCTCCGACCAGAGAAAGCGCATCAGGTACCAACCAACATTACATAAAATTAAATTTTAATTCTAAGTAAAATGAAGTAGAGGCAATGATGTTGAACTGATGAGTTAGGAGGCCTTCATGCGGACTTAACAAATAATTTATCTAAATCGCGACGGAAGTAAGGGCGAGGATTGAGGCCTCGTAAAATCGATTTAAGCCCCCCAGTGGAAATCTTTCCACTGACCGTTCCAAGGCGGTTCTTCTATGGCGATTTATTTAGCTTGCTGTTTGTTACTTACTGTGTGTATCACTTGTGTCTAATGTTTGTGTTTCTTTCACTTTGGTGTCTTTGATGGGTGGAGTAAGTTAATTGTATCGATTCCTGATCTTTGTTTTACTTCTACTTTACGTTGGAACCGTCATAGAATCTGAGGCCTGACCCACCGGCGTGCATTGACCCAAAGGGAAGCAAAGTTGTTAACCGTGATTTGGTTAACTACAATGCATGTAGTCTGTCGTATAATATTCGTATAATATAGTACTCAATCTTTTTATACCGAAGAATGATTTTACGAAAGAGACAAGCCTGATCAGGCTCCAATTCCCTCGACCAGGTGCACAGACCTTCCTTTGTTATTGGCAAGTGGCATATATTTGTCAGTTGAAAAGAGAGGTAAGTGCATTGGAATAAGTTCAGATGCAGTTACGTGACAATACACAGACTCAAGATCTAGTTTCAGTATTTATACATCAGTTCCTGACATATGTATCAACTAAATGGTTGCTATTTAATTATCCATTTAATAACCCCACTCAGAAACCTACACCGAATAATTGCGGGATGAAACGCCCTGGGAAGAACCGTTCCAGTTTTTGAGACAGGTCTGAGGCAAAACGTCTCTGATGCGAAAGGCCGCGTTACCTCCGTAGACACGGGTTTTACTCTCTTCTTGGCTTGCATTTATCGGCATGAATTTTGAAAAAAAAATAACAAGAGCACATGCGCGTTCATAAAATTAATTGAGCCAGCGCATGACAAAGTAGAAGTAAAACAAAGATCAGGAATCGATACTTACTCCACCCATCAAAGACACCAAAGGGAAAGAAACCCAAACATTAAGCGACCAGACCATAATGGAAACCCAAACAAAGGAAGGCCATAAGGACAGTTACTTTCCCACAAAATGGCCATCCAAAATAAAAAGACACAAGTGATACACACAGTAAGTAACAAACAACACCATAAATAAATCGCCACAGAAGAACCGCCTTGGAACGGTCAGTGGAATGAATTCCACTGGGGGGGGGGGGGGGGGGGGCTTAAATCGATATACGTGGCCACAATCCTCGCCCTTACTTCCGTCGCGATATAGACAAATAATTTGTTCAGTCCGCATGAAGGCCTCCTAACTCATCAGTGCAACATCTCCGTGAACACAAAAAATCAAAGAACCACAGAGGTGAGACAACGGTGAGGACTCGACAGCAAGAAACCACTGAAATGCTGGAGCAAAAGAAAACCAACAGTTAGACTCCGATGGGCCCAACCAGAGATGTAACCCAACGAAGACTCAGAAGTCAGAGTCTTCGTTGTGCGCTCTAAGGATAGCTTAGGGCCCATTGCTCCTTCATGCAGCAAGAGAAGTCTCTGGTTAGACAGTATGGATGCACAGGGTGATCTGATTCTTCTCTGGGCGCACATGTTAATTGTAGGAAATGCTGTGACCCGGCTCAATTGATAAAAACATACAAGCCGTAATAGTTAGTTTCTTCGGCAGTTCCTTTTTAGACATGTGAAACTTTCGAAAATGTTTTAATATGGAGCAATGTTTTCTCACGGCTGTCTCTTGGTGTTGCATTGCGAAAGCATTACAACGTATACAAATACAATGTAAACTTTACCGTCGATAAAATGGAAATTTTAAGATAAAAAATTGTGATATTTTCTTATTTCTGCTCAAAATATAGAGTGTGGGCACTCCTTAGGACCGCCTTATCGAGGCGGTTCTAACGAGTACCCACAATCTATATTTTAGAGCAGAAATAAGAAAAATAAGGTTCACCCCTGTAAACCCCAGTTTTACTATATAAAAGTGGGGTGCAAGGGGGTCAGAATTATATAGGTGTGTTTTCGTGATGGATTAGGCAGATAGCAAATTATCACTCTACTCTTTACTGTGGGACGATCATTGGTAACTGTCGCCCCCACAATGGCAAGAGACTGTGTGCTCCACTGATTAACGGCTAAAAAGGAATAAGTCGGTTTCGTTTCGTGTTAAATTGCCCAGTTAAAGATAATAACATTTAACTTATGACAAAGAAGAGAATACATATCAAATTATAGCCAAAAAGACCGTTTTTTACCTTTGACCTTTAAGTATGACCTTAACCTTTGACGTACCGATCTGGTTCTTGCGCGCGACACAGCGTCTCATGATGGTTAATATTTCTGCCAAGTAATTTCTTAAGCTGTTAAAGAATAAGAAAGTTATTGATCGAACACGAAAAAAAAACTTTTTCGACCTCTAAGTATGATCTTGCCATTTGAGGTACAGATCTGGGTTTTGCGCTACACAACATGAAGATGGAGATTTTTAGCACTATAAAACAGTAAAAGGCAAATACCATAGTAAAATTCCTCTACTGACTGCTGAAATGTGTGTTTAATGGGAATGGGAACATCTGGCAAATTTTCCGCCATTTTTCAAAGGGAGACAACTTTCGGACTTCATATTCGCTTTTCTGTAAGCCTTGTCCCACTGAATAAGGGGCCTACGCTTAGAGGTAAGAATGTGCTCCTCAGGAGAAAATTCATTCCTTTAAGTGTTGACCCCTGTAGTCATGAGAGACAAAAATACCTTTGCAGGAGTTGCCTCCCCTGAAGGTTATCCATTCCCCTTAAGACCTCATATCAACAGAACAGTGTGTATAAAAAAAAGAGGTGATAAATGAAATTTTTAAATATGTTAATGAGAGATGAATTAGTCTGAATTTTAGGTCGGTTTCACATAAACTAACACCGAACTACGAGGTAAAAAAAATCAAGCACAGCACAGTTTCCAGTTACTGACTTACGCCAACAAATAGTTATTCAACATGTAATAAAACACAACAGTTTGTCCTCGACAGTTGCTGGCATAGCATCGTAAATGATTCTTATAATATTATACATGCCACAAGAATGATAAACAATTGGAATAAAATGAGGCGATTAACCAATTTAATGATTAACAGAATCTGTCTTCTGACTTCATTTCGCGAGTGGGCCTACCTATGAGTCACCGGTGAGCATTTGTTAGCCGAAACTACATACACTGAACGACTGCCACAGAACACTTTTTCCAAGATTTTGTTAAAAATTATAACGAAGTGTTATACGAATCATAATATCTTGCAACATCAACAATCTTGCAAAATATTGTAATTGGTATGATACTTCGTTGTTTAAATAGAAGTCTCCGTGGTGTAGAGGTTATACCACTCGCCTTGTAATTAAAAATAAAAAATGAGTTCCTTTAAGAGCAATGAAAACATTCATAAGAAAGAAGATGGGTCATACTACGTAGTTTCGGCTAATAAAGCCTCATCAGTGACCCTGTAATGATCCGGCAAAGAAAGCCAGAGGAAACATGCTGCAATTTTGCGAATTTCAAATAGGCAGTCGATTCAAAGACTGATGTAAATCAAAATTGGGTCCAAATAATTAAAAACCTGTCTAGAATATTAGTCTAGACCAATAATTTATTACTGATTTCTCAGAATAATCACGCTGATCTCAAAGGACCAAAAGTAAAATATAAACTGCACTATGGTTGATGTACGGGGAGACGTTTAACGGCCGCCACACGGCACAACACCAGCTGCAGTGAAGGCAAATGAAAATCAAAAATGAGTTCCTTTAAGAGCAATGAAAACATTCATAAGAAAGAAGATGGGTCATACTACGTAGTTTCGGCTAATAAAGCCTCATTAGTGACCTTGTAATGATCCGGCAAAGAAAGCCAGAGGAAACATACTGCAATTTTGCGAATTTCAAATAGGCAGTCGATTCAAAGACTGATGTAAATCAAAATTGGGTCCAAATAATTAAAAACCTGTCTAGAATATTAGTCTAGACCAATAATTTATTACTGATTTCTCAGAATAATCACGCTGATCTCAAAGACCAAAAGTAAAATATAAACTGCACTATGGTTGATGTACGGGGAGAGGTTTTACGGCCGCCACACGGCACAACACCAGCTGCAGTGAAGGCAAATAAAAATCAAAAATGAGTTCCTTTAAGAGCAATGAAAACATTCATAAGAAAGAAGATGGGTCATACTACGTAGTTTCGGCTAATAAAGCCTCATCAGTGACCCTGTAATGATCCGGCAAAGAAAGCCAGAGGAAACATACTGCAATTTTGCGAATTTCAAATAGGCAGTCGATTCAAAGACTGATGTAAATCAAAATTGGGTCCAAATAATTAAAAACCTGTCTAGAATATTAGTCTAGACCAATAATTTATTACTGATTTCTCAGAATAATCACGCTGATCTCAAAGGAGCCGCAGGATCGATCCCGGGCTTCTCCAGACTTTTGGATAAATCTTTAAACTGAGGTGTCGTTTCAGAATGACCATAGCTGTTGATGAGACGTAAAAATTTAAACACTCATTCACTCGTTGTTTGAGTACAGCAAAAATCCGCTTTTTAAATTAAGTCAAATTCTTCTTTAAAACATATTTAAAATGTTTCAGTTGTTCCTCCTTAAAGTTTGTTGTTTCTGCAACCAGTCGCCTCTGGTAAGAGACCACCCTCAAAAACTCCTCACAAATCGTGTTAACTTATATTGCACACCCCTTTAAACCCCACTTTATATATAGAATAATGACTTTTACAGGGGTATTCATATTTCCATATTTTTTCAAAGAAAGCATAGATTGTGGGTACTCGTTAAAACCGCCCCATTGCCTCATTAAAGCGGTTCTAACAAGCACCTACCAGCTATATTTAGACTAAAAATAACAAACGTATCGAAAGTATGCATCGTAACATGCCAGTTCTAGCGATAAGAAAGACGCCATTTTTAGCGCATGGGTGTGTTATCGTAATGGTGGTTTTAAAGCAGGGGTTAAAAGGGTATACACTATTTTTCTTATTCTTTTGGGATTGACGAGAGTAAGGAATGTGTCTGGCTGTATAATTTATTCAGAAGGATAAGGGGTAATTGTCCCGTATGAGAAGTCATCAAGAACATAATGGTGAGTTTCTGAAGCGAAGTGCAAGAATATAAAATATGCAGGAATACAGGCAATCATGGATCAGTGTTGCAAATTCAAAACCAAAGCCGAAGTTTTATCTTTTTTGCCCCGTTTTTCGGCGATAACTTCTTTATTTTATTATTATTATTTATTTTTTGGATCGACACATCCAGCGAGACAGTTGTAAAGGACAAGCTCCGCCAACTTCTCAAAAAGGTTTCAAGTCCCGAAATTACCTAAGAAAAGCTGTAATCAGATGGAGGTTTCTGTGAGTTCATCTTTGTGCCAAATCTTCTGTTTCCACAAGTCCCGCATTGGTGGTATAGTTTGTCGATTTGTCGTCTGTTCAGTGCTTGACTGATGAACAATTATGAGGGTCACTCAAATATCCTGAAGGTTTCAAGTGTACACATTCAAGTTCGCAATTTCTGGTTTAGTAGTTTTAATATTTGAACAATATATATAGATCAAAGATGTATGACCTGTGTTGTCTCTACAAAGGGATTGCTGCCTTAAACCACGTATTTCGTGTACTAAATTAACAATGATTTGTACGTTGGACGCTTCGTTGGCCGCATGTGATTTATCCATATGATAGATATCGTTTCAACTATAGTCTTTCAAAACGCAGTGAGACGTGACTGCACTTTTAATCACTTGTTTTTTTTTTTTTTTTTTTGGCCGCGTTTTTCGGCGATAACTTTTTTATTGTTGATTTATGATCGCAAAAAAAAAATCGACTTGAGTCTGCCGAAAATCACCAGTTAGATCAAAGGTCCGAGTCCAGCATTTGCCGAAATATTTTTGACTACATCATAAATAGTTCGCATAAATTTGCTTATTAAATAATGCAAAGAAGCAGCATTTAATTGAACTACACCGGTGTTCAAAAAAAATAATAATAAATAAATAATAATAAAAATGAAATAAAATAAACTTAGAAATGCAGGGGAAAGTTTGACAATGGTACATGTAATAAACCTTTTCGATTGTTTGCCCCACTTTGTGTGAAAATCAGCTCGGTTTTTGTTAATCAAGGTAAATTTTCAGTCCAATGTCTAATATATCCTACAAAATGACAGCGGAACGATGGCTGTATCTTGTTGATTTCAAATGTTAGCACACGCAAACACCCTAAAGGTCCCTTTTTCCCTTTTCGGGTAACATGAATTATTGCAGTTCTGTTGATAGATAAATTCATTCATTGAGCGTAGTGTGGTGTACGCCAAAGACAAAGTGCCTTCGGACCAATGCGCTCAAAAGCCTGCCCAGACAAAACCGTGCGAGTCGGACCGTCCATGCTTATAAACCCTATTTGTTTCATTGGGCGACAGGGCTTGAGGTGTCATTTCATCTCAATGTCGGGTAAAAGTCCCACAAATTTGGAAGCAACGTCTCCATATGACCTATATAGTGTTGACGGGGAGGTAAACCTCAAATCAAACAAACAAAAACAAAATCTTCTACACAGCCTCTGGGCCCACTCAGTCAGAGCTTATTCTTTTCATGCATTTTTTTATCGTTTGGCTTAAATGCAGCACGCGAATGGAAGTGATCGTTCCAACCACGTTACATTACGAAAACAAGCCTATACAAATACATTGACTATTTTACCGCCGAAAATTCGAAAATTTTATGATGAAAAATTGTGATATTTTTCTTATTTCTGCTCAAAATATAGTTTGTGGATACTCGTTAGAACCGCCTCGATGAGGCGGTTCTAACGAGTACCCACAATCTATATTTTAGAGCAGAAATAAGAAAAATAAGATTTACCCCTGTAATCCCCAGTTTTTCTATATAAAAGTGGGGTTCAAGGGGGTCAAAATTATATAGGCGTGTTTTCGTGATGAAAAGTCAGTGAAATGAACATCCCCATAAACCCCATTTTTTTACAAAGAAAAGTGGGTTTACGGGAGTAAACACTAGTTTTCTTATTTCTGCTCCAAAACATAGGTTGTGGGTACTGACTAGAACCGGTGGTCCTGAAGAGCACCTACGTTCTGAGTATAAATAAGAATAATATCACAGATTTTTTTTTCCAGAAAATTGACCTTCTTGGAGATACGACAGAATGTACTACATGTATGTCAATGCTTCGCAGTTTTGTGGTCGATCGATTAGCATGTTGTGTTTGTATGGGGTTGGGAGACAAACTGGTAGAAACGTTTCGACATAAAATGACTTTGCACTGTTGGTAGTGTCAGTCGGCTCTCTGACGGGTTCATCAAGCCCCCGCCCATAGGGGCTTGAAGAAATATATGGGCTGCATGATGCTTCCACGCAGAGATGAATCCGGCCCGCACACTAGTACTGATAAACCGCTTAGAGGATCTAAGCCTGTCCAGGAACCGCGGTGCGAGGCAGACCGTCCATGCTAATAAACCCTATTGGTTTCATTTGGCGACAGGGCTTGAGATGTCATTTCATCTCAATGTCGGGTAAAAGTCCCACAAAATGGGTAGCAACGTCTCCAAAATGACCTTTACAGTGTTGACGGGGACGTTAAACCTCAAATCAAACAAACAAACAAACAAACTGGCGGGTTCGTCCTACTTTGACTAAATCCCATGCTAATGTATTGTGCATTTCAATACAGAAAAAATAACTTTATGTCAAAATTTATTTAAAGCTTGAGATGTTGGCCTTTGCAACACACATGTGTTTTGTCGTTGTGAATAATTATAGCAGTTTCATTTAATTTATTTTGAAAATTTTGCATGAATTTAAGAACAATGGCCAATGTAAAAGATTTTAAGTCGTCATATGGGCATAAATCTAAATTCATGAACGTTAGAGTTGTTGCTCTTTGCTACACATGTGCGTAATGTCACTGTCACCGTGTTCAGCAATTTTCATTGGAATATATATAACAGTTTTGAAATTATGAAGAAACAAAAAAAAAATCAAAATGCTGAAAATTTTTATTTTACAAAGTGCCATAGCTCTAACAGCATCGTTGCTAGAGTAATATGAATTGCCATAAAATTGTGTATTGTTGTTGTGACCTTATGTTTTAAGATTTAAGTTGATGAGTTTAACGGTTTTCAAGTTATTGAAAGAAAACACAGACAGACAGACAGAAATACAGACAGTCAGGTCGACTACTTTAAAGCACCCGCAAAAAATATTTTGCGGAGCCCTAATATATATTCATGCTGAGCGCAAACCATTTGGCACTAGTCAAATCAATTAAGTTGTTACCCGAAATTTAGCAGAGTTACATTCGATTCTCGTTGAAAATCGCCCTGCAAAGCAGAAACTAGTGCTAGATTGATTGATTGTATGATTAATTTGGGTTAAACGACTCATCAAACCTTGTGGGTCATGTTGTGTCGTCTCCTAGAGAAAGGGAGAACAAAGATAGGAGATTAAAGTGAGGGACAGAGCAGAAAGTGCTAGAGTCTACCAGCTAAGCCAGTGCACGTTAAAAACTACGACAAGCAACGACACAGATCATCCCACATATCCATCAAGCTTGACAGTACTCGTTCATCTGCCTTTGGACAGTCCTTGGTACATAGAGAGCTCATTCGGTTTGCAATGACTGAGCGGATGCGCAGGCTGGTTGTTGGTCAAATAAGTCTTATTGCAGGCTTTGTTGTGCATCGGCTCAAGTGTAAGAACTTGCGGATGATTTAAGAAATGAATTTAGTTTTTCTGCGGTTGATGAAAGTATGAACGCAGTCGGTCTCGTGCAAAGAAAATGAACCCCAAGGGGTTCATGTAAAATTTGCTAGCGACCTCATGTCATTCATACTTTCATGCAAAGCAGAAACTTTTTTATATTTACATTCTTTGCCCCTAGTCACTGAGCGAAAAAATGCTTATAGGGCAACATTTTGAAGCTGAACAACATTTACCCAGCGTATTTCTACAAGAAGCGGAACAGCGTTGACGTCATCAACAACCGTAGAGAACCACGGTTTAGACTGACGTTACTGAAATCATGTGACTCGATGCGTTCATGGGAGCATGTCTTTTTTTTTTTTTTATTTTACACTGGAAATGTAATCATCACGAACACACGCCTATATAATTTTCACCCCTTGAAACCCACTTTGATATAGTAAAACTGGGGTTTACAGGGGTAAACCATGTTTTTCTTATTTTATCTTAAAATATAGATTGTGGGTACTCGTTAGAACCGCCTCATCGAGTCGGTTCTAACGAGTATCAACAACCTTTATTTTGAGCAGAAATAAGAAAAATATCACCATTTTTTATCTAAAAATTATCATTCATCACGAAAACACGTCTATACAATTTTGACCCCCTTGAACCCCACTTTTATATAGTAAAACTGGGATTTACAGGGGTAAACCTTATTTGTCTTATTTCTGCTCTTAAATATAGATTGTGGGTAAACGTTAGAACCGCCTCGACGAGGCGGTTCTAACGAGTACCAACAATCTATATTTTGAGCATAAGAAAAATATCACAAGTTTTCATATGAAAATTGTAGCTTTTTCGGCGGAAAGTTTACAATGTATTTGTATAGGCGTGTTTTCGTAATGTTTCGGCGGTAAAAGTAACAATGCATTTGAATTAGGTGGGTTTTCGTAATGTTTCGGTGGAAAAGTAACAATGTATTTGTATAGGCGTGTTTTCGTAATGTTTCGGCGGTAAAAGTTACAATGTATTTGTATTAGGAGTGTTTTCGTAATGTTTCGGCGGTAAAAGTTACAATGTATTTGTATAGGCGTGTTTTCGTAATGTTTCGGCGGTAAAGTTTACAATGTATTTGTATAGGCGTGTTTTCGTAATGTTTCGGCGGTAAAGTTTACAACGTATTTGTATAGGCGTGTTTTCGTAATGTTTCGGCGGTAAAGTTTAAAATTTATTTGTATTAGGCGTGTTTTCGTAATGTTTCGGCGGTAAAGTTTACAATGTATTTGTATTAGGCGTGTTTTCGTAATGTTTCGGCGGTAAAAGTTACAATGTATTTGTATTAGGCGTGTTTTCGTAATGATTTCGTAATGATGTGCGTTATAACAGGGATTGCCGCTCTCTAGCGTATCTGCAATGGATATGATTATAAAACACAAATTGATAACTCTTTCACCCAGACTCCGTCCATTCACATAGACTTACTGCCCTTCCATTAAAATACGTAAGAATCTCAAAATTTCATTGATAATCTTTAACGACAAACTCAGTGACTATTTCTGACCAATATGTACATTAATCCCTATTCCGATGATCACGACAACCCCTTTGCAAATGGTGAAGATCCAGATCAGATGGCTTCTATAGTTTGTGTATTTGTATGAATAAAAAACACCAAATTACCTGATTGGTTCAAAGTCAGAAATTGGTGTGGCTAAATGGGATAAGGGTTAAGATGTATTACGACAACGCACCCGGCGTCTTGCATAGTGTATAGAACTAGTTTTGTTCAGACGAAGTCAAGCGTTTGATATTTATGAAATAGACCAGATATATAGCAATTGTTTGTTGAGGATTATCACAGTTTGTAGATAGTGCTAAAGTAGACCAAATCACGCGCGCATAGTGCGAGTGATTTGTCTACTTTCTACTGACCGACAGACTGTGATTTATTACTCAACAAATGGTACAAAAGAGGTGGTCTATTTTGATTCTAAAACACTCAATATCCACCGTGTGGGAGCGCTGTGGTGCAGTGGTGAAACATTAGATTTGAGCTCGAAGGGTAGCCGCTTCGATCCCCGCAAGCGCCAAGTGTTGTTTCTTTCACATTGCTTAGTACTGATTCCTGCCCAGGAAAAGAGGGCCACATGAAAGATTAGTACTAGTCTAAATTTGTTACTCTCCATAAATAAAGTCGAGTATTACTTTAAATAGTTTTGGTGTTTCCTCCAAAGTCTCCCAACCTCCCGCCATAGCTGGAAGAAATCTCTCCAACATTATTGACTGTATCACACACATTTATGTCATTACGCTCCCGCCAATAGGGGTTTGAAGAAAAATATGAGCTGCAAGCTGCTTCCACGCAGAGCTGAATCCGGCCCGCACACTAGTACTGGTAAACCATTTAGAGGATCTAAGCCTGTCCAGGAACCGCGGTGCGAGGCGGACCGTCCATGCTAATAAACCCTATTGGTTTCATTGGGCGACAGGGCTTGAGATGTCATTTCATCTCAATGTCGGGTAAAAGTCCCACAAAATTGGAAGCAACGTCTCCAAAATGACCTTTACAGTGTTGACGGTGACGTTAAACATCCAATCAAACAAGCAAACATTTTTGTCATTATGTAATGTATTTGATGCGAGAAAATAACGTTTCGTCGTCTTAAATTATAAGAATCTTACACAGGTTTGATGCGTGGATAGAAAGATCCGTCCTAAGGATCACTCTCCGGCAACACAAGGCTTGCCGAGTGATGCCGGACAGTGATCCCGAGGGACGGATTTTTCTATCCACCCCTCACACTCATGTAAGATTCTTTCTCTTGCATGCATGCGTGTAGTCACTTCTGTTGCCGAGGTCCGACATATTATGATGACACAGCCGTGATATTTAGTGGCGTCACGTAAAGTGCTGTGACGCCAACCTAAACGAAACACCGAGGCTAAAATAATGGGTTTCGTTATCTGGAGTGAAAGAACAAAATATTTACGAGTGACGTCATAAAAAGGCGGCCTTTAAATACGCCACTCGTCATACTCTTTTGACAGTGATTTGTTTAAGAAATAGATCAGCCCTAGCAGTGATTAATTGAGTGATATATCACTGTTTGGAGGTCAGTTGAAAATTTGATCAAATCACGAGCGCGAAGCGCAAGTGATTTGTCTACTTACAACTGACCGACAAACAGTGATTTATCACTCAATAAATCACGGTCCTACATATGATCTATTTCGATTCTGACACACTAAAAGTCGACGAAAATACTATTAGACTGTGGTCCCATTTTGCCTATCTCGATTAAAAGCCATCGATTTTTACCTGGAAAGGAGGACAGCTGATTTTTTGCATATAAAATGCTTAAAGTAAAGGTAATTTAAAACTACTGTATGGACATCCGTTGCGGATTGCGAATTGGCATTAATAGGCTTTTTTGTATGGAAAGCCGTTTTGTTATTAGTGACTTAACGTGTTGTAAATAACGCAAACAGGATTATAAAAGGCATTTATTCCGCTTAATAACTACTGTTGTATGTTCTGCCAAGAAGAGGCGACAGTTTGTTGTGAAAGTATTAAACATCTCGGCTGAAAAAAAAAGAAATAAGTAATACATATTATAACACCAGTTATAATACCAACACCAACCAACACATTCAGCATACAGCAGTTTAGCGAAATATTCCCCCACGGTGAATAATATGTTCAGCAGGCTCCGGGCACGTTAAATATGTCTGGTAATATCTTCTACCGTTTTGGGTGTTTTAAACTAGCCTTGCAAAGCATTACATTAATGTTATTTGAACGAGTCACTTATCCAATAAAAGACAAAAAGCACGAAATATAGACTCGATTTTTGGCATTAAAAACTATTTCGACTCCTCTTCGAGTCATCATCAGGTGGTGGTTGCAGATTTCATGAATAGAAAACTTAAGTGATAATTTTTCATATTTTTCAGTATGCTATTCTGCTGTAACATGTAATAAATAAAAAAAATCTACGAAAGATATCCCATCGATAGTTTTTATTTTTTATGCTCCCGTAATTCGAAGAATGGTGGAAGGGGCATTAAGTGTTGCCCCATCCGTCCGCTCGTTCGTCCTTCCGTGCGTCCGAAACTTAAACGCAGTCAATAACTTTCTTATTTCTGGATCGTTTTTGAAATTCTTTTGCAGAAATGTTAACCATCATGAGACGATAAGTGACGCGTAAATCCCAGATCCGTACCTCTCATGTCAAGGTCATACTTAGAGGTCAAAGGTGAAAACAGGGGCCCGAAACTTAAACGCAGTCAATATTTTTTTTTTATTTTTGAATAGATTAAGAATTTACTTGGCAGAAATATTCATCATCATGAGACAATGTGTAGCACATAAAACCAAGGTCCATACCTCCAAGGTAAAGGTCGTACTTAGAGGTCGAAGGTAAAAAATGGGTCCAAAACTTAAATACGGCCATAACTTTCATACTTCTGGATGGATATTGAAAGTACTTTGCAGACATATTCACCATCATGAGACGATGTGTCGCTTGCAAAACCCAGGTCTGTAACTCCAAGGCCAAGGTCGTACTTTGAGGTCAAATGTAAAAAAAAACAAAGGCCAAAAACTTAAACACAGTCAATAACTTTCTTATTTATGTATTGGTTTTGAAATTTCTTTTCAGAGATATTTATTATGATGAGTTGATGTGTCATGCACAAAACCCATAGTCATACCTCCAAGGTCAAGGTCATACTTAGAGGTCAAATGTAAAAAAAAAATTCTATGGATTAATACTAACTTTAATATATTTTCAGGCGGGGACATCCGTAACCTAAGAATACTAGTTTTATTGTATCTTAATTTTTTGTTTTGTTTTTTCATTTTGTTCTTTTTTATACTTTCTGTTCAGTTTTCATTTTTAAATAGTTTATTTGTTTTTGGTTGTTACTTTATATTTTATATTTTGTCCTCTATAAGCATGTTTGTAAAGCTTGTAAAAGCGTCAACCATTTTACTGTAAGTAAAATGAAAAGTATTTTTTTTTTACAAAAATGGCGTTACAAGGTATACTCAACAACAAACTAAAACTAAACAGGTAAGAGTAATTAGGAATCAACCAATTCATAAAAAATATGAGTTTTATCAAAGAAAATTTGATCCTTCGAAACAATCATCGGGGTGGTGTAAGGAGCACCACGTAAAAGTATATCACTTCGCCTCTTTACATAATTTACATTGCACATATAAACAGCAGCAGTATAATAAATATTAAGTACAAAGATATATTTGATGTTTAATGAGGCAAAACATAAAATAACACTACATATGTGAATACGCTGACAAAATACCAAACACTTTTACAATTCATATACTAAATTTTGGCATATTTTTAGCGGTTTTTGATCCCAATGTATCAACAATTACATTTACACAACATTGTAATAAAGATTACAATTGTTTCTTTATAGCAGATATGAAAGAAATATTTTATTTTGCCTTTTATAGTCATTGCTTTTTATACAAGAACTCGTATTGACATGGGAAGCAAGAATGCTTTTGGAGGAATTGCTCTTTGTAGCTCAAACGATGCAAAGCTATACGTCTGTTGGATTACTATAGGCTTTTCGTCAAACTTACGATACACAAGGATCTGTTTAAGAGATATCAATATATTTTAGATCTATTTGCAATCCTGGTGCGTAAAACAAAAACTACGAGAAAGTGAAACTATTAAATGAGATATTTAAAAAAAATGTTTTGTGTTAGAACTTCATTTCGAAAGGGATATTGGTTGCATCGTTATTTTGATAGAAAGACATCGAAACCAATATCAACTAAGCAACGTGGAAACCGGATTACAGAAATGTTACATAACCATAGTATTGTTTTATATGAATAGATACCTGAAACTAGCTGCCATGAAGATTAATGAAAACAAATTGAAAGAGTGATTGAGTGAGTGAGTGATGAGTGAGTAATAAGTAAGTTCCTTAATCTTAATTCAATAATCTAACGCAGTTTTTGTTTATTTAGAGAGGGTTGCTTGTTTAGTTAGGCCGGTCTTCCACGAGACCCTCCATTACTCATACAATTTTAACAACTATGAACAAACAAAATATGGGTATAAACAAATGAAACGTATGCATGACAAAAATGACAGTGTTAAATCATTTGTAAATATAAAAACATAGCAATGTTCCTAAAATAGATCCCTGTGGGACTCCGCATTTTATAATACCGCTTTCTCACGTTTATTGTTTACAGAATTTACATTTGATTGGTCATTTGGTTAAACCCTACACTGCATAACTTTTCTATGTCAGTGGTTCTGGTTACGAATCTATATCCGGCTCTTTTCAAACGTATTCATTTTTAGCCAGTCTTGTCAAATTCAATGCCGGGAATTAAAAACTGTTTTATGACGTTAACGAACGAATGTGCCACGGTATACGTACGCAATTATAGGACGGCCATTTAAACCTTTACGGAATTGTTTCCAAAATATGTTAACATGCCCTATCCAAATGGCAGCCATATTGGAAAAGAAATCTTACCGCTTTTGGCGATAATGTGATCTTAGAATAGTTATCAATTGTGTATGGGGAAATTATCTCATTTAGTCATCTCACATACAAAAGAGACTAAAGAAAACTTTTTAATTTTTCTTGTTATGTAGAGTACACAATCTTGATTGCGTCAGGCTAAGACATATGCCATCAAAATTATAAGTGAATATAATTAATGAATAGAACGGACATATTTCAACCCATGAACGCTGTTTATATTTCAATCTGTTAACTCATAATTGAGATAATATCGGATTTTTGATACTCAAACACTAATATTGCATTTTCGGGCTACCATACTTTATTATCTATGGCGACGTTATGCAATTCAGAGAAGTTGTCCATACAGTGGTTTCATATGCAGTATAGATTCAATCATCAAAAACTGTCCTACTTTTTAGGTGACTATTTTCGAAAAAAAATATTCTCTGGGTCCCTGCCTTTATTGATTCCTTCAGATTCCCCATATCTTCAGCCATAGTATAAAGGAATTCCGTCAATATGACTAACTTTATCAGAATAATAAGATATCTGATACAAGAAAACGACATTAGACCACCTAACTTCAAGGTAACAAAGAATGACGTCATGGAACGGAATAAATTGGCAGCTCTGCATGTCGCGCTCTTCCAAACAGTGATTAGCTAGATTTCACTATTAGCCATGTAGGCGATCATTGTTAGAAAGTATAATAAATTACAGTTCCTATCAATCGTCTATATAGGTGCACTGTGTTACAATGTTCTCTTTCTCTTTTTTTTTGGCTGGGAAATTATGGCTCTTTGACATGGGGCCAATTTCATATTGCTGCTCTAGCTTTCTGTGTCTGTTATGCATGTAATATGATTTGTCACAGTTGTTCAAATGTATTTAACTGATAGGGCTGGGACCGTTCAGCAAGCCAAAACAGTTTGTGTTTCAAAACGTGCGACCATATTAAAAGGTCCTTTCACGTTTTCAAGAGTAAATGTTCTTTTACTATGATTCTTGCTCAAATCATGGGTTGTGTTATATGTAACTCGTTACATGTAGAACCTCCTTAATCCCTGTTTGATGCGGAAAGACGAAACCCATTACAAATCTGTATCAGAAAAATATCATGAAAGTAAGCAGTTTTCTAAATGGTTGTATGAACCAAAGGCAAATATGTTGCCACATAATCTATTTAAGCGTCCCACTTACACTGTATATATTGCTTGCTGAGCGATGGCAAGCGATGTCTTAAGGCTTTTTTTTCCTTCTTCTTTTTTACATATGACCTTTACATACGGTTCCTTTCAAGCTTATGTCGCTTCTTACGTATTGACTTAAGTGCAAGAATAAGAATGCCATAGTCTTTTTAAAGTTATTTCCCAACGCTTCATAGCAGTAATTACCATTGTGGAATTTTGAAAAACAATAGAGGGTCACTGGTTAGGCCTAGTTGGCCGATACTATCTAGTCTTGCCCATGAAAAATCTACACCCCATACACATCAGTTCTCAGGTGCAAGTTCTCATTGAGGCGGATCTAACGAGTACCCACAATTTATGAATTGAAATAAAATTAGGAAAATAATGTATACCCGTGTAAACCTCACATTTCTTTATATAAAGTGGGGTTTAGAGGGTTTCCATTTCACGGGCATGTTACATGTAACATGATGTGGTAGCCTTTTTCCGTAATATGGCACTCGCTTGTCGCCCTCTTCTTTTGTATTTTTCAGGTTCCACAAAAGGCTTACTTCGGAAGAAATTGTGAAAAACTTTTTTTTATACATTTATTTAACTACCATGAAAAATAGAAGTTAAGGCAATGGTCAGAAATCGATACAGTTAACCCAACCTCCCATTAGAGACACGAAAGGGAAGGAAACTCAAACATAAAATAACTAGACCCTCATGGAAATATCAATAACAGGAAGCTAAAAGGACAGTTACTGTCCTACGAAATGGCCAATTGACTATCCAAAACCAAAACGATATAAGAGATACACACACTCAAAGACAAATCATAACAAAAATAAATCGCGGCAGAAGAACCGTCTTGGAACGGTCAGTGAAACGAAAACGAATTCCTCTAAATCGATTTTATGCTGGCGCAATCCTCGCCCTTACTTCCGTCGCAATTTAGACAAATAATTTGTTCAGTCCACATGAAGGCCTCCCAACTCATCAGTGCAACATAAACCATTTTGGTGTTTGTTAAATCAACCTGACTGGGGCACCAGCATTCGATGTGTAGGAGCAAAGTAAGAGAAACAATGGGTACCCATTTACATGTAATCTCCACATTTCCCTGGATAGAGTGGCTTCTACAGGGCGTTTGCGCGATAGATTTTAATCTACCGATGATGTCTTGATGATTGTATCATCATCCGGCCACAATTATTAATCATTTAATGGCATCGAAACACTGAGGGGCGTTACAAAGTTTCCACAGAAACTTCAATTCCACTGAATGACGATTATAAATTCGAAAAATAAAGGCTCTGTAGTTCGGAATAATACTTGTTTTTTTTTTTTTTTTTTATTATTTTTATTCTTCCATAAAGTCATACGAACATAGCTGTTTATAGCTATTCTTTAATGGGTCAGAAACCGAGTTCGTACAACAAAATCCATGATCAAATCATAAAATTAACGTGCTGTTTTAACGTTGTTTTTAACTTTTGAAAGCACAAGATGGGCCTTGGCTTGTTAAAGAAACATTAAACGATGCAACTTTGTCGCCCTGAACGTAGCATTTTAGAATATAAGGATGACTTTCGAACAGACTCAATAAAACCGAGGTTGCTATTTTCGTTTATTTTGACATATTCTTTGCTTCCAAAGGATCCAACTATTCAGAACTTATTCCTGTACGCTTTCTCATTCACTCAGTCACTTTGCACAGTAAATTAACTCTTCAAGGAAAGAATTTGTTCCCCAGGCAGGAGCAAATTCTTTTCTTTAAGAGTAAAATACCCCCCGAGGACTAATGGTCCTGAACCGCTCGCTCGAGTGCTGAACATTTAAAGAGCCATTTGGTTTCTGAGAAGATTTTAGAAGGATTTCTATTGTGGCAGCCATTTTGGTCATGTGACCTGAATCATTTGAAAAAGATTATGTTCCTCCATTCCATAAAGGCTTCATATGTAGATTAGGTCTAGATACGATCAGTTGTTTTACAAAAAAAAGGTTGGCATGGCCGCCATATTTGTCATGTGCCAACTCATATTCATTGATTTCCATGCCTTGATCCTTAAAGCTGATTACAAATGGGCCAGTGCTTTCTGAAAAAAAAAAAACATTTTAGATGACCTTGACCTTGAATACTCATGTACTTTCTTACCTTCATATACAAATTTTGCGATCAATACACAGTTTTGACTTTTTTGCCATACAAAAGCCAAGCTGACAAAATTCGACATTGGCCTAAAATAGGTCAATGTCTTCCAGGATCATCATTTGAACAAACTATGATTGGCTCGAGTCCCAAATGCTACAAACAAAGTTTCAGAAAAAATCAAATGACTGGTTCTTGGGAAAAAGATTCTGAATGTTTTTTTAAACCATATATGGGCACTGTGGCCATATTGGTCACGTGACCAAACTCATATTTATCATTTTTTGTTTTCTTGTTCTTAGAAGCTTTCAGATGGAATTTGGTTACAAAGTCCCAGTTGTTCCTGTGGAAAATAAGTTTTTTATTTTAATATATTAAATTTTAATATATTAACTTTGTTCAAAGTCAAAGAACGATATTGACCTTGAAAACTCGTGTAGTTTAATTTACTCCTTCAGGTTACTGTATCTACCAATTTCTAGATCACAAACTGCAATAGTTTCTGAAAAATATATGGTTTTGTCTTGTCCTCGTACAAAATTCTATGTGACCAAATTTAACCTTGGGGTAAAAGAGGTGAAGATCATTCAGGGGTCATCATTTAAACAAATTATGACAGGCTCGTGACCCCAATCCTACATACCAAGTTTCGGCCCCCACCCACCGGGGCTTGAAGAAACAGATAGGCTGCATGCTGCTTTCACGCAGAGCTGTAACCGACCGCACACCGCTTAGAGGATCTAAGCGTGCCCAGGCAAAACAGTGCGAGTCGGAACGTCAATGCTTATAAACCCTATTGGTTTCATTGGGCGGCAGGGCTTGAGAAGTCATTTCATCTCAATGTCGGGTAAAAGTCCCACAAAATTGGAAGCAACGTTTCCAAAATGACCTATACAGTGTTGACGGGGACGTTAAACCTCGAATCAAACAGAACAAACATACCCAGTTTCAAGATAATCGGCTCATAGGTTCAAAAGCAGAAGGTTATTGAAGCGTTTTTACCTTATATGGGAATGGCGGCCATATTGGTCATGTGACCAAACTTATATTAATAAATAGTTGTAAAGAACTCAGCACGCCTTATTCTCGGCCTAGAGATGGATTACCCTGTGAGCAACCCATCTATATGGATTCACTTTATTCCAAATTCAGACCGATTATGCACCGATTATAGCAATTTCAATCTCTCATCTCTCTCTCTCATCGGGTCTTGACTGCTACATGCAAACTCATATACTGGCATTAAATGCAGGTATTCACTGGTTGTTGCAGACGGAAAATATGTTCTATAAAGGGTTATCCTTTGGAAGGAAGGAATACACCACAGAACTGGAAAATATGGAGTGTACCTGTTTTCTGGGCCAGACTAGCTAGTTTTGGCCAATTAGGACACATCAGCCTACTGAAAACACTTTGAATTTGTAGCAGTAGCTATCACGAGCCTGTACAGGGTACGTCTCTTTATTTTGAGACTGCATATGGTGTGCCCCTCCCAGCACAGGGGGGCGGGGTCTCCAGTTAATGGCGTGATCTGAAGAACACACAGTTCATGGCATTATCGAAGGAGGTTCAGATACATAATTAGATACACATTTACAGAACCGATCTAAACACTTGGCCATTTTGAGTTGTCATCCGACTACATCAAAGACGTATCAGACTTGATCGATCTAGTAAATACGAGTCATCTTTTTCCACAGCATAAAAACCCAAAAACCTAAATTTATTGTAGTAATATTTTTGTGTTTCTGACGATAAAGTTTTCGCGTAATGATTCATTTGTCTAGCAATATTGACACAAATAGTTTCGGTCCCACCCATCGGGGCTTGGAGAACTAGATTGGGCTTCATGGCGAATTGAAACCGACTGCATACGAGTACTTGTAAACCGCTTAGACGGTCAAAGCCTGTCAACGCAGAGTGTTGCGCCTCTGACCGTCCATATATATGTAAACCTTATTGGTTTCACTGGGCGGCAGGGCTTGAGATGACATGTTTATGTCAATGTCGGGTATAAGTCCCACAGAACTGGAAGCAACGTCTCCAAAATGAGCTAAAAAGTGTTGAACGGGACTTTAAACATTAAATCAAACAAATAGAATTCAAATTATTTCACTTTTTGCCCTACACAATCTGCGCATGTGCGTACATCGGATTGGCGTTGCCAGGAAGTGAAAGTGCCTAAAGTAATCCATTTAAATCGAAGGGTAATTCGAAAGGTGTATTCGGCACATGAACTTGATGGCAATCACGCATTGCATGAAACGAATATCTTTTAATCTCATCACGAAAACACGCCTATATAATTTTGACCCCCTTGAACCCCACTTTTATGTAGTAAAACTGGGGTTTCCGGGGTATACCTTATTTTTCTTATTTCTGCTATAAAATATAGATTGTGGGTACTCGTTAGAACCGCCTCGATGAGGCGGTTCTAACCAGTGCCCACAATCTATATTTTGAGCAGAAATAAGAAAAATATCTCTAAAATATAGATTGTGGGTACTCCTAAAAAACCGCCTCGATGAGGCGGTTCTAACCAGTGCCCACAATCTATATTTTGGAGCAGAAATAAGAAAAATATCACAATTTTTCATCATAAAATTTTTCATTTTTTCGGCGATTAAGGTGGCAATGTATTTGTATAGGTGTGTTTGCGTAATGTGAAATTGTTCCATTAAGACAAGACCATGCTTAAATAGCGGACAAGATGGTCTAAACTAGCATTTATATAAAGGCAATGTACAAAGGTGTTCATTGCAAGGAATGTTAACGCATTCAGTGTATGCAGGAAATACACAAGTTAAAAACAGAAACCGTCAGCTGCATACACCTGTATATATTAACATCAAACGATTTTCATAGGCGGATAACCTAAACGTGGGATATATTTTGTACATATTTGTATACAGTACCATTAAGAATGGTGATCGATGACCCTCTGAAATACATGACCAATCCTCTTAATACTTAATTTCCGATGACCGTTTCATTGTTGGTTAGCGACATGGCAAAATATTTCTCCATGGAGGGCAATTCCATGAGTTTAGCTGGCACGCCAATCCTATGGGAAGAGCATTTATCAATATTATCGTCATCAGAATTGTCATATTCAAAAGGCCTCCATTACAATTAAATTGGCCTCCATTTATTAGCAACATCTGGCAGACTTCAGATTTCATTATAACAGCAAGTCACTGTTAGAGTTCCTTTTCATGATATAACTTATAAGTAAGAAGGAAAGACTGGAACATAAAGGAAATATGGTAAATATTAAATGACACTTTTTTTGTTTGTATTGGAGTTTAACGGCCCAGTCGACACTATTTAGGTCATTTTTGAGCCGGTCAGTTTACCTATCAGCACTTTTCCTGGGCAGGCTTATACGTAAGAGTGCACATTCTTTCGCTAGAAACTGACAACTGCCCTTCTTGAACCAGCGGAAGGGAGTGAATGACCGTAGAAAAGATTTCATGATCAATCTTCACGAAAGACTATTGCCGACCCTGGCAGGTATCGAACCCGAGTCCTCCTGATCACCCGCAAGACGCGCATCCGACTGAGCTACCGAGGTCGGTCAAATGACACTTTGATACCACAGCAATGAAATACATCACGTGAACAAGTCCGTGAAATGAAGACCCCCCTATATCCCACTTTATATAGAGAAAACTGGGGTTTACGGGGATATGCATTATTTTTCTTAATTTTGCTCCAAGACATAGGTTGTGGGTACTCGTTAGAACCGCCTCATCGAGGCGGTTCTAACGAGCACACACAACCGATGTTTGCAGTATTTGTTAGAAAAATATCACTGGTTTTCGTCAGAAAAATGGCCATTTTGGAGATGTGAAAAATGCACTATGTCACACGTGTGTGTTAGCGTAATGATTTCAAGCATAGCGATTACACATCCGTGTGAAATAGTGCATTCTTAAATAGCTCCAAAACGGTGATTATTCTGAAGAAACTTTGTGATATTTTTTCTCATTTTTACCGCAAACATAGGTTGTTGATGCGCGTTAGAACCGCCTGATTTAGGCGGTTCTAACGAGTACCAACAACCTAAGTATTGGAGCAACAAAATCAGCAACAAAAACCAAATGATGTATACCCCTACAGTTAAGAAGGGTGCTCATTCACGGAATTCTTATGCATTTGTTCTCACTCGTGAAAATTCCGACAGTTTCAACACACTTGATGTTATATTTTTGGTGTTCATCTAAAAAAAGTAAATATCCTCTATTTATTAGATTTAAGGCGTCAGCAGATGCAAGGCCACCTAATAGTAACATTCGAAGAACGTACTAAGTATGAGGATTTTGACGCTTTTTCCTCCGATTTTATCGCGTGTTTTAACCCATTATATACGAGGTGGACTCTTTCATTGCTATAACCGGCCCCGATAGCTCAGTTGGTAGATTGTCCGCTCTGGGGAACGGGAGGTCACGGGTTCGATCCCGGGCCGCGACATACCAAAGTCGTTAAGAATGGTACTAGCTGCTCCTCGCTTGGCACTCAGATTTACTGGGTAGAGCTAGGACTGGTCGACCCAGTATTAGGATAATATGACTGGGTGTGGTATCATGTAATGTGTCTGGGACTTGATACTTCAGTGAGGCAGCACTATAAAAGTGAGCATTGAGCTCCCTGTCGCAACCAGACACCGTCGTGATATGACTGAAAAATTGTTGAAAGCGACGTTTAATCCGAATTCACACACACACACACACACACACACACACACACACACACACACACACACACACACACACACACACACAAATACACACACACACACACACACACACACACAATTTCATTGCTATATGTTGGACACGTCCATTTGTCATATAGGGGTGTCAGGTCTATTTTTTCGTTTTTATTCTATTTATGACGGAAAATTCTATTCGTAAATAGTGCAAGCCCTGATCAGACGCCGCGTTCTGTGGCGTCTGATCTGGGCCAACACTGTTTGCAAAGATGCCCCTTTAGGGGTTTCCCGCATGCAATGGGTTAAGCAAATTCAACATTCTCATGCACGCGACGTTTGATTGGATATCGTCAAAAATTGGCAACCAATGAACACACACATACTTTCGGAAATCCGACACCATGATGTAACGTCACTTTTCATTGGGTAGCATTTTGTTCTACACAGCTTATAGTGCGTGCTTCTCTGAGCAAGCATAGTTATAGTAGTCGCAGATAAGATTGACTAGGCGGAGCTATCGTTTGTACCTGCCTTAGGAATATTCCATTGACAAAAAGGTAAACCAAGTCACCCGATTGTGTGAATTCAACTGTAACACAAGCATAGCTGTGGCGTATATGACCATTTCGTCCGCTTGTAGAAAGCGTGGGAAAGGCACTCTACCGAATCTTCTAGTGGACTCAGCGAATTTGACAGAACAGAGTTTCTTTACAAAGTCCAAAAGGCTATAAAGCCCATGAGGATACAACATATATACAAACGATGACATTGGACAGTGTTACATCAACTAGTACAAGTAAATGATCATAAACACATAAAAAGGACGTCCAGATACATATAAAGATGTAACGTCAATTAGCATTCAAATCTCTACAACAGGGATGTTGTGGAGAAGGTGTTATAGAGGAAGTATGTAGTTCAAATGTGCAAATAGTCATACTACTTAATTTAAAGCAAAGATTGCAACATGCATCGGCAGCCCTATGGATTGGGTTTTTACCCCACCCAGACCGCAGCCGGTGCATATCACATAAATGCATGTAGATACATACGTACGCACACCCCGAAATACTAATGCATTGACATACATACTAGTGCATAAATGGACATGTATGAATTATATATTATTATTGACCTATTTTAAGACCGGCGCAGTTGCTGTCCTTGTTGCATGGGCAAGAACATTCAACTGCGTCGGCCCATCGATTTAAAATCTTGACCCATGTTCATGTGTCCAGATCCCGTCTTGCCGAAACGAAATACAAGGCGGGACGTAAGACTCGTGAACTTAAGGGGGTAATTGTTATATCAAATAAAACAAGTAACAACATTGTAAAAACTAAGCAGGGAAAAATAATGCCATATTATGCCATTATAAAGGCTTACTTAGAAAAAGCCAGTATCAGAGACCCCAACCATCCCAAGCCCCTTGGGGCCCATATTTTGTCCAATATTATATTTACGTCAAATTGTACTCTTTTGTTAGCCCTGTATAACCCAGATGATTCCCAACTATTATTAAAATTTACTCTTAAATTTACTCTTAAAATTTACTCTTATAGTCTACCCCTATATAAAACACCCGTTCGAACCTTAAAAGCTTGAAAAATGAAACAAAATAATCTGCGAATACAGCCTATATTAGATGAATTCAATAACTCTATGAATTTAAACATGTTTGGTCGTCTCCAATGATATTTTGAAATATATATCTCCCTTAATCTTCCCAAAATGGTAATCATCTTCTAATAAGTGACAAGTAGTGCATATTCTTTCGCTAAAAGTTATGGGGTTCGGTTTTACCCACCTACCTGCTTCTATCTCTAAACGGTGCGATGACATCCGCAGTCTGCTAAATGCTTGACTAAATTTACTTACATTGACTTTGTCTAAATATGGTTGAAACTGAAAAACGGTAAATGACCTATAAAAATTTGCTCGCGATGACTCTGCTAGTCTTGCCCGCCAGTTCTGTACAAAAGTATCTGTTAATCTTTGTTTTAGTAAGGATAAAAAAGAATTAATGTTTCCTACTCCTTGGTTAATCCAAACTTCGTGAAACCCCAGGGATAATAAAAGATAGCGTATAAGAGAAACCCAGTTTACAGCATTCGGTAAAGTCTCAAAATCCCTCAACATCAAATTATATACGAGCTTAATATACTTGGTTTCGTCTGATGATAACACCTTAAACCAATATTTCACAATTAATAAATAGCGCCTTGTTAGATAATTTGTCCTACCAAGTTCTCAATAAACAAAGTCATTCTGTGTTGTTTTTTTTTACCCCTAAAAGACGCTTACAAAATTGTAGATGCACTCTTTCAATAGCATTAGCCTGTATAAATCCCCAAATTTCACAACCATAATTTAGAATAGGTGTTATCAATTTATCAAACAATTGTAATTTGTGCTTAGGTGATAAAAAGGTAAATTTATACAAATATTTACTCATTTTAAAAATTGCTTTTTGTGCTTGTCCTGCAAGTGTATTCTGTGCCTCTGCAAACGACCCCCCCAACAGTAAATACAATTCCAAGATATTTAAACTTTTTAACTATTTCAAGCGGCTCTCCATCACAATAAAATGTAAGGTTTCTAGGCAGTATCCCCTTTCTAAATATCATTACCTTCGTTTTTGAGACATTTATTTTCAACTTCCATCGCTTACAATAATCTGAAAGAAGATCCAAACCATCCTGTAATTCTTCGGCACTATTTGCAAACAGAAGTATGTCATCGGCATATAATAACATGAAAATCTTAAACGTATTAACATCTATTCCCTCCAACCCTGGCGTAATAAATTGCTCTTCTATATCATTTAGGAACATAGAAAATAGCAGCGGAGACAAGCACTCTCCCTGCCTAACGCCAAGGCTACAATAAAACCTATTTCCTATTCTGTTACAATATTTGACCTTTGACTTAACTGAGGAGTACATTGACTTAATAATATTTAAAATTTTCCCCCTTATACCAAGTTTTATTAGTTTATACCATAAATTTGCACGAACAACATAATCAAACGCCTTAATAAAATCGACAAATGCGCAGTAAAGTTTCTTACCATGATTTAAAATACGCGAGATTAAGCCATGTAATGCAAAAATATCATCGATAGTACTCATATTAGCTCTGAACCCCGCTTGTGCTTCTATAAGTACAAAATAATTATCTTCCCATTCCGTCAATCTATTGTTAATAACCCTTGTAAACAACTTTCCCAGAGTGCTAAGTAATGTTATGCCCGTATAGTTCTCAACATCATTTAAACTTCCTTTTGTAAGCAATGGGATAATATAACCTTCCGACCATTCTTCTGGGAAAACACCACTTTCAAAAATTTTATTAAAAAGATTGCACAATAATGGGACCAGAATATGTTTACCATATATAAAAAAAATCATTTAACATTTTATCCGGTCCGGCAGATTTATTAGTTTTTAGCTGCTTAATTGACTTCAATTTAATTGCACGCCGGTGGGTCAGGCCTCAGATTCTATGACGGCTCCAACGTAAAGGCTTATTGAAAATTAGAGAGATAATGTCGGTTGGTGCCTGATGCTCTGTCTCTGGTCGGGCTCATCGCAGTCTAACTGTTGGTTTTCTTTTGCTCCAGCATTTCAGTGGTTTCTTGCTGTCGAGTCCTCACCGTTGTCTCACCTCTGTGGTTCTTTGATTTTTGTGTTCACGGAGATGTTGCACTGATGAGTTAGGAGGCCTTCATGTGGACTGAACAAATTATTTGTCTAAATCGCGACGGAAGTAAGGGCGAGGATTGTGGCCACGTAAAATCGATTTAAGCCCCCCAGTGGAAATCTTCCACTGACCGTTCCAAGGCGGCTCTTCTGTGGCGATTTATTTATGTTGTTGTTTGTTACTTACTGTGTGTATCACTTGTGTCTTTTGGTTTTGGATGACCATATGGCCATTTTGTGGGAAAGTAACTGTCCTTATGGCCTTCCTTTGTTTAGGTTTCCATTATGGTCTGGTCGCTTAATGTTTGTATTTCTTTCCCTTTGGTGTCTTTTATGGATGGAGTAAGTTAATTGTATCAATTCCTGATCTTTGTTTTACTTCTACTTTTCATTATTTCATTTTGCGTGAAGTTTGTGTTTAGTTCCTCAAACATTAAGGAAAATTCGTTTTTAACATATCTGTCATTAAAATACAAAATATCTTCATCTGGTACAAAAAACGGGTCCGACGTATTATTTACCGCTTTAAAATACTCTTCAAAAGACGTTAATGCAATGTTTGCAGATTTAACATACGCTAATTCTTTTAACATATCCCAGTACTGTTTTGCATTTTTATTTTTAGCATTTACAAATGTGTTGGTCTTTTCCCTATCAAATTCATATTTACACCTACGTATAGTCATTTTATAATTAGACCTAGCCTTAACCATATTAACCCTGTTTTCATCTGTTTTAGATTGCCTATATCTATTTAACATATGTAGAAAATAATACTTTTTCTCGTGACATTCTTAATTATACCAGGGATTTTCTTTCTTATTTACAAATGGGACATTTTCATTAAATTTTTTATGATTTATTCATATATTGACAATTCCTGAATAGCTCCGCCTAGTCAATCTTATCTGCGACTACTATACATTTTTAACAACAACAACAACACACTGAATAGGGATAACTGTATTGAAAGTTGCCATTCAGAATTTCCGACCGTTTAACCGCCGACATCCTCCCAAAATGATAAAACAATACACCGCAACCTCTTTATAACAGTTTTAATGGGGTCAAAAGCGGGAAACGTGACAGTTAAACAACCGTGTTATATCTAAACAAAATGTATAGATTATATAGAAAAATGACCATTTGTGGTCATTTTTCTATAAAATCTATACATTTTTGGATCCATCTTGAAACCTACGAGTTATATCCAAACCCGTTATAACGAAGAGGGCTATAATGAGGTTTGGTGTAATAGGAATCTTTTATGCATATAGATTCGATAACGGCTTTTCAACCAGAGGAGTGACCGGCCCATACGAACCGAGGTAAATATGTTCTATAAAAGGGTTATCCTTCGGCAGCAAGGAATACACCATAGAAATGAAAAAAAATATGGAGTGTATATGTTTTCTGTTTTGTTTGATTTGAGGTTTAACGTCCCCGTCAACACTGTAAAGGTCATTTTGGAGACGTTGCTTCCAATTTTGTGGGACTTTTACCCGACATTTTCTGGGCCAGACTAGCTAGTTTCGGCCAATTAGGCCTCATCAGTGACCCTAAGATAATTCAGATCCTTTGAGGATCTTACATGAGTTTTCATGCTGTATTGAGTTTACTACAAGAGTTGAGGAAAAGGGATAAATTGCGAGGCTTTGTCCTTTTCTCAATAAATTCAATAAAACTTGAGCACGAATGCAAGGTTCTATATATCATATGGTAATAGCAACGCATTTTATTCACGATTTTGTTACAAAAATATAAATATTCCGCCATTAGTTACACCGACGTCGTTAAGGACGACGTCGAACAGGTGGATGTAACATTACGGGCCATATCTAACTAATTTGCATATTAAATCCACTACTTGATTTAAGAAATAGATCAGCTCTAACTGTGATTTGTTGAGTAATAAATCACAGTTTGGAGGTCAGTTGTAAAGTCGACAAATCACAAGCGCGTAGCGCGCGTGATTTGTCTACTTACAACTGACCGACAAACTGTGATTTATTACTCAACAAATCACAAACTAGAGCTGATCTATTTCGATTCTAACAGGCTGAAAATCGGCAATAATGCTGTTGTTTACTTCAAAATCTCACAACTTTTCGCCATTGTTAGAAGAAATCCAGCTAAAATTATCGATTGAAACACATGCATTTATATCCTATTCTAACGTTTTCGATGCGAGAAAATGACGTTACACCGTCTAACGTCAAGGAAATCGACTAGTGACGTCATAAATTTGCAGTTTTAATGACGTCACTCGTCACGCTCCCGCTTGCTGTGATTTGTTGTAGAATAAAACACAGTTGTTTTCCATTGCCTATATAGGCGCGCTGTGTTAGAATATCAAATTTATTACATGGCGTTATTTCATTCTCAGACGCGACGTCATATGATACATGATACAAGATTCCTTTTTGCATAATTACAATGGCTATTGTTAAACCGCTAAGAAGGTCTACAATATGTATGCCTCAAAAGGGTCGATGATCTATTCCAGGCTTCGATGAGTCTTTAAAGGCGCTATGAAAAGGGTTCCCTAAAATATGGATTTGTTTATCAAGGGCCTGGTCCACACTATTTTGGTATTATCAACCGGACAGCAATTCCTTACCTTGACAAGCGGTTAAATAGTACAGTGAAAACTGTGACCACTGTCTTTGATTCAGCGGTGGGGAAGGCATGGCCGTAGGAAAGATTTCATGATCTGTTTCCAGGAAAAGATGTCGCCGACTCGGCAAGCATCCAACCGAGACCCACTAATCACCGATTAGACTGCATCCGACTGAACTACCGAAACCGACATTAATTATTTTTGTACCAAATAGAATATTACTCCTTATATATAGCTCGAGTCCATTGAAACTTTTGGGGTGTCACTGCGTGTTTTCTTCAAGATTGATTAAGAAAATTACTTCACTTTCTGTAAACAGGCTAGGTCCTGATCAGACACCGCGTGCTGATCTGGGCTTGCACTGTTTGCCAGGGTACCAGTTTTAGGGTTTCTCGTACAAAATGGGTTAAAATAAAGTTCCCTGTTTAGAGGAAGGCTTCCCCAGTTTTGTTTTTAAGTTAAAAAAAACGCCGTTAATCGTCGCTAGATGTTGATTGGTTTTGATTATACATGAACATGTACAGGTGATGCAAAATGCAAAGCGGTCATGATTATTTGCGGGCTAACGCACAAGAACAGGACCATATCAGTTTCAAATTAAAACAAATGTTCGTTTGTATGTAAGGCTCTGGCGAGCCTGCACAGACCTGTTCATTAGCGCAGGCTCGCCTGAGTCTGTGCTGGTTTGCATTTTCCTCTATATCTCATGAGCTGACTCATTTACAAAATGCGTTCATCCCAGCGGGCACATTACGCCTAAGCAAGACATGACGTTTCATCGACGTTATCACTTTTTACTTGAGAGGCGTATACTGAAAGTGTTTCAGGGTTTGCTAATAACTGTCAACTGCCTTTCTTAAACTCTTGGAAGGGGGAACAATGACCGTAGAAAAACAGCAAACAGAAACAAAGTTGAGTGCTTTAGCTTAAATGATGTGGATTGTCAACGCAATAGAAAACCCAGCCTCTTTACCGGCCTCCGTGCAAACAGTACACACCAAGACAAGACGAGTTTTTACAAATCAGATAAGAATATCCATTTAACAAGGTAACAGAAATTCTTTTTCCACCCTGTTTATCTTGCCCTCATTATCATATCCTGGCGTAAATTATTTGATTTTGCATTAGCGAAGGAACAAGAAAGCAGTCTGAAGGACAGCCAAATCCCCCTGCACCTTGAGTTGGCATGGTTAGCTTCCTGAGGGGGATAATTGACCAAAGTTTAATGAAAATCCTTTGAGGGGTAAAGGAGATATGGAGCAGACAAAAAATTCAAAGTTTTAAACTCGTGACCTTCAAATGTGACCTTGACCTTCAGCCGGCATTGTTCATTTATAGGTTCTGCATATCAGTTCACTGAGTGGGATAATTGACCAAAGTTTAATGAAAATCTATTAAAGGGTTCAGGAGATATGGAGCGGACAAGAAAAAGTTACGGACAGACGGACGGATGGATGGATGGATGGATGGACAGACGGACATAAGTTTTGCACATGAGCTCACTGTGAAGAATATTTGACCAAAGTTTAATGAATATCCTTCAAAGGGTAAAGGAAATATGGAACGGACAAAAAATTCCAAGTTTCAAACACGTGACCTTCAACCATGACCTTGACCTTGAGTCGGCCTGGTTCATTTATAGTTCTGCACACCAGCTCACTGAGACAAATAATTGACCAAAGTTTAATGAAAATCTATTAAAGGGTTCAGGAGATATGGAGCGGACAAGAAAAAGTTATGGACAGACGGACGGACGTTCTCACGGATGTATACTTATGTGGCTATTTTTGGCAGGATTGATACTTAAGTGGCTACTTTTAGCCACTGAAAAGAAGTATTTTCGGTGTCTAACGGAATAAATCCCATAGACTTACATTGATTCTGTCCATTTACATAGCCACCTAACTATACATTTGTTGGTGCGGACAGACGGACGGACAGACGGACGGATGGACACGAGTTCTGCATATCAGCTCACTGTGAAGAATATTTGACCAAAGTTTAATGAAAATCCTTCCAAGGGTAAAGGAAATATGGAACGGACAAAAAATTCCAAGTTTCAAACTCGTGACCTTCAACCATGACCTTGACCTTGAGTCGGCATGGTTCATTTATGGGTTCTGCACACCAGCACACTGAGACAAATAATTGACCAAAGTTTAATGAAAATCTATCAAAGGGCTCAGGAGATATGGAGCGGACAAGAAAGTGTTACGGACAGACAGACAGACGGACGGACGGACAGACGAAGGTCATTCCTATAATCCCCGCTCCGCTTCGCGGCGGGGGATAAATTAAATGGAACGGTTATTAACTTTATACCGCAATTAGACATTCTAGTGACCTAATAAAGGAGGTGAATAACTGCACGCTATAATCGGTAGTGACCTATAATACCTTCTACTGACCTATAATACATCTAGTGACCGTTTATAGACCGGACCCCCTTTTAAGGTCTCCATTATACAAGTATAAACAATAACATGCAAACGTTCATACATGGGAAAACAACGAAACTGCAAGTTAAAATCTTTGCAATATTTATTCAAACAGATTTTCAGAAATTTCAGCTAAATCCTAACCTTCTCGTCTTTTCCTGGTTTGAATGGCCCATTGGAATAACTGCGGACTGCTATTGCAATTGCATCTCAACCTCGAAAATAATTTTTAAAGCTAAACAAAACTATTTATTTGCAGATTTTCATACAGAAAGTGAAGCGCTGAGAAACTTTTATTCGAGCGTCCGTGTTGTTTCCTGCTTCTTAGTGGCACGGTGACGTCAGAAACGTTGCACTCGTTGACGTCACGTTATACTACGTGTGTGCGCCATTGCACTGAATGTCGTTTAACATGCCACACTGTCTGCTGTCTTTTTTTGCTTAAATTTGCTAAACACATTGATTGTTTTGGATTTCGGTATAAACTAAATACATGGATAGCGTCTTTAGTTCCGTCTGTCTGTCTGTCCGTAACAATTCGCAAAATTGCAGTACGTCTCCTCTGGCTTGCGTTGCCGGATCATTACAGGGTCACTGATGAGGCTTTATTAGCCGAAACTACGTATATGGCCCATCTTCTTTCTTATGAATGTTTTCATTGCTCTTAAAGGAACTTATTTTAGATTTTTATTTGCCTTCACTGCAGCTGGTGTTGTGCCGTGTGGCGGCCGTAAAACGTCTCCTGTACATCAACCATAGTGCAGTTTATATTTTACTTTTGGTCCTTTGAGATCAGCGTAAATATTCTGAGAAATCAGAAATAAATTATTGGTTTAGACTCATATTCTAGACAGGTTTTTAATTATTTGGACCCCATTTTGATTTATATCAGTCTTTGAATCGACTGCATATTCGAAATTCGCAAAATTGCAGTACGTCTCCTCTGGCTTTCGTTGCCGGATCATTACAGGGTCACTGATGAGGCTTTATTAGCCGAAACTACGTAGTATGACCCATCTTCTTTCTTATGATTGTTTTCATTGCTCTTAAAGGAACTTATTTTAGATTTTTTTTTTGCCTTCACTGCAGCTGGTGTTGTGCCGTGTGCCGGCCGTAAAACGTCTCCCCGTACATCAACCATAGTGCAGTTTATATTTTACTTTTGGTCCTTTGAGATCAGCGTAAATATTCTGAGAAATCAGAAATAAATTATTGGTTTAGACTCATATTCTAGACAGGTTTTTAATTATTTGGACCCCATTTTGATTTATATCAGTCTTTGAATCGACTGCATATTCGAAATTCGCAAAATTGCAGTACGTCTCCTCTGGCTTTCGTTGCCGGATCATTACAGGGTCACTGATGAGGCTTTATTAGCCGAAACTACGTAGTATGACCCATCTTCTTTCTTATGAATGTTTTCATTGCTCTTAAAGGAACTTATTTTAGATTTTTATTTAATAATAAAATATAATCGGTTCGCCCGACAATTTTATAGGGGCTCGCTAAAGCTCGCCTCTATAAAATTGTCTAAGACTCACAGATTATATTTTATTATTAAAGACACTAACCATGTATTTACTATATTCTTGTAGATTGCGTGCACACGACCTAAACAAATTCCAAGGTGCATGTAACTCGTATTTCTCACGGCAAAATGAACGTACCTTGCAGCAAACGAACACACGGTTTCGATGCAACGAAACGTTTCTACCGTCAGTCCTGGTCGTCTGCCTAAGTCAGCACCATTCAATCAACTTCAATTTTTGTTTAATACACATAGGAATTCCCGCAGCACCAAATTGTTAAAACGCACGCATTCATTGAATACAGAAACAAATAGCTCAATAGGCAACCGTCGCCGATACTAAGAGACAATCGTTTGAAATTACGAACACGGATACGAAACTGTATTTGCAAATCACATATATACATGTAACGCCCCTAATATATCAGTTGAGAGCAGTTTTAATCTTTGTTTTACTTCTACTTTTAATAATCCATTAGATCATTATCACTCACGATCCCAAAATTTCAAAAACAGTCAAAAATTTCAGTATGTTATGCCATAATAGAATGTCTTGTAAATAATAATGAGGCAGTTTGAAGTGTCTCTTTCTAACTTAAACGTTTTATATCTCGGAGACTTATTAAGGCAATCAATTTTATCCAGTCTTGTACCCTTCATCTTTGTGTGTGTGTGTGTGTGTGTGTGTGTGTGTGTGTGTGTGTGTGTCAAATTATATGTATAACGTTGGTACCTTTTAATTAACCTTTTATAATGAAAAATAATGTATTAGATTTGCTGAATAAAACATGCGAGTAGTTTTTGCACTGAAAAAGCTACTCACATGTTTCTTTTCATCACGAAAACACGCCTATATAAATTTGACCCCCCTTGAACCCCACTTTTATACAGTAAAACTGGGGTTTACGGGGGTAAACCTTATTTTTCTTATTTCTGCTGTAAAATGTAGATTGTGGGTACTCGTCAGAAGTAGATTGTGGGTACTCGTCAGAACCGCCTCGATGAGGCGGTTCTAACGAGTACCTACAATCTATATTTTGAGCAGAAATTAGAAAAATATCACAATTTGTCATCTAAAATTTAAGATTTTTTCGGCGGTAAAGTTTACAATGTATTTGTATAGGTGTGTTTTCGTAATGTTAATACAAGTTGATTAAGCTAACGATTCTCTGAACAACTGCATGCAGGTTTTCCAATTCCAACCCTTTTACCATCAAGTAAACAAGTCCATGTAATGGTCACCAGTCTAAACCCCACTTCATATAGTGAAAAATGAGGTTTAAAGGGGTATACAATAGTTTGCTTATTTTTGCTCAACAGCATTGATTGTGTGGGTATTCTTTACAACCGTCTCAATGAGGCGGTTCTAATGAGCTTAGAATAAGGCTTCTAGAATAAGGCTTCTAGACTAAGAATTAGAATAAGGCTTCTAGACTAGTAATAAGAACATATGTTGTGTGTACTCTTTAGAACCGCCTTACATAGATTGTTGTACTCTTTAAAACTGTCTCACATAGATTGTGGATATTCATCAGAACAGCCTAACATACATTGTGGGTACTTTTTAGAACCGCATCACAAGGATTTTGTGTATTCTTCAGAACCATTTCAATAGTTTGTGTGTACTCTTTAGAAACGCCTCACATAGATGTACTCTTCAGAACCGCCTCAATGTCATGGTTTTAACTGGCAACCATGATCTATGTTTAGACTAGTAATAAAAACAATATAAAATGGGCCCCGCCAAGCGATTTTGGTACTTATCGCCTAAGCGAGCAGCGAAGGTTCAGGCGAGCCTGCGCATCCGCACAGTCTCGCCAGAACCTTCGCTGCTCGCTCATACAAGCAGTGAATCAAGTGGAACCTTCAGACAGAAAGCCATATCCCTGGCCCTTCCGAATGGCTGGGCATGCGCAGTTAAAGTTTGTCATGACGGAATGCTCGAAGACCCAAATTCGCTTGGCGGGGCTCATATAAAATGTTCACCTGAAAAATGGTAGTTCTAGAGCTATTGAACACGCAAACTTATGTCACGGATGTGTTATCATATGAGCCCCGCCAAGCGAATTTGGGTCTTCGAGCATTCCGTCATGACAAATTTTAACTGCGCATGCCCAGCCATTCAGAGGGGCCAGGGATATGGCTTTCTGTCTGAAGGTTCCTCTTGATTTACTGCTTGTATGAGCGAGCAGCAAAGGTTCTGGCGAGACTGCGCGGATGCGCAGGCTCGCCTGAACCTTCGCTGCTCGCATAGGCGATAAGTACCAAAATCGCTTGGCGGGGCCCAATTATGATAATTTCTGAAGGACCGCAATGCGTCCCCACCCATCGGGGCTTGGAGAAATAGATTGGAGTGCATGGTGCTTTCGCGCAGAGCTGAAACCGTCCGCACATGAGTAAACCGCTAAGAAGGTCTAAGCCTGCGCAGGCAAAGTGGTGTGAGTCGGACCGTAAGTGCTTACATGTATTAAACGTATTGGTTTCATTGTGAGACAAGGCTTGAGATGTCTTTTCATCTCAATGTCAGGTAAAGTACCATAAAATTTGAAGCAAAGTCTCCAAAACGACCCTAATAGTGTTGACAGGAACGTTAAACCTCAATTCAAACAAACAAACAAATAAGGACCACAATGAAAATGGAGATAGGAGATAAAAAAACTTCACTCCATCCCCTTAATTGTGGCTCTTACGATGCCTCTGGTGACGTCAGTAGTATTTAACAGGTGTGGCAAAATTTATTATTCATGGAGATAAAAGTAAATATGTCAACAGTCAAACACATCGTAAGCTTAAAAAGTTCGTCAGCGGTCAAATACATGTTAGTACAATGTCTTTTTCAGTGGTATTTTGGCGAAAAATGTGAACAGCTTTTGCATTTTTATATACACGTATCATGGTATGACACCTTTTTTTTCCTGTACAATAACGTCCATAGAAAAACGTCATGGGCCTTTTAGGCATGATATTTTTTTTCCTGCGTGAGAAATAGTATTAAATTATATCTTATTTGTTATAAAAAAAATTCACTGGTGCATTTTATTGCAGCCAAGAACAAATGTCTTCACAGCGTTTTCCATCCAGCTGGGAATTATTATTCTACTTTCAAGACACATTTGGGCTCAAATTCCAGACAATTACATGGCCAACCCATACCAAGCGGGAGACACAATCTATGAAGAGACCAGACGGTGTCAGTTGGCATGTGTAGACACTCCAGAACTCTATGAATGTGATCAGGAATGTGCTACAAGATACAAGGACGAACACAACCAAGACCTGTGTATGCGTTTTTGTACAAGAAACATTTTAATATGCCTCAGACAGTGTGCAAACTTTGAAAACCTTCGAAAACTCCAAAAACTGCGAGAACGGCTTGGTTTACCCATGTTTTGAGAATAGACATTATGTTAATAAGTCCGTTTAATGAACATCCCTACTAACCCAACTTAAAAAAGAGAAAAATGGAGTTTACAGGGTAAAAATATTTCTTGTTTTTCTGCTCCAAGACATATGCTGTGGGTACTCGTTAGAACCGCCTCAATGAGGTGGCTCTAATGAGCACCCTAAACCAATGTTTGAAGTATAACTAAAATATATTTAACATATTTATACGAAAACTGAGCTTTTTGGAAGTATAGGAGAATTTAATCTATCATACGGATGTGTTTTCATATTGGTTCCTTTAGTGGACTGGCGTTAAAACGTTCCATCACGAAAAACACGCCTATATTATTATGACCCCATTGAACCCCACTTTTATGTAGTAAAACTGGGTTTACAGAGGTAAACCTTATTTTTCTTATCTGTGCTCTAAAATATAGATTGTGGGTACTCGTTAGAACCGCATCATCGAGGCGGTTCTAACGTGTACCCACAATCAATATTTTGAGCACAAAAAAAGAAAAATATCACAATTTTTCATCTTAAATTTACGTTTTTTTAACGGAAAAATACTATGTATTTGTATAGGCGATCTGCGAAGAAGAAGACGAAAAAAAAAAAAAAAAAAATGCCGCCAACAAATCTCTATCAAAATACTTCAAGGCTTAGCATTTTTATTATTTGTATTACTATTATTTCTGGCTTACGGTCATGCATAAGAAAATTTCACTTATGTGTCGAACCAATTTTAACCAGAACCGGCCGAAAACTGGACTGACCGGAGAAATAACCATACGAAATTTTATTGCAGCATGGACATCCATTGCCTAGCAGGAAAAGAGCGTTGGCTCTTAATCATTAGGTCTCTCAACGCTCTGGGTTCGAGCCTCGCTTGGGTCGCATGTGAGACGCCAAGTTCGGCAACGGAAGGGCAGGTGGTTTTTCTCCTGATATCTGGTTTTCGTCCATCTCTGGTTAACGATCAGCTCGAAATAAGTGAAATAATCTTGAAAGGGCCGTAAACCAACACCCCGGCACAAAAAAGGGAAAAATCTGCCGAAGTACAATGTACATGACGTTTCAGATGTCGAAAAAAACCCAAAAAACATCGATGAGACGCCAATATATCTTATTTCTGTTTTAGGACATAGACTGTATTGCCTCCATGAGACGGTTTTGTATCCGCAGTTTTTGCAGCGTGCATAAATGTGAATATAACCACAAAGTTAGAAGCCTCAGTGGTGTAGTGGCAACTTGCCTTGTAAACCAAGGGTCGCAGGATCGATCCCGAGCTTCTGTAGATTTTCGGATGAGTCTTTAAACCGAGGTCGCGTCTCCGTATGACCTTAGCTGTTGGTGAGACGCAAAAATCAAGCACTCACTCATAACCACAAAACTTTCACAAAAAAGATAATAATGACGAAAACACGTCTATATATTTTTGCCCCATAAACCCCACTGTTATAATAAAACTGGGGTTTAAACGGGTATACATTATTTTTTTTTATTTCTGCTCAAAAACATAGATTGTGGGTACTCGTTAGAACCGTCTCGCCAAAATTCTTCAAACGACATCACCTCCTGATCGTAAGATCTGATTGAGATAGAACGTGATGTGAGGCACTGGGGCGACATGAAGATTCAAAATTACTACCATTCCTATCCGACAGCACAGATGGCCACCATGGCGGCCAACTTGAAATTCTATGTAAGGAAAGTCGGATTGAGCTGAATCTTGACGAGAGAATCAGTGTGCGTATGTGTGTGTTTTTGTGTGTGTGTGTGTGTGTGTGTGTGAATTCGGGTTTATCGTCGCTTTCAACAATTTTTCAGTCATATCACGACGGTGTCTGGTTGCGACAGGGAGCTCAATGCTCACTTTTATAGTGCTGCCTCACTGAAGTATCATGTCCCAGACACGTTACATGATACATGACTGCGCGGATGCGCAGCCTCGCCTGAACCTTCGCTGCTCGCATAGGCGATAAGTACCAAAATCGCTTGACGGGGCCCATTTATATATAACAGCCTAGCTATTCATATCCCCGTGTTGTCAGAGTGTTGCGTAAGATCTATAGATTCTGGGCTGGAATCTTCAGTTAAGTTTGGCAACCAGCGTAGACGCAGATCAGACGCCACAGAGCGCGACGTCAGAATAGGGTCTGAGCCGTTTGCTTAGAATTCAGGAATTTAATGGTTAAACAAAATAAGAGGGCGAGTCAATAAAAAAAAAAAACAGCCTGACAGGTTTTGTGGTGACTTAGTATATAAATTCAGAAAAATATATAACCGCAATGACTTCAGCACCCAATTTCGTAAAATCGTTCTTCGATATAGGAGGGTTGGGTAAAACATGGATATTACGACAGACTGCATGCATGGTAGTTAACCCAATCACGGTTGGCAACTTTGCTTCCCTCTTTAATTGCATGCCGGTGGGTCAGGCCTCAGATTCTATGACGGCTCCAACGTAAAGGCTTATTGAGAATTAGAGAGATAATGTTGGTTGGTGCCTGATGCTCTGTCTCTGGTTGGGCTCATCGGAGTCTAACTGTTGGTTTTCTTTTGCTCCAGCATTTCAGTGGTTTCTTGCTGTCGAGTCCTCACCGTTGTCTCACTTCTGTGGTTCTTTGATTTTTGTGTTCACGGAGATGTTGCACTGATGAGTTAGGAGGCCTTCATGCGGACTGAAAAAATTATTTGTCTAAATCGCGACGGAAGTAAGGGCGAGGATTGTGGCCACGTAAAATCGATTTAAGCCCCCCAGTGGAAATCTTCCACTGACCGTTCCAAGGCGGCTCTTCTGTTGCGATTTATTTATGTTGTTGTTTGTTACTTACTGTGTGTATCACTTGTGTCTTTTAATTTTGGACGGCCATATGGCCATTTTGTGGGAAAGTAATTGTCCTTATGGCCTTCCTTTGTTTAGGTTTCCATTATGGCCTGGTCGCTTAATGTTTGTATTTCTTTCCCTTTGGTGTCTTTTATGGGTGGAGTAAGTTAATTGTATCAATTCCTGATCTTTGTTTTACTTCTACTTTACTTATTTTTGGGTGAGATCTAGCTCTTCTTTTTCGATGGAATAACTTCTAGAATGATACACTTGAACCAACTCTGTTCTAGTGTCATCGTCCGAAAACTGAAACAGCCAGTGTCCTTGTCTCCGACCCACTCCTGGGCTGCCACCACGACCGGAACTGGCGTCCACGGATATCCTTTTTCAAGTTTTGGAATATGAAATAGTCGCCAGGAGCAAAGTCCGGAGAATAGGCGGGGTGCGGTATTATCTCGTACCCATTCCGCTTAAAAGCAACCATTGCAATTTTGCAAGTATGGACCTTTGTATTGTCCAGTTGGAGCGTAATCCCTTTTAAAAGTTTACCTCGGCGGTTTTCACGGATCGCAGTTCTCAACTGGTCGAGCAAATGTGCACAATACGCACCTGTCATTGCACTTTTCTTTGCTAGAAAGTCCAACATAATAACGCCTTGTGCGTCCCAAAATACAACAGCCATAACCCTTCCAGCAGAAGGTTGCGTTTTGAACTTCTTTTGCCTCGGAGATCCCGGCCCCACTAACTGGAGACTTTGAGTTTTATTCTCTGGCTTATAATAATGGACCCAGGCCTCATCTACAGTCACCAGACGTGAAAGAAATCATCTTCCTTTGTCCAAAACCGCTTCAGAAATGCGCTGCATACTGATGCTCTGGCTGCCATTTACTCGTCGCAAAGGGAGTTTGGGACCCATCGGGCTGTTACATGTAGTTTGCGCATACCCAAGCAATCATGTAAATTTGATAAAACGCTACCATGTAAAATGTGTAATGCATTCGCTTTTATTTCCATCTTAGTTCGGAGTACATCAGATCCCGTACTTTGATACAGATTTCTTCAGTTTCGTAAAGACGTTTGAATTACCCAAAGTAGAAGTAAAACAAAGATCAGGAATTGATACAATTAACTTACTCCACCCATAAAAGACACCAACGGGAAAGAAATACAAACATTAAGCGACAAGACCATAATGGAAACCTAAACAAAGGAAGGTCATAAGGACAGTTACTTTCCCACAAAATGGCCATATGGCCATCCAAAATAAAAAGACAAAAGTGATACACACAGTAAGTAACAAACAACAACATAAATAAATCGCCACAGAAGAGCCGCCTTGGAACGGTCAGTGGAAGATTTCCACTGGGGGGTTTAAATCGATTTTACGTGGCCACAATACTCGCCCTTACTTCCGTCGCGATTTAGACAAATAATTTGTTCAGTCCGCATGAAGGCCTCCTAACTCATCAGTGCAACGTCTCCGTGAACACAAAAATCATAGAACCACAGAGGTGAGACAACGGTGAGGACTCGACAGCAAGAAACCACTGAAATGCTGGAGCAAAAGAAAACCAACAGTTAGACTCCGATGGGCCCGACCAGAGACAGAGCATCAGGCACCAACCAACATTACCTTGAATTAGATCTCTCTAATTCTCAATAAGCCTTTATGTTGGAACCGTCATAGAATCTGAGGCCTGACCCACCGTCGTGCAATTAAAGAGGGAAGCAAAGTTGCCAACCGCGATTGGGTTAACTACCATGCATGCAGTCCGTCGTATAATATCCATGTTGTACCCAATCTTTTTATATCGAAGAATGATTTTACGAAATTGGGTGCCGAAGTCATTGCGGTTATATATTTTTCTGAATTTATATACTAAGTCACCATAAAATTCGGGCTCCGATAGACCTTGTTGCAGAAGAGATTTAAGTCCAATATTGAATTTTGAAATTAAATCAGAATGGCGTCTATAAAATTTTGAAATTAAAATTGTGCAAACGATTATGCAGAAGATCCATAATAATTGATCAACTCGCAATGTATTTTCTGACCTGTTTTCCCTTTCAAATACAAGTACCGTATTACAGCACGGTACTCAGCTTTTGACGAAAAGCCTGCTTTGACATCGCTGGCCATGTTTGCTATTAGTGCTTTGGTTTCCTACCTGTGGTCCACCGAACAGTGTGTAGTTACTCGTCGGCTGTCGGCTCAATCTGTTATTCCCATTTCTGTTTCTTAATTTTAATAGAAAAAAATCAGGTAATATATAAATAAATAGAGTCGAACTTCAATGGCTCGAACACCTTTGGGACCATGAAAATCTGTTCGAGACAGGGGTAGTTCGAGCCACTGAGGGCTAATGCCAGGAGGCATAACAACATACTCTAGAACATCTTTTTCTGCGTTCAATAATGAAAAATGTATGATGTGTGTACTTATTAGAATCGCCTCATCGAGGCGATTCTAATGAGTACCCACAGCATACATTTGCAAGCTAAAAGACGAAAATAACCTAATTTTTACTCTCCCTATTTCTTACCTACAGAAACTCCCTAGGGACTCAAGAACTGGTTCGACTCAGCCATGGTAAACGAGCCATCGGTGTTCGAGCCATCGGTGTTCGAGCCATCGACGTTCTACTGTATGCTTTTTGTGGCTTTTATCGATTTGTAAACTCCGGCTTCATGCGGAGTGATTCGCCTGAAAAGCCACAAAAATAATTCCAACTCTCTCATCGAAATGTTGACATCGCTTTGTAAACAATGACGGGATCTTTGACGTCACGTTATATTATAAGTTATTTTGATTCTTGTCGGGGAACCCATCAAGAATCACAATAACGAATTTCTTATACTGCAAAGCGTAAATAGTTCTTGTGTAGCGGACGTCGTGAGTGATTTCAATGTGTGCAACTGGGTTCACAGCTAGACCGTTGATCAATTATAACAATGGCAATGTCAGGATGATAGCATGATTCACTAGTCTGAAAAAGAACTGGCAGACTAGAGCAAATACGGGATATCAGCCTTCTTAAAACTATCAAGTTAAAGTATGGCCGTTTAGGTCACTTAAATATTTGTCACAACATTATTTAAGGGCTTCTCTCGGTAATGGATTCGGGAGTTCATCCGAAATCCGTTCAAAATTTGGGATCTCGTCCGGCTCCCGTTACAAAATTTCTCAAACTCCGCCGCCCAGTAAAACCAATAGGGTTTTATGCATGGACGGTCTGCACGCTGCACTTTGCCTGGGCAAGCTTAGACCTTCTAAGCGGTTTATCAGTACTCATGTGCAGTCGGTTTCAGCTCTGCGTGGAAGCATCATGCAGCCCAATATATTTCTCCAAGACCCGATGGGCGGGGGCCAACCACATGATATTGGTGAAAATAGGAATAGCTAGACCGTTGATCAATTAAAACAATGGCAATGTCAGGATGATAGCATGATTCACTAGTCTGAAAAAGAACTGGCAGACTAGAGCAAATACGGGATATCAGCCTTCTTAAAACTATCAAGTTAAAGTATGGCCGTTTAGGTCACTTAAATATTTGTCACAACATTATTTAAGGGCTTCTCTCGGTAATGGATTCGGGAGTTCATCCGAAATCCGTTCAAAATTTGGGATCTCGTCCGGCTCCCGTTACAAAATTTCTCAAACTCCGCCGCCCAGTAAAACCAATAGGGTTTTTATGCATGGACGGTCTGCACGCTGCACTTTGCCTGGGCAAGCTTAGACCTTCTAAGCGGTTTATCAGTACTCATGTGCAGTCGGTTTCAGCTCTGCGTGGAAGCATCATGCAGCCCAATCTATTTCTCCAAGACCCGATGGGCGGGGGCCAACCACATGATATTGGTGAAAATAGGAATAGTGAAGCAAAACATAATACTGATAACCAAAAGTAAATATATTCGTTACAGCTGCCGAATGAAATAGTGAAAAGTGCGGCTTATGGGAGCTCATCAATCTGATTGAAACCCGATCTAAGCTGAATTCTGTACGCCTAGATCTGACAGCGACCCGTGAAAGGTCACCTTCCATGACCTCGGGATTTCCGTTATCTTCTATTTTAAACGAACCAATCGGTGCGCCTTTTACTAAACGTTCTCGGTGAGCTTAGCAAAATGGCGGTCGAAGCAAAAATATAAGAGCGAATTGGTGTCACAGAAATAAAAATCCACCAGAAAAAGATTTACGAGAGTATTGTGTCAAAGAAGGATTGTCTTGCCATTCTGCCAACGGGTTACGGTAAATCATTGCCTTATCAACTTTATATTGCGGTGAAACGAGAACTGGATTCAGATTGTAGTGATAAGATAATCGTCTGTTGCCCATTGATATCTTTAATGCAAGACAAAGTTCAGCGTATGCAGAAATTTGAGAATGTAAAAGCTGCATTTAAAGGTAAGATTATATATTTTTTTCATTTTCCTTCTACATTTACTGTGATCTGTCCATTTGTCCATATTATACTCGCAGGTATATACATACATATCAGGTTTAGATTCCTCCATGGCGGTTATGCTACTTGCCTCATAACCCAGGGATCTTGTTTTCGATCGCTGGCTTCTCTAGACTTTCGGATGAGTCTTTAAACGGCCCTTTAAACCAAGGTCCCATCTCTGTATGGTTAGACATAAAACTCAAAACACATACACATAGCAGGTATACAGAATAGATGCAAACACAGTAAATCATGTAATTACAGTAGTGGTCTATAAGCTGCACAGGGGATGACTGTCTGCACAGGGGGCTTCTACTTAATCTTTCTATCTACTGATACTGCGTCGGTCACATTTGACCATTACCGCAGGTGTACAAATACTACATTACATACACTCCCAGTTGGCAGGATGAAAGCATACACAGTTCTCATGGTAGGGATCTTTAACCTGCACGGGGGATTATTCTCCCTGCAAAGGGGGGGGGGGCTCCAATTAACGACCCGATCCGAAGACTATACACTTTATGACAATCATCCCTGCAAATGATGCCAATGGAGCTTGTTTTGGCACCGAAAATTTATCCCAATCTGAAGGACGGCACACTTTTTGACATCCATCTTTGCAACTGATGCCAATGGAGTGTTTTTGGACACCAAAAATATCATTGCTGCCTGGGATCGAACCGGGTGAACAATACTAACACCTCTATTTCACTTTTTCTTTCTCCTATTTCACTGTTTTTTCTCTCTATCACATTTTCTTTTTTTTTTGCACCTGAGCATGCACTTCCACATAATACTTGATAGAGGTTGCTGGAGTATTCGAAGATAGATAGATAGACAGAAGTGCGTCCCTTGGTGAGCAGGGGGCAAGACCAAAAATGCCTTTATATAGGTCATTTTCTATATGGTTGTTTATAGGGACATTCCCTGTTCTAGAACACATATCTATGTATATACACAGCTCATTGACGGCCAGACATACTGGAAGAATATTCAAAACCATTATAAAAAAAAGAAAAAAAAAAGAAACTCTCATTCTTTACATTAACTTAATTGTATAATATAAATTGAAGATTTAATGCAATATTACAAGGATCTAGAAATGACATTTATTAATCAAAGATATTTTCCTTGCGCTCTAAAACATAGATTATTGTGCATTTGCAGTCATACCTTTTCTGACATAAACTGCATGGACAAATGATAAAGCAGGGGTATTTTTGGCGCAATATATTGATTGATGGGCCAAGGGCCCATCTCCCATTCACTAATTTCACTTACCTGAAAAAAAATCTAAATGGTGATGTGCCTTTTGTAAAAAATTGACTAGCTGCGGCGAGATCGGATTTCAATCAGATTTGGGAGCTCATGTAAAATAAATAAATCAATTTATATATACAAAAAATGGGATTTACTGGAATACAACTTATTTTCTAATTTCTGCTCAATCGTATATTGGGGGTACTCGTTAGATCAGCCTAGATAAGGCTGTTGTAACGAGCACCTACAATCTATGTTTGGACTAATACTAGAATATAAACCACACCTTTTCATCTGAAAAAAAAGTCGTATATTGGGGTACTCGCTAGATCAACCAAGATAAGGCGGCTGTAACGAGCACCCACAATCTATGTTTGGACTAATACAAGAATATAAATCACACCTTTTCATCTAAAAAAAAATGCTTCGTTTGAATTTTATTTTGAAATTATACTATACGCTACTGTTTCTTCATGTACACAAAATTAGGCAGCAGGAGATATATACTGAATCGAAAAAGAAACGCAACTCCTAATATAAAAGCGAGTATTTGCAGAAATAATCATGTTTGCAGAAAATCGATTTAATGACGCAATAATATAATCATTCCTAAATGTAACTAAAAGAGAGAGTTCAATTTCCAGTGAGAATGTTTGGAACACAAATCCGTTTTGTCTTAGAGGTAGTCATTTAACAAGTTCAAAACATAAGCAGTTAATAGCGAGTATGTCCTCCGTTTGCATTCAGTCCTGCACGCACACGCCTGGTCATGGACAGGATTAAACGATTGATCTCTGCCCGGGGAATAGCATTCCACTCCTGTATGAGCGCGAGACGCAAGGCTTGACACGTTGTTGGCGGTTGGGGCGGTTACGTACGCACCTATCCAAGACGTCCCACAAATGTTCTATAGGAGAGGGATCTGGACTATACGGAGGCCAGTGCATCACCTCAAAGTTGTTTTGCTGAAGAAACGCCATGTTGAGCCTTGCTACATGCGCTCGAGCATTATCTTGTTGAAACGTAACGTTGTGCTGTCGTACATATGGAACAACTGCCGGTCGTAAAACGACGTCAACGTAACGCTGAGCCGTCAAAGATCCATCAATGAATACCAGGGGCGCTCTATGACCATATGATATGCCAGCCCACACCATCAACCCACCGCCTCCAAATCGATCACGTTCAACCAAACACTTGTCACGATAACGCTCTCCGTCACGCCTATACATACGTTGACGGCCGTTAGCTCTGTACAACAAGTACCTGGACTCGTCAGAAAACATTACGTTACGCCACTGACGAAGGGGAAACAGGTTTGGCCTATGTTGTGTGAGCCACGCCATTCTAACCTGACGTCGTCGTGGTGTTATTGGCATACCAACGTACGGACGGCGAGGATGTAAGCCAAACTCTCGAAGGCGATTCCTGACAGTATCTGCTTTCTGCACTTATTCGATTGGTGTGAGCTCCTTGTGTCACCTGAGACGTCTCGACGGCTGTACGGAACCGAATACGAAGGTGGGTTAGACGGATGTATCGGTCCTGTCGATGTATCGTGACGCGTGGACGTCAACTTCTGGGCCTGACATTTGTCGTTTCCATTTGACGTAGACGCTGGTACAAGCGAGTTATTGTCGACTTACTCACTTGGAAGTTCCTGGCGATGACAGCCTGAGACGTCCCACGTAAAAGCATTTGGACCGCTATGTTACATTGATCTTGCGCCAAACGTACATATCCCGTAGAGAAATTTTACCGGACTTTTGAAACCTAAACTCCAGGAAACACAATATGCCAATATGATGAGGTTACTGTATACTGTTTCATGTACTGCACGAGGAAATGTTGAACACAACGAATTGCCAAGCGGAGCGTTAAACTGTACAGATATCGCCCAAATGTTTTCTGCATAAGAACGTTTAAAAAGTATGAAAGTAAATCGCAAAATGATTTTTCAGTCAACCTGATGCTTGAAAATCTAAAAGTTGTGTTTCTTTTTCGGTTCATTACATTGAATTAAGATCTGACGTCGATGGCAATGAGTACATTGTGTACACACAGGAAAGGCAAACAAAACGGCGTAAGGCTCTAACCCTCGCGACGTTCGTAAGACCATGCCAAGGGCATATGCACTCCCACAACAGCAGACAGAGATGCAGTGGCGCTGTACAAGACATTTCGGAGTGTCAGACCTAACGGAATGTCTGAACTGTATAGTCCCTTCTTTCTGACCTTTAATCATAACTTCAAGACTGGTAATCCATGGTATAAGAAACAGCCTATGGGAATTAATAAGCTGTCGAGTCAGCCTCGATAGCGCAGTGGTTAACGCGTTCGACTTATGGTCGAGAGGTTATGCGTTCGAACCGGCCACCGGTATCGAGGTGTGCCCTTGGGCAAGACACGCAATGACACTGCTCCACTCCACCCAGGTGTAAATGGGTAGCAGTGGTGTAAAAGCTACTGCCTCTCTCTCGCGCGCGTGAGACACCCGGAATGAGTGTTCGATAGCGATTCAATAAGCTTGAAGCTTTCATCGCAATCGAACTCAAATAAATTAGTGTAAACTAAACTAATTAGCTGTATCAGATTATGTCAGAGCTGCTGACTGGTGCTGGGATTGTAAACACTGACAAGCGTCTCACTGCTCACAGATATAAGCCGTTTTTTTATTTTTTTTTTTTGAATTCTCAGCACTCACAACTTTGTCACTATTTAATCCATTGGTTTACATCATCAGCATTCTGTATCTGAGGCCAAATGACCGCTTATGCCTTTAGTATGTATTTCCTAGTGAGAGCTTGTACATGTTCAGGCCTCGGTATCAACTTGCTGTTTTTTGTTGTCATCTGTATGTCATAGGGTTAATAAATTCAACAATTACTACCGCTTATTTGTTCATACTTACCCCATAATTATCTCCCATAGGTCCAATATCCCAGGATCCTGATTTTCATAGCTCATTAGTGTGCATACTGTATCCTCAGCCATTTAAAGTTATTAGTATGATAGGTGTGTTGTGTAACACAGGTTGGCAGTTGCAGTTGTAGTAATAGTATATCCAGTGTGGAGAAATTTATTCACCCGTGTTAGCTTACCCCATGCACCTCATGCATCTGCGCATTTGCCAGGTTGTCTTTGTTAGAACAACACCTCACGTTAATTATGCCCCCAACTTTGAAAAAGTTGGAGGGGCATATTGCTTCTGCCTCGTTCGTCCGTTCGTCTGTTCGTCCGTTCGTCCGTCCGTTACGCTTTTGATGCATAGCATAACTAAAGAACCGTGTATGCTAGGGTTTTGAAATTTCATATATGGATTCCTCATGGAAAATTAGCTGACGCGTATTTTTTTTCTAGTCCGGATTATGCCCCCTTCAAGAGTTATTGCCCTTTGAAATTTTTTTAATAAAATCTTGTCAGCAAGATATCTCAAAAACAATTGGAGCTAGAACCTTGAAAGTTGGTGATTATATTGGTGGTGATGAGTAGATGAACTGATTAACTTTTAACAAAATTCTGAAAAATACTTTGTGAGTTATGGCCCTTTGTCATTTTGGTAATTTGTGCCCATTGTAATGTATGCTAAAAGTGATGCATAGCATAACTTTGGAACCTTGTATGCTGGGGTTTTGAAATTTCATATATGGATTCCTCATGGAAAATTAGCTGACGCATATTTTTTTTCTTGTCCGGATTATGCCCCTTTTAAGAGTTATTGCCCTTTGAATTTTTTTTAATAAAATTTTGTCAGCAAGATATCTAAAAAATTGTTGGAGCTAGAGCCTTGAAAGTTGGTGAATATATTGGTGGTGATGAGTAGATGAACTGATTAACTTTTGACGAAATTCCGAAAAATACTTTGTGAGTTATGGCCCTTTGTCATTTTGGTAATTTGTGCCCATTGTAATGAAGCATATCTTTAGAACCGTGTATGCTAGGGTTTTGAAATTTCATATATGGATTCCTGATGGAAAATTAGCTGATGCGTATTTTTTTCTCGTCCGGATTATGCCCCTTTTAAGAGTTATTGCCCTTTGAAATTTTTTTAATAAAATCTTGTCAGCAAGATATCTCAAAAACTATTGGAGCTAGAGCCTTGAAAAGTGGGGAATAGATTGGTGGTGATGAGTAGATGAACTGATTAACTTTTGACGAAATTCCGAAAAATACTTTGTGAGTTATGGCCCTTTGTCATTTTGGTAATTTGTGCCCATTGTAATGTATGCTAAAAGTGATGCAAAGCATATCTTTAGAACCGTGTATGCTAGGGTTTTGAAATTTCATATATGGATTCCTGATGGAAAATTAGCTGATGCGTATTTTTTTTCTCGTCCGGATTATGCCCCTTTTAAGAGTTATTGCCCTTTGAATTTTTTTTAATAAAATCTTGTCAGCAAGATATCTCAAAAACTATTAGAGCTAGAGCCTTGAAAGTTGGTGAATAGATTGGTGGTGATGAGTAGATGAACTGATTATTTTTTGACAAAATTCCGAAAAATACTTTGTGAGTTATGGCCCTTTGTCATTTTGGTAATTTGTGCCCATTGTAATGTATGCTAAAAGTGATGCATAGCATAACTTTAGAACCGTGTATTCTAGGGTTTTGAAATTTCATATATGGATTTCTCATGGAAAATTAGCCGACGCGTATTTTTTTTCTCGTCTGGATTATGCCCCTTTCAAGAGTTATTGCCCTTTGAAATTTTTTTAATAAAATCTTGTCAGCAAGATATCTCAAAAATTATTGGAGCTAGAGCCTTGAAAGTTGGTGAATAGATTGGTGGTGATGAGTAGATGAACTGATTAACTTATGACAAAATTCCGAAAAATACTTTGTGAGTTATGGCCCTTTGTCATTTTGGTAATTTGTGAAAAACTTTGTCATCGTTCTAGCGCCTACATTTCTTCACCAATTTCAATATAACTTCACACAAATGTTCCTTATAAAAAATCTCGAGCGAGTTTGACTTTCAAGGTCATGACCTCAATGTCAAGGTCACTGTGGCTATTTTTAGAAAAACTTTGTCATCGCTCTTGCGCCTACATTTCTTCACAAATTTCAATATAACTTCACACAAATGTTCCTTATAAAAAAATCTCGAGCGAGTTCGACTTCAAAGTCATGACCTCAAGGTCAAGGTCACTGTTGCTATTTTTAGAAAAACTTTGTCATCGCTCTAGCGCCTTCATGTCTTCACCAATTTCAATGTAACTTCACACAAATGTTTCTTATGACAATATCTCAGCGAGTTCGACTTTCAAGGTCATGACCTCAAGGTCAAGGTCACTGTGGCTATTTTTAGAAAAAACTTTGTCATCGCTCTAGTGCCTACATTTCTTCACCAATTTCAATATAACTTCACACAATTGTTCCTTATAAAAAAATCTCGAGCGAGTTCGACTTCAAAGTCTTGACCTCAAGGTCAAGGTCACTGTGGCTATTTTTAGAAAAACTTTGTCATCGCTCTAGGGCCTACATTTCTTCACCGATTTCAATATAACTTCACACAAATGTTTCTTATGACAATATCTCAGCGAGTTCGACTTTCAAGGTCATGACCTCAAGGTCAAGGTCACTGTGGCTATTTTAAGAAAAACTTTGTCATCACTCTAGCGCCTACATTTCTTCACTGATTTCAATATAACTTCAAACAAATGTGCCTTATGACAATATCTTGAGCGAGGTCGACTTTCAAGGTCATGACCTCAAGGTCAAGGTCACTGTGGCTATTTTTAGAAAAACTTTGTCATTGCTCTAGCGCCTACATTTCTTCACTGATTTCAATATAACTTCGCACAAATGTTCCTTATGACAATATCTCAAGTGTGTTCGACTTTCAGGGTCACGACCTCAAGGTCAAGGTCACTGTGGCTATTTTTAGAAAAAAATTGTCATCGCTCTAGCGCCTACATTTCTTCAAAGATTTCAATATAACTTCACACAATGTCCTTATGACAATATCTCTAGCGAGTTCCACTTTCAAGGTCAAGGTCACTGTGGCTATTTTTAGAAAAACTTTGTCAATGCTCTAGCGCTTACATTTCTTCACCGATTTCAATATAACTTCACACAAATGTTCCTTATGACAATATCTCAAGCCATTTCAACTTTCAAGGTCAAGGTCACAATGGCTATTTTTAGAAAAAACTTTGCTATCGCTCCAGCGCCTACATTTCTTCACCGATTTTAATATAACTTCACACAAATGATCCTGATGACAATACCTCGAAAGAGTTTGACTTTCAAGGTCAAGGTCACTGTGGCTATTTTTAGAAAACCTTTTTCATTGCTCTAGCGCTTACATTTTTTCACCAATTTCAAAATCGATTCACACAAATGTTCCTTATGACAATATCTGTAGCGAGTTCCATTTTCAAGGTCAAGGTAACTGTGACTATTTTTAGAAAAACTTTGTCAATACTCTAGCGCTTACATTTCTTCACCAATTTCAATATAATTTCACACAAATGTTCCTTAAGACAATATCTCGAGCGATTTTGACTTTCAAGGTCAAGGTCACTGTGGCTATTTTTTGAAAAAAAAACTGTCATCGCCCTAGCGACTACATTTCTTCGCTGATTTCAATATAACTTCACACAAATGTTCCTTATGATAATACCTCGAGTGAGTTTGACTTTCAAGGTCAAGGTCACTGTGGCTATTTTTAGAAAAACTTTGACATGGCTCTAGCGCTTACATTTCTTCACCGATTTCAGTATAACTTCACACAAATGTTCCTTATGACAATATCTCGAACTATTTCGACTTTCAAGGTCAAGGTCACTGGGGGCTATTTTTAGAAAATCTTTGTCATCGCTCTAGTGCCTACATTTATTGATGGATGTTAATAGAACTTCACACACATGTTTCTTATGGTAATATCTCGAGTTGCTTGGTCATGACCTCAAGGTCAAGGTCACTATGGCTATTTTTAGAAAAACTTTGTCATTGCTCTACCGCCTACATTTATGATTTTAATCTAACTTCACACAAAAGATGCTTATGATAATATCTTGAGCAAGATCTACTTCGCGGCCATGGCCTCAAGTCAAGGTCCCTATGACTATTTTTAGAGAAATATTGTCATCACTCTAGAACCTACATTTATGGATGGATTTTTAAACAAACTTTACACAAATGTTGCATATGATAATATCTCAAGCAAGTTGGACTTTTGCCATTTCAGTGTTTTCCACACACGAAGTTGTCTTGTGCGAGGGGATTTGTATCGCATGCGATGCCTTGTTTTTTTTTTTAATAAAATCTTGTCAGCAAGTCCATATCTTGAGAACTATTAGAGCTTCATTAATCATTCTTGGTACAAACTTGCATCCAGGCATTGCAACTTCAACGCAAGCATCCATATCTGACATTGACCTATATTTCATGGTTCACTGACTTCGTGAATCATTGCGACCACCCTGACTTTCACCATTTCTCGAAAACTATTAAAGCTTTTTAAATTATAATTGGTACAAACTTGCATCTAGGAATTCCAATTGCAACGCAAGCATCCATATTTGACTTTTACCCATATTTCATGGTTCACTGACTTTGTGAATTATTGCGACCACCCTGACTTTCTATCTAATGTAAGAGTCCATTTCTCAAGATCTATTAGAGCTTCATTAATTGTATTTGGTACAAGCTTGCATTTAGGAATTGAAACTTCAATGCAAGTATCCATTTCTGACCTTGACCTACAGTTTATGGTTCACTGAATTTGTAAAATAGTGTGACAACCCTAACTTTGACCCTGATGTAAGAGTCTGTTTTTAAGAGTTACTTGGTACATGCTTGCAACTTGGAGTGAAATTTTTATGCAGGCATCCATGTTTGACCTTGACCTAGATTTCATGGTTTGGTGACTTTGCGCCCCCACAGGCGCGACATAGCCTTCGGGGGAATTCTTGTTGTATGTTTTTGAGTCTTTAACAATATTTGTTGAATATTTTGCCAGCTAAGGTCAAGCAAAGGTTGGGGGCATTGTGTTTTACAAACACCATTTCTAGTTTTATCATACATCTAAATACATTTATAAAATGTATTTTCAGGTATGTGATTATTTCTTAGTTCTACATATTTTCATCTATAGTCTAATGAGTTATTTGTAAGCCTAGTGGCATTTATTTTGTGTATTTTGAGGAAATATCTTTTGCATTGTGCCATTTTATGCCACGCCGTCTTTTCTTCGTTTGGTTGGTTTGGGGTTCGAGTCCCGGTCGAGTCATGTTCTTTTTCCACCCCTGTGACATGTAGCTCACAAATAATGACTTCCATATGGCTGATTGGAGGTCCTCCCTTCATTGTGTATTGATACGTTTGTCGACTGCGGTCAACCTTACCGAAGGTTAATGTATCGAAAGCTATGAGGACATAGTTGGTGATTTCTGTTACCAACCAGCCAATACAAAGTTTGACTACAGGAATAAATTTGAAAATATAAAGAAAGGATCTTACACAAGTGGTCATTTCATATGAAATTTATGAAGAGAGCCTACGATGAGATTCGTAAATTTCATCCAAAATGACGAGTGTAAGATGGTGTTTATTATATGACCACTTTAAGTTGGATTTTATTGCATTCCAATTTAATTTTTTCCACAAAAAATGCATTTTCGACATGGACGTAATCATGACGTTACTTAATCTGGCCAAAGTGTGGTCACATGATTTTATGATCGAGCGCATTGGAGTTAAATAGCCAAGTGAACACTATTTAGGTCCTTTTTGAGCCGGTCAGTTTACCTATCCACACGTTTCATCGGCAGGCTTATACATAAGTGGTTAGCCAGTACAATGAGCATTCCTTTGCCAGAAACTGACAACTGCCCTCCTTGAATCAATGGCATAACTTTTGACATAATTTAATATGTGATAATATTTTTACTTTTCAATGTAAACTACTGACAGGGAATAATGCTCATGGCGGTAATGTTCAGCTGTTCAATTACAGTACATCGCTAAAATTACGTATAACATACAAAGAAAATTTACTTTTTTGAGACAAATACTATTTGTCTTAAAAAAGTAAATATCCTCTATGTCGGCCAGTTGTAAGTAGATAAGTAGCGCTCGTGATTTGATCTACCTTACAACTGACCTCCAAACACTGATATATTATTAAACCAATCACTGCTAGAGCTGATCTATTTCGTAATTCTGGATTGCATAACACCTTAATGACCGGTCATGAAAGAGTGTAGTTTCGAGGAAAAAACAAACTTGCGGTACTCTGATTGTCATACATGTATAGCGACAAAGAGAGGGTAATCATTTATCTGGACAGACCAGATTAATAAAGTCACAACTATTTACTTGTCTGTGGGTGCTCATAAGAATCGCCTTGTCATCACGAAAACACGCCTATATAATTTTGACCCCTTGAACCCCACTTTTATATAGTAAAACTGGGGTTTCCGGGGGTATACCTTATTTTTCTTATTTCTGCTCTAAAATATAGATTGTGGGTACTCGTTAGAACCGCCTTATCGGTACTCGTTAGAACCGCCTCAATGAGGCGGTTCTAACGAGTGCGAGGCGGTTCTAACGAGTGCCCACAATCTATATTTTGAGTAGAAATAGGAAAAATATCACAATTTTTCATCATAAAATTTTCATTTTTCGGCGATAAAGGTGGCAATGTATTTGTATAGGCGTGTTTGCGTAATGCATGGTGCTTCTTACTAGTACTACAATCTATGCATCATGTTAACAAGTCCGTGAAATGAATACCCTTTAACAAGCCACTTTATATAGAGCAAAACTGGGTTAACATGATTATTCACCATTGTACTTGTTACTGCTCGAAAAATAAGGTATACCCCTTTAAACACAGTTTTACTATATAAAAGTGGGGTTCATGCGGAGTGAACAAATTATTTGTCTCAATCGCGACGGATTGTGGCCACGTAAAATCAAGTTAAGCCCCCCCCCCCCCCCCCCCACTCACACACACACACACCCCAGCGGAATTAGTTTCACTGAGCGTTCCAAGACGGTTCCTACTGTCGCGGTTTATTTTTGTTAAGGTTTGTCTTTGAGTGTGTGTATCGCTTATATTATTTTGTTGTGGATAGCCAATTGGTACTGTGTATAACCGGACAGTCGCCACATCGGAAGAGGCATTAGACTGTACACCTAAAAATCACTAGCGGCATATAAATAACCGTTGCTGTTGGTTACTTTCTGTCAGATAAGAAAGCAACGGAATGTGCAATAAGAACGCGGTTTTCGGCATCGAGGGAAGAAATGGATGTACTTTATTCGTATGATTCTCTTTACTTCTCATAGTGCTGCATTTTTTGTGCAGACCTAATCTTGTACTGCTCAATCAGTGATTTTCCTGCCTATGTCGCCCGTCAACACGATGAATCCAGGTCAATATATTCGAAACTAAGGTCAGCCGGCTACTTAAACCACAATGGAATCTTTTAAACACATATATTCTTTGACATCTGATAGCTGCTAGCATCTTAATATTTAGATTTTGTAAATGATGACCACTTGAAATGCACCAGTCACATTCGAATGACTGTACGACTAGCGGCAAGCTCATAAAATTATGGTGTACGACTAGCGGCGAGTGTTTCATTGTTTTACGAAAAAGCAGAATCCCAGTAAAAACGTTACATGACGAGCTCAAAGGAATATGAGATATTAGAAAATGAGGACTAAGTAGCAAAAGAGTATTTGTTCTTTATTTCACTTGATTTTATTTAATAATTTCTACTACTTTTGTAATAATAGCACTTTTATGCAGATTACTGATACACGTACATAGAGGAAACATGGTCTGACGGGAAGAACATTATAGACAGTGATGTGTTGATGTTTGTTTGTAGACTAACGGCCTATGTCTTATTGAACCGCCGTCCACACTTTGTCTCGGTTGGCTTATTCACAAGTTTAAACCAGAAACTAAACTTGAATCAGTGGAAGGGAGAACATGTCCATAGAAAAGATGACATGGGAATTCCGTCAGACATTGTGTCCGACATCGCTGAGCGTGCCATATGATGTCTCGACTGTGAGCCGGAGGATCTGTTTTATGTCTACCCCCCCCCCCACACACACACACACATCCATTCCATGTAAGACGACATGAAAGCCGTAACAAAGGAAAGAAGCATAGCTAGAAAAGAAAAAAAATCCCCGCCTGTGGGTGAAAGTCCAATGCTCATACACATTTCAAAAGAAACACGCTCCGGGGAACAGGAGGTCACGGGTTAGATCCCGAGCCGCGACATACCAAAGTCGTTAAAAATGGTACTAGCTGCTCCTCGCTTGGCACTCAGATTTACGGGGTGGAGCTAGGACTGGTCGTCCCAGTGTCAGGATAATGTGACTGGGTGTGGTAATAATAATAATAAAACTCAAATTTTCAATCGGCCCAGTAGTTTTAAGGTAGATGTCGTTTGAAAGTAGACCGATAGCTCAGTTGGTAGAGTGTCCGCTCCGGGGAACGGGAGGTCACGTGTTCGATCCCGGGCGGCGACATACCAAAGTCGTTAAAAATGGTACTAGCTGCCCCTCGCTTGGCACTCAGATTTACGGGGTAGAGCTAGGACTGGTCGACCCAGTGTCAGGATAATGTGACTGGGTGTGGTATCATGTAATGTGTCTGGGACATGATACTTCAGTGAGGCAGCACTATAAAAAGTGAGCATTGAACTCCCTGTCGCAACCAGACACCGTCGTGATATGACTGAATAATTGTTGAAAGCGACGTTAAACCCGAATTCTCTCTCTCACACACACACACACGCACGCACGCACACAAGCTATACTTCTGTTTGTTTGATTTCAGATTTAACGTCCCCATCATCACTATTTAGGTCATTTAGGAGACGTGCCACCCAATTTTGTGGGACTTTTACCAAACATTGAAATGAAATGACATCTCAATCCCTGCCGGCCAGTGAAACCAATAGGGTGTATGTGCATGGATGGTCCGATTAGCATCATTTTGCTTGGGCAGTCTTAGACCTTCTAATCGGTTTACCAGTACTCATGTGCGGTCGGTTTCAGCTCTGCGTGGAACCATCATGCAACCCAATGTATTTCTCCAAGCCCCGATGGCTATTTTTTTAAGCAAAATAATGAATATAATGTATAGAACCCTCGTAAAATCAAATTGTCTGAATAAATAAAGTGAGGTTAACAGGGAAGTATTTTCATATCCAAAATGTTTTCTACAAGTAGGTTATGTCAAGCCAGGTCGCGTTCCTTCCCGTCCCACCCACCGTGTGCGCGGATTATGTGCATTATAACCCATGGATTTTTTACCAAGACAACAGTCGCATATGTATGTACTGTATATCCATAAATGTACAAATGTAGCCGAGTTGTGGCGCTCTTTAGTGCTATAAATTTTCAAATCTGTTCAAACCCGACATCACGAAAACGCGCCTATATAATACTGTTCCCTCTAAACCCCACTTTTATATACTAAAACTGGTGTTTGCAGGAATATACATTATTTTTCTTATTTCTGCTCAAAAACATAGATTGTGGTACTCGTTAGGTTCTTACGGGTACCCATAATCTATGTTTCGAGCAGAAATGTGGAAACCAACATAATTCTTATCTGAAAATTTTCATTTTTTGGTGGTAAATTTTTTTCTGTTAATTTGAATAGGCGTGTTTTCGTAATGTATACAAATATTCTCCCGTTGTTTGTAATGTGAACAGCGATGACAACATGACACAATCCTACTGAGCACATGGCCTTTGGGCGTAGATTCAATGTCATGACGTTGTATCGACGTTGATGCGACATTGTGTGCGCGTTATTTGCGAAAATCTTGTATACATGGATGCAGATTGAAAACACATTATTGTTGTTGTTGTTACAAAAATGTGCGGTATAATTTTATCACGTCAAACATGTTATTTACGATTTTTTTCATTACTAATATAATGACATTGTTGTGACGATTTTCCCGATTATGGACTGACACCAAAAGAATCGATTAACAGCGGAAAGTAAATCAGTTTATTCCTTTAAATAATTGTAATTGATTATATATAGACGTCTTCTTAGACCCATGTCTCCACTTAACTTGGTAACTAACGTAACTACGACGTTACGTCATAATCGTAACGTCCAATTATTAGTGTCCTAATTGTTAATACAAAATTACCTCGTTTCCATTTCTTCCCCTCCTCAAATGCATTACATTTGATGAAATAAATAATATTGTAAAGCGTCAGCTTAAACATGCAAAATTATAAATAAGCCTGTTACTCAATACTCGTCAAGGTTAAAAGATATTTGTTTTGAACCAAAGTTTTCTTTGATATGAATGCAAACGATCTCCGGTTAAACGTTCATTTTCTTCTTACAACAAATATCTAATGCGTAAAGCACAGTATCTAGTTTCCTAGTTCTAGAGGGCACAGTTTTGTCACAGCTCTCGTCATGGTACCCAGGCCGACCTGGATTTTCGCCACACACCCGTCCATCTCTCCCCGGATATATCTCCAGTATTCTCCCGAGCGGCCAGTTTCCACTAGCGGTATCGGGTAAAACCACTAGCACGACGTCTCCGACCTTGATTCCTGCGCTTAGAGCTTTGCGCACGCGGAAGCTAAGCATCTTGCCACTCAGTTTGCTGTGAGCGGCAACATACTTCCGAATGGCTTTGGCAGATGAACCAGTCTTCTGGTGCAAGGCTGCAAGGGCGGCTACAACAATTCCCAAGGTAGACTTGGCCTTGATTGACTTGCTTCTCCTTTTCCTACACTTGCTCCTCTTCTTGGACTTCCTTCTCCTCCTGTGAGATTTGCTCCTTTTCTTAGACTTCCTCCTCTTAGCCTTGGACCTGCTCTTCCTCCTTTTCTTTGGAAACTTGGACCTTTTCCTGGACTTGGACCTCTTCCTAGACTTGGACCTCTTCCTAGACTTGGACCTTTTCTTAGACTTGGACCTCTTCCTAGACTTGGACCTCTTCTTAGACTTGGACCTCTTCCTAGACTTGGACCTCTTCCTAGACTTAGACCTTTTCCTGGACTTAGACCTCTTCTTGGACTTAGTTCTTTTCTTGGACTTAGACCTCTTCCTTGACTTGGACCTCTCCCTGGACATAGACCTCTTCTTGGACTTGGACCTCTTCCTGAACTTAGACCTCTTCCTGGAGTTGGACCTCTTCTTGGACTTAAACTTCTTTCTAGACTTGGACCTCTTCTTAGACTTGGACCTCTTCCTAGACTTGGGCCTCTTCTTAGACTTGGACCTCTTCCTAGACTTGGACCTTTTCCTGGACTTATACCTCTTTCTGGACTTAGACCTCTTCTTGGACTTAGATCTCTTCTTGGACTTAGACCTCTTCCTTGACTTGGACCTCTTCCTGGACTTAGACCTCTTCTTGGACTTGTACCTCTTCCTGAACTTAGACCTCTTCCTGGATTTGGACCTCTTCTTGGACTTAGACCTCTTTCTATACTTAGACCTCTTCCTAGACTTAGACCTCTTCTTAGACTTTGACCTCTTTCCAGACTTGCTTCCTTTCCTAGATTTTGACCTAGATTTACTCTTCCTCCTAAACCTGTGATATGGTTTGTCTGCATCAGCAATACCAATTCGAAGATTCATTTCTTCGATGTCACATACGACCGCAATTGGCAATTTTCTAAATCTCAGTAGAACGTCAAACAAGTCACGCTGGAGTTTAAGCCCCCGATAGATCTGATCATTCAATGACGAACCTTCGAACTTGGCCGCAGCATCAAACACGATTCTTGTTTTAGTAGTGTCCTTGTCGGGTCTGAGGAAGAAACCATCTCGACGTTGACTGTTCATTGTTGCTGAGTTTTCTCACGTAACCTTTCTCAACATACCTTTTGATGCACTCACCGTATGCTTTGCCTATATTAGGTGACCTTTTAAGTCTCTTCTCCGTATTATCAAGCCTTTGAAGTGCCATCTTATAGTTATTTGGCAGGATCGGGTCATTGCATTTCCAAGGTACACCCACACGATGTATTTGCTGTTCATAGGTAAACGATTGTTTTACTTTGTTTAGTGCTATTTGTTCTTCTATTCTGACTATAGGTGTTTCAAGTGTTGTTGTTGAAGCGCTATCTATTTCCCAAAACTTTTTAAGGTTCTGGTTCAGTTTTTCAATTTCCGACAATTCCTTGACAAAGTAAGTGTACGCAAAGTTTGTCTGGAGTACAGTCTTATATGATGGCTCAGGGTTTCCTATACATGTCCATCCGAGTGGAGTAAGCCTAGCGACCGGTTCACCTGGTTTGCCTCTTATTTCCTCAAGTGCATAGTGCAGATCGGCACAATCTAATCCAATTAGAATATCTACTATTGGTCTAGTCGTAGATTGCTGAAAGTTAACATTTTTTAGATGTGGCCATTTCATTCTGTATTTGTTCCAGTCTACTACTGTCATGCTTCCTGTTACCCTGGTGGCTGTATATGCGGACACTTTTACGCTCACTTTGCCGTTGACGCTCTTCAGCTCAACATTAACTGGTCTGGTTTCAAACGTCTCAACTAAGTTATTCAATACATTGACAGTGACCTGTTCTGTCTTACCTTTTAATCCTAGTTCGGCAGCAACATCTGCATTGATGTAGGTCTTTGTACTCGCGTCGTCCAGAAGGGCGTTCACTGTCAACGAGCGATCTCCATTCTTCAGAATCACAGGGACTGTGCGAAGTCCTATGAAGTCAGAGCGGATGTGATTTTGCGTCATCATAGTTGTTTGTTCACCGTTTTGCTTCCCCTCCGTGACGGAAGGAACTGGTTCGACTATTGGGTAAGAAATCTCTTGGCTGCTATCTATGACTTTTACGTTGGTTTCATCCGATGGGCGTACTATTCGTTCAGTAGATTCCATTTTATGCAATAGTCTATGATGCAGCTCTTTGCATCCGCGTTGTTTACACTGTCGACTTCGTGGACAGAATTTGCCTAAATGGTTTTCTGCTAGACAGCGATAGCAAAGCTGATTTTTTTTTTGCCACGATCCAGCGATCAGGTACGCTCTGTTGTATAAATGTTGGACAATTCCACACCCCGTGAGGCCTTTTGCATACACTACAAGACAGCTTCTTATTGTCTTGGCTACCCTTTGTATCTCCAAAAAATGTCCGCTGATTCTTGTGCCACGCCACAGGCTTTGCTGTGGGGGCTATTCCCGCGAGTCCATGTACAGTCTCTGACGCTATCGTCTGGAACTCGGCTTCCTGTATGACCCATGTTCGTAATGCAGTTACCGACTCCTGCTTGTGATTTTCATAAACCCAGCGATGATATCGTGCTAACATTCCTTCAGTTAGCTTTCGCTGCAACTTTGTATACAGCGAACCGTCACCAAGCTCGTGATATTGTCCTGCTTCCTTGAGGTTTATTATAGCAATATCTAAAAGGTCGGCAAATTTGTCAAGGTCTCTAGCGTTTCCAGGTCTAATTTGCCGAAATTGTTCGAGCTCGTCCAGGTAGATTGCTATCTGTCGACGTCTTCCCCCATATTTCCTTTCTAATCTTTCTTTAGCAGCTTCGTATGCTGTAGACGAATGGCCTAGGTTTTCTATCACTGCTAGCGCCTCTGCTGATAGATATTGTCTGAGCTGCAAAAGTTTATATTCACCAGTTGCCGGTGCACTATCTATACATGCAATAAAAGCGGCCTTCAAACTCTGGTAGGTTCTTTTATCTCCTGAGAAGACAGGTATCTGTACCCTCTTTAGCTGTCTCCATAGATCCTGTCCATTGGAAGGGACCGCGCTGCTTGTTGTTGGCGCGAAAGCTGCAGCATTAGGATTCATAACATTTACAGTTCTTGTTGCATCTAACGCATTGTCGCTTTGTTGTGTCCTATGCTCCGAGTGTGTCGAAGTTTCTATGTCTGCCCAGATACTGCCTGTACATTTTTCTGTCGATATATTGGTTTGCTCGAAACCATCAGCCGCCGTCATGAAAATGTTTGGATTTTCCGAATTAATATGTTGCATTGGCAGTTTTTCATATGTTTCTGCTTCATCGGATATGTTCAGCTTGTTTAACATGTCAATTGATATAATCTCCGACGTGACACTTGATCTGTCGTCCCTTCTCGTATCCTTATATTCTCTTGCCGTCTCACTTGCTGCAGAATATTCGTTTTCTAGCTTTTCCATTTCCGTCACGACTTTGTTGCCTTTCTCCAATTCGCTATATTGTATATACAAGTCTGATAAATTTTCCATTACCTTCATGGCATTCTCCATCCAAGTATCCAAGCTGCTGCAAACATCTCGAACTGTCCTCCGGCTTGGTAGTTCCTGTTCTTCTAATAGAGATGCCAACTTGTTTCGAGCCCGTGTGAAGTTAGATTTCGCCCGTGCCTTTTCTTTTTTTAATGCAATTACTTTTTCCGTATACTCGATTGTAGTACCGGCATGATCGACACATTGTCTACGATTCTCTAAACTGTTTCTTCTATTGTCCGTTGACGCCATTTTACAGATCTGTTCTATCTATTTCTCGATTATATTTATAAAAAAACCTCGCTCTGCTACCAATTTTTGGTGTGACGATTTTCCCGATTATGGACTGACACCAAAAGAATCGATTAACAGCGGAAAGTAAATCAGTTTATTCCTTTAAACAATTGTAATTGATTATATATAGACGTCTTCTTAGACCCATGTCTCCACTTAACTTGGTAACTAACGTAACTACGACGTTACGTCATAATCGTAACGTCCAATTATTAGTGTCCTAATTGTTAATACAAAATTACCTCGTTTCCAGACATTCTCTTCTCCCTTGGACTTTCGTTTTCTTTATCTTAATGGCGTGTATATTTGCATCTCTTTCTTTCCTTCTGTCTGTCTGTCTGTCTCTCTCTCTGGATAAATAGAAAAAATCATTACCTGGAATAGTCGCCTAGCTGTAAAATATCCCGACTGGTACGAAAACACATTATCAACTGCATAGGCTGCACGTGATTTATGTACACTGTAACGCACGGAGAAAATGTGTACATATTAAAGGTCGTATAATATGGATGTGTATCTTCCGGATTAACTCATGCTCACTCTCTCTCTCTCTCTCTCTGTTCGTTGGTATTCAGACGAAGGCTGGTCAGCATTACGTGTGCCACAAACACTCTAATCAAAGCATGCAACTGCCGGTAAATTAAGTCTTAGCAATCGAGGGTGTCCCTGGAAGTCTGATATAAGCATTTAGTAAGCATTATACATGCTGCAAATAATCCTATTCGAACGTGCAGACGCAGGCAAATCCCATTCTTGGCAATCTAGACTATTCCTGGAAGTCTGATCAGTCTTAAAGCTATCATTAAAAGTCCTGTAAACATTCTTATCCGATTGAGCAAATGCTGGCGAATCCAGTTCCTAGCAATCTAAACTCTTCCTGGAAGTCTGCTCAGATTCTTTAAGCCAGCATAGGGCATTCAAACATTTCTATCCGACTGTGCGAATGTCAGCATATCCAATTCTTAACATGGCCCCCGCCCATCGGGGCTTGAAGAAATAGATTGGGCAGCATGATGCTTCCACCCAGAGCTGATTTGTTTGATTAGAAGTGTAACGTCCCCGTCAACACTGTAAATGCCATTTTGTAGACGTTGCTTCCAATTTTGTGGGTCTTTTACCCAACATTGAGATGAAATGACAACTCAAGCCCTGCCGCCCAATGAAACCAAAAGGGGTTTATAAGCATGGGCGGGCCGACTCGCACCGCATTGCCTGGGCAGGCTTAGATACTCTAAGCGGTTTACCAGTATGCGGGTCGGTTTCAGCTCTGCGTGGAGGCATCATGCAGCCCATCTATTTTTTCAAGCCCCGAAGGGCAGGGGCTAACCACCCAGAGCTGAAACCGACCGCACATATGAGTACTGGTAAACCACTTAGAAGGTCTGAGCCTACCGAGGCAAAGTGGTGCGAGCCGGCTCGTCCATGCATATAAACTTTATTGGTTTGATAGAACGGCAGGGATTGGGAAGTCATTTCAACTCAATATCGGGTAGAAGTCCTACAAAATTGGAAGCAACGTCTCCAAAATGACTTAAATAGTTTTGGCGGGGATGTTAAACCTCGAAATAATCAAACAAACCCAACTTTTATATATTTAAACTCTTCTTATATCGAGGCCCCGTTTTTTGGATTTACACATATCTATTGTAGATGGGTTTGTTTCTTGCAAAATTAATGATAAACGCGATAAATTTGATTTCGAGATTGTAAAATTTCCTTTTTTGGATGGTGATGTTCCTCGTGCGCCATCCTATGGCGTTTATATTTCGCAATTAATTCGATTTGCCAATGTCTAGTCATGTAACTGACTTCAACATTCGTAATAAATTGTTAACTGCTAAGCTTCTTAATCATGGTTATCGGTATTATTACCTACGCAAAGCCTTTTCTAAATTTTATAGACGTCATTCTGATTTAATTTCAAAATTCAATATTGGACTTAAATCTCTTCTGCAACAAGGTCTATCAGAACCCGACTTAGTATATAAATTCAGAACATATATAAACGCAATGACTTCAGAACCCAATTTCTTAAAATCATTCTTCGATAAAAAAAGGTACGAAAGACTGCATGCATGATATTTAATCAAATCACGGTTGATAACTCTGTTTCCCTCTTTAATTGCTGGCTGGAGGGTCGGGCCTCAGATTCAATGACGGTTACAGCGTAAAGTCTTACTGATGTGATGTTGGTACCTGATGCACTGTCTCTTGTTGGGCCCATCGGAGACTAACTTGTTGGTTTTCTTTAGGTTTAAACAATATTTTATTGGTAAAAGGATTTGCCTGTAAGCTGTATCTCCCAAGCACAAATACGAATATATAGCATAACTGAATAGAATGACTGAAAATAAATATTGAGTATTCATTGAGGAGCGAAAGAGAGTTTGACTGACTGTATCAGCCTAGGGTTGGAATCACGCTATTATAAAAATTTGGGACTGTTTATCAGCCAGGATCTCTGGTTCAAACACATCTTCCAGACTTGATAATGAGGATTTCGTGTTTAACGACGCGTCAACCCTCTTTGTGGGTCATAAGCGTCAAGCGGTTTATGTTTTTTTCCAGACTTGACAATAAAGATTTGCCCTTGTAAAATAGTGTTTCTTTTTGGTGGGATTGACTTTTGCTCCAGCATTTCAGTGGTTGGTTGCTGTCGAGTCCTCGCCGTTGTTTCATTTCTGTGTTTCTTCAATTCATAATGTCTATGTTCGAGTCCTCACCGTTGTTTCATCTCTGTGTTTCTTCAATTCATAGCGAGCTCGCTCCGCATGGGGCGAGGCCTGCGAGAGCAAGCTCAATGGTAACATGCGAATATAATCTATTCTGTTTTTGCATAGTGTTGAACGGATTTTTTTTTGTGCCGGAAGTACGATTTTTGGTGTCGTATTTGGTACCCTGTATTCTATTATAAAATATGCCAAAGCTATTCAGCTATAGGGTGAGGGTACCGGTCGAGTTTCTTGCGCGTTTGGTAAAAAAAATGGCGGACTTCGTTTCGAATCAATCTTAAAATTCACAGATAAGTTGCATTGGTAAGCTTTACTCCACATTACAAGCTCATATTTCACACATTCTCATTTTTTCTAATATTTGGAGCGCTTTATTCTTAATAGAAAGGCTTCTGTATGCTTTATTTTCAGTAACACGGCCAGGAAACCAATAGTTTCAGGCTATACACTCAATCAGGTAGACCTCAAATCAAGTATTATTACTATTAAACCAGTCCACCACTTCCAAATTTGGAAGTCAATATAAACAAACTGTGTCGTCTGTTTATGCGACAACTGTCAAGCCGAGCCAAAACTCCTGAACCGAGCGAAACAAATCAGAATATTCACTAGCCAGCAGGTATTACACACAATAAAATACAGAAATATGTCACCGTAACATCAGGTTTATTATTCACCACAGCAACATTGCCAGTAATCGCGGCATACTTCATTCAAAATATTTCTTTTCAACACCTATAACAATATTTTCTTTGTCACTTTAATTTGAATACATGTATTGTAATATGTATATCCTTCTCTTGTGTATTGCTCAATACAACAGCGCAATCGGCAAGTTAGCAATCGGTCTTCTCCCAGACGCACTTTTGATGTTGTTTGAGACGAATATCAAATACGTGCCGAAAGCTTTGTAGCACCGTGTTGAACTTTCCATCACGTGCTTCTGAACTGGTATTTGAGATGATTGACAAACGTCTTTGAACGTTTTAAGCGTGGGCGGGACAATAGCGCTGTCAGTTTATGTTGCAATCGATTTTAATACTGCTCAAAAGAAGATAGTGGTTACTCGTTAAAACCTTCTAACCAGCAGTACCCACAAAACCTCTAGGTGGCGACAGGGCTTGAGATGTCATTTCATCTCAATGTTGGGTAAAAGTCTCACAAAATTGGAAGCAACGTCTCCAAAATGACCTATACAGTGTTGACGGGGACGTTAAACCTCAAATCAAACAAAACCTCGAGGCGGTTTGAACCAGCAGTACCCACAAGCGAATATATATTCTGCTCAAAACAAACTGTGGATACTCGTTAAAACCCCGAGGCTGTAGCAGAAATAAGAAAGGACAATGAATGAACCCCTGTATAAACATTAAAGTGGCCGAGCCGGCACTCGACATTGAATCAAGCGTGGTAGCTCAATGGTATAATGCACCTGCCTTTGATGCTAGAGGCCCCCGGTTTGATTCCTGGCAGCGGTAATAAAACTGCGGTGTCCGAACATGCTCCGGGTGAATGTCACAAAGTGCATTGTCCTCCGCATCGGGACGTTAACTGGGACCCCCTGCACGTGCAGGGAGGCCCATTCTGTGCAGGTTAAAGATCTATATCGTTATTACATGATTACTGTGTATGTTTTCATCCTGCAAACTTGAATCGGCAATGACCGATCACACTAGAATTGAAAGCGCTCCAATGTTGATTCGACCGATAATAGATAGAAATAGTAGAAAGAATGAATTGAAGAGGAGCAAATTCTTTCCTTTAAGAGTTGGCCCCTGTTGACAGAAAATAAATAAATAAAAAAAATTTATATTTGTCACTTAATTGCTCCGACTTGACGGTTACTGAAAACTCATCCGTAAAAGATTTGGGGGGATTTTTGCGTCCCCCCCCCCCCGAGGAGACCTGTTAAGTCCACACTTTTAAATTTTGAAATCTTCCTGCACATCTATCTAGTGGTTACTGAGAACTTATCTGGACAAAAATTGGGCGGAAAAAAGAAGAAACCCAGAAAAACTAATAAGTCTCGTTTTGCTGAATAAATTAATTTAGCCACACCCATTGCTGACTATCAAAGCATCATTCAGCCCATGTATTTCTTCATGCCCCGATGGGCGGGGGCCGCAACACTATATAGGTTATTTTGGAGACGTCGCTTCCAATTTCGTGGGACTTTTACCAGACATTGAGATGAAATGACATCTCAAGCCCTGTCGCCCAAGGAAACCTGTAGGGTTTATATACATGGACGGTCTGACTCGCACATTTCCTGGGCAGGCTCAGAACCTCTAAGCTGTTTACCAGTACTCGTGTTCGGTCAGCTCTGCGTGGAAACATCATGCAGCCCAGTCTATTTCTGCAAGCCATGATGAGCGGAGCTACTCACAGAAACAGTAGAAGTTCCAACGTTGAGTGGTAGGGGTCAAAATTAAATAGGTGTTTTTATGTTTCGTATCAACTACGAGACTATGAAGATGTGCAGGGTGGTACAATTTCTTACTTATAATCACAGTGTTGGGAACAGAACTTTACTGAGCATAACTTTATTGAGCATCAATGATGGGAAATGCCGAATCCTGCGTATTTTTTTACGCCAGATTTTGCTTTTGTACGCGTAAAGTTTCCAGCCGTGGCCGTTTTCTCCTGTCGCGTTCGTCTTTGTAAATGACAGCGAGTCATTGATCAAAGGATTTAACAGTCTCAAAGTCTGTAGGCTGGTGTGTATTGCCAATCGAGACTGCGGAAAAAATTGACAGGTCCATCTTGCGACACTCGGGTGTGCTGTGACAAATCAAGCATGTGGCTGATTAACACTTATTGAATGTTTTGCTTCCCGAATTTTTGTACACACACTTGGTTTTGTTTGTTTGATTTGGTGTTTAACGTCCCCGTCAACACTGCAATGGTCATTTTGGAGACGTTGCTTCCAATTTTGTGGGACTTTTACCCGACACTGAGATGAAATGACATCTCAAGCCCTGTCGCCCAATGAAACCAATAGGGTTTATTGGCATGGGCGGTCCGCCTCGCACCGCGGTTCCTGGACAGGCTAAGATCCTCTAAGCGATTTACCAGTACTAGTGTCCGGGCCGGATTCACCTCTGCGTGGAAGCATCATGTGCAGCCCATATATATTTCTTCAAGCACCTATGGGCGGGGGCAAATGTACAGCCACTTGGATTATCGGTAATTTGATTGTTGAGAAAATGTCGGGACATAATTAAAGAAAGCGATCATATTACCTATATTATGATAAAAGAACAGAATCTTCGATATTGCGATTTCCTATCTAACACCATTATCCATACCATCAAAAAATAACAAAATGCGTTAAACTGGCAAATAAAATCAATTTTTGGCTATTAATAATTAAAAAAAAGAATAACCAAACTAATCATAACTGAAGTTTATTTTATCAGATGTATTAGTTTGAATTTTAAATAAACAATTTTATGTGGAAGTTCGCCATTGCGACTGACCGGAGAAATGACCCGAATTACATATGGTTCAAGCCCCAAAGTCTTTCGGATCCTTACGAGACACATCTTCATGGTGCTGCCTAACACAACAGCCTCTAATACTGGCGCTTCAGATGTCTGTTAACTTTAGCCATAAACTCCCAAAGCCTGTCCTGGCGAATCGAACCATCCGAGCATATAAACCATATCGGTTTCACTGGGCGGCAGGGACTGGAATGTCATTTTATCTAAATGTCGGGTAAAATTGCACACAAAACTGGAAGTAATGTCTCCAAAGTGACCTAAATAATGTTAATGGGGATGTTAAACCTCAAATCAAGTAAAAAAACAATCTAACAGAAAAGCAGAAATATTGGTCAATTAAAGTCTGTTATTGGTCACATGAAATCTGAGGGGAATGACTTGGCAGATTTCCACATTTTTTGAAAAGGGGACAACTTTCGGAACTGCCTGTTTGCTTTTCTATAAGCTTTGTCCCACGAAAAAGGGGTCTGCTCTTAAAGGAAAGAATTTGCTCCTAAGAATTTGCTCATTCATTCCTTTAAGAGTTGACACTTATTGACATGGGAGACTAAAATACGCTTGAAAGAGTTGCCTCCCCTGAAGGTGTATGTATTCCACTTAAAGTCTGAAAAAAAAAATTGTCACTTAATTGCTCGACTCGACGGTTAGTAAAATATTTGGGCGGATTTTTGCGTGCTTTTTCGTGATTTTATGGTCCCACCCTTTTAAACGTTGAAACCTTCCTCACAACTGGGCAAAAATGGGCGGGAAAAAAGATAAGAAACCCTGAAAAACCAATAAGTCTTAACCCTTATCCTGCTGAATATATACATTTAGCCACAGCCATTGCCGACTGCCAAACATTAAAATTTCTTAACATTATTCACAAGCTGCATGGCAAACAGTGTAGGACTTCATCTCTGTTTGCAAAAGTAGGGGTTGTTATGGGTTAAATATACACTAAAGCCACTTTATAACTGAGCCTCCTGGTGAGCCCATTTCTGTTTCTTTGTTTGATTTGAGGTTTAACGTCCCCTTCAACACTGTATAGGTCATTTTGGAGACGTCGCTTCCGATTTTGTGGGACTTTTACCCGTCATTGAGATGAAATGACATCTCAAGGCCTATCACCCAATGAAACCAATAGGGTTTATAAGTATGGGCGGGCTGCCTCGCATCGCTTTGCATGGGCAGGCTTAGATCCTCTAAGCGCTTTACCAGTACTTGTGTAGTCTGCGTGGTAGGCTCAGGTAGCCCGTCTATTTCTTCAAGCCCCGATGGGCGGGGGCCGACCATTTCTGTATGCATTGGAATTGCACAAGGAGGATAAATTACAAGGATTCGTGTCAAAAATACATTGTGTATAAAGAAGTTGAAAGCAAAATGTGGGACAAAGGGTTAATTCTTTCATGGGGGTTTAAATATTAGGCAATAGTAATTATCAGTTCTCAACAAGCTGTTGTATGATAAGCGACACTAAATCAAGGCGAGATGCAAAGGACTAAACTCGACCATTATAGATAAAGGTATGCACATGTATGTAATCAGACCGGACAGTCGTGAGCGGACGACAAAGGCGACCAGCGGAAAGGGGAAGCGTCCCCGACTGCCACCGAGTGTAGGCTGGGAAAATAGTCCCGGACTGAGATCCAAACTTTCGTTCAAGCCCTAAATTCCACTTTCTATGTAAACGGTGTAGACCCCGATCAAACGCCGCGTTCTGTGGCGCCTGATCTGAGTCTCCATTGCTTGCCAAGCCCCTCACAGCGAACATTCTACTGAAATCATATACGCTAATTGGTGATTGATTTTTACATGACCCGTGGCGTAATCTGAAGGCGGGTTGAGTAGAGATTTTTGACAATCGCTTAGCTCCGCCCTCTCCTGTGGGTTAACCGGTATTGGATGGTGATGTTAAGTATTGATTACGGTTTTTTTGACATAGTTGTCACTTGTGACACCAATTCTGGTGTAGCGTGTCAGTGTTTTTTGACGTATCTGCTCTTTAATGAGCCGACGGGATATGCCGTATTGCTAACTTGCTGGGCGCACAGTTGTAAGTCATCACCATTTCAACTTGTTGTTGTTGTTTATCTTTCAACGCAACACTGACTTTGTCCTTGATGTGCTTCTGTCACTATTAAATGTTGCTGTCTCTAGGTGCATTCATTGTTGTTGTTTCATCTTGTTTTCAGCCCCACTTTTTTATGTTACATTGATTTGAAGTGTAGCGGCCCCATCAACTCTGTATAGGTCATTTTGGGGATGTCGGTTCCAATTGGGTGGGACTTTCATTCACATTAAAGTGTATTCAGTGATTTTCATATCAGAGGACACCCTCTGTTGATGTTGTTTTATGAATAAATAACATCTTGTATCCCGGGCTGACATCATGGCGTTCCAACCAGTCCAAGAAAACATTTCTTCTGCTCTTCAGACGATTACATTAGCAAATAGTGAGTGTTTTGTTGAAAATGTACCTGCCGATGGCAACTGTTTCTTTCATTGTCTGTCAGTGGCAATTAATGGTAATATTTCAATGACACGAGAATACAGAAGTATAGTTTGTCAAACTATTTTTAACAATTGGCAAGACTGGCATGAGAAATGGGTTTTGTTTCATGGTCCTTTAATGACAAGATATAAATACTGGGGTTCTATGATAAAACTCAATGGTTGAGCATGTAGCTCAGAAATTGAGGCCGCAGCTTTGGTTCTCCAGTGCAGAATTAAAGTTTGGTTGAAGTGTGGTCAAGAATACACATTAACAATTTTTGGGAATCAAGACTCACATGTGCAAACGGTCAACTTGTTGTTAGAAAAAAAAACCATTTTCAGTTGATACACAACATGGGACAGCATTCTAATGTTGACAATAAGCTATCGGTGCCAGAAAAGGAATTGGAACTATCACATCAAATCCTGCATGTTTCACAAGAAAGTAACGTTTCACAACTAAGGCCAAAAAGGATAAATCTGGGTAAAAACCTGCTCTACTCACCCCAGTCAAAAAGATTCAGACGCAGGACGGACACTAACAAAGAAAATCCTGACAACTATGATCACAATGGCCCTCCAAGTTTTCCCCTTACTGACAGAGAGCAAAACCTTTTGTCTCTGTGCAATACATTTGGTATTTCATATGATTATCCACATTTAAATGAAACAAATGACGAGAAAGAAAGGCGACATGATAATTTGAGACATAAAATTGCTAGAAACCAAAACAAACAAAAATATCATCTTAGACCTGAACAAGAATATGTACTATTATCTGTTTGTCGACAGTTTGGTGTAATCTATGAACCCCCAAAAACACATGAAACGGTGCATGAACGAAAAAATAGACTTCGTCGAATCCATTACAGATTAAAAAAACAAAAAGATTCTTGTGTAAAAAGAGATAATACAAAACCTAGTCCTTCCCGTGAAATAAAAAATTACTTTCATGGTCAAGAAATATCACAGCTTATTAGCCATGATAACTCTGATTCTGCAGCAGAAACATCCTGTACAAATGAAAACGCCTTCACAGAAAAAAAAACAACATTTGTTTCCCTCAACAGGAACAAAAAAAATCCCTCAGTATTGCTAAACATAACAAATGCAGAGAACATGAACTTTCGTTAGTGTGCTGCAGATATGTGGCCAAGTATGAGCCACCTAAAAAACTTGAAACTGTTCGTGAAAAACACAACAGGTACAGAAGAATAAATTACAATAGATCTAACTAGTGTATGAAACGTAGTCAGGGAATCCCTCTCAAACTCGTTTACCTCTTGTCATAATTGTTCGCATTTTTGCATAAAATGCATTCATTTGTATTGTTTTTAAGAAAAATGCAGGCCATATGTATTTTATTTTTTGAAGCATTTCTTACCGATAGCTCAATAATGCACCTTTAAACCTCAAATCAAACAAACTGACATTACTACACAGGTTTGAGCCTGGGTCAGATCACATGTCGGACACCACATTCTGCAATGGAAGGTAAGCTGGTTATTCTACTGGCACTCTGGTTCTTGCCAACCTCTGATCAACAATTTATAGATTGGTTGATCGATTTCAGGTTTAACTTCCCCGTCAACACTATTTAGGTCATTTTGGAGACATTGCTTCTAATTTTGTGGGACTTTCACCCGAGATTGACATTAAATGACATCTCAATTGTTTTACTTTCCTCTTTCTCATGTCAGAGCTTCCATATAAAGTAAGTTGTTTGCATTTATTTAGTGTCATTGGCACGTCAAACAAGATTATACATTATAGTATGATACTTCAAGTCTTATTGGTGTATGTTAAAAACCTATGATGCTGTTTTAAGGCAATATTATCATTTATCACATGGCATCGTTGATATGTAGTGGATAACATCATGTAATATATATCATATGACCACACGTGTAATTACACTTTTCGCGGGATTAAGTAACATCATGACGACGTCCATGTCAGCCATGCATATTTTGTTGAAGAATTGTCAACTTTAAAGCCGATAAAATCCCATTAAAACTGGTCATGTGATAAACAGAATCTTACACACGTGGTCATTTCATATGAAATTTATTAAACTCGCCAAGGCTGGTTCCATAAATTTCATACGCAAATGACCACTCTTGTAATATCCTCTATGTGTGTGTGTGTGTGTGTGTGTGTGTGTGTGTGTGTGTGTCAGTCTTACATCCCAACAACAGCTAAGGCCATAAGAAGAAGGGATCTAGCTTTACAGACATATTCAAATGTCTGTAGAAGCCTATTATTATTTGATCAAACCTTATGAGGTCTAGTAGCATAACCATTACACGATGAAGGTTTCCAACATCATCACGTAAAATGACTTTTCATTCATTATTAATTTCTATGTTGCTAATTTTTTACAATTTTCAGTACATGTCTTATTGTGCACAGTAGTAACAATAAACTTCTCAAATGAGTTAGACCATTATAATGGGAACTACTGCATAACGTTTTTTAAACCAGTGCATGACAAAACCTAAAAGAAGGCTTAAGCGACCAGCAAAGACTCAGATCAGCTTGCACATCTGCGCAGTCTGATCAGAGTCCTTACTAATTGTATATACCCACTATAGGCTACGATCTATGGAAAGAGAATAATAACAATAAACTTATCAAATGAGTAAGACCATTACATTGGGAACTACTGCATAAAAGATATTTGAGCCAGTGCATGGCAAAACCTGCAAGAAGGCTTGACCGACCAGCAAACACTCAGATCAGCCTGCACATCTGCGCAGTCTGATCAGAGTCCTTACTGATTGCATATACCCACTATAGGCTACGATCTATGGAAAGAGACATACGCATAATGGAGTGGTGCACATGTAGTTTTGAGTCTCTACTGGTGGCAGCAGTCTAATTGTTGTTTTTACATGCTTTGGCTCATTTGTAATTTCGGAGTTCAATTGTCAGTTTTATGGCTGCCATATTTAAAACAGTTTCACTGCATTGCTTACATGTCTCTATATAATAAGTAATCTTATCCTAAACCAGCTGATTTTCCTCCATAGATGACACTTTCGATACAGTAATCACATACATTATCTGAGCAGGACTTATACGGTCTTCTGGAAAAAAAAATAAGGGTCAGGTTCTTCTAATGAATGTTTAGAATCATGCTTAGCACTTTGTTTGCATTTTAGATCATGAATATACTCATTGCTACTGATTCAAGGGGGAGAGGCTTTGAAGATCATGTTAAAGAACATAACTCCTTTGCAAACATGCCCAAACACACACTCAGACATATACTAATTCCAGGCGCCAAATTAAGCACACTCAGCCACAGCATTAACACAAAACTTCATTCATTGCAAGCACTCCAACCTTACACTTCCATTACATTACTAGCTGGCATTGGTAACTTTACCAACAAAATCTAAATCTTTGACAACAACGGCAGACATGCAGGAACACAAATAGCATGCACTCACACAGACAGCAAAACCAACAGCATCATTGAGGAGCTTGAACAAATGGCAAACACTTTCAACACAAGCACAACAACACTCAAAATCGCAACTAAACCACCTGCAAATCTAATAAAATACACCAAAACACAAATTTCTCGCGGTAAACTGAAACATGATTTTCAGATTTATTCTGAACATGAACTACAGCAAATGCAAGCACTTCTACACCAAGACATCACAAAAGTCAACGCACACATAGCATGTATAAACTCAAGTAACCACTTGCCAACAATAAGGTGGGACAGGGACATTTTCAAGCAAGTGACAAAACATACTGGTAAATTTAATCAAAATGTCCAAAAAATTAAAAAGTTTGTATACTCCCATCTCCCTGATGGTGTGCATGCTGATGATTTTTTGAGGCATAAATGGTTCACTGTAGCCTGCTCCACAATAGTGAAACAGGTTACAAGCCATCAATATACTCCTCAACAAATTAATCATCCTGTACACATTAAGGTTACTTTAGAGCAAGAAGAAGAAGAAGAAGAAGAAGAAGAAAGAGAGTCTTGGGACTATAAGCGATTGAAGCTTTCAGATTAAATTTAGATTTTGTGGTGGCCCCCACTCATCAGGACATGGAAAAAAAAGTTGACTGCTTACATGCAGAGCTGAAAACAACCACAAATGAGCACTGGTAAACAGATTAAGTTCTAAACCTGCACAGGACAAGTAGTAGGCATTGGACCATCAATGCATATATGATATATATAAACCATACTGGTTTCGTTGAACTGAAGGCTTGAGATGTCATTTTATCTCAATGTCTGGTAATAATCTCACAAAAATTGGAAGCAACTACTCCAAATTGACCTATATGGTGTTGACTTGGGTTTTAAACCTCAAATCCAACTATTTAATTTCATATGAAAAGACCGTTAATGTAAGATCCTACATTTCTTCTTGTTTTTGTCATTCATATACTCATGGAACTTTTGATTACACAGATGAAACGTTGACAGTATAAAGTGACTTGTACGTACATCTTTACTTTTCAATCTCATTATGAGTTAATCAGGGCCTGTTTGCATGAATGGCTGGACCATGATATATGAACAAAAAGCAAAAAAGTCTGATTAAAAATTGTTATTTAATAAAAAAAACTTTAACACTTATGATCATTTCATATGAATTATCTGTAACTCAAGAGAGGCTTGTTTTTTATGCTTTTCAAATGAAATGACCACCAATGCTTGATCCTTTCTGTATGGTTATGGTGTAGTTTTAACAGAAGAAATTCATCTAGCATGTATCATACATCTGTAGTATTATTTCAAGTATTTAAACTTCCTTTTAACAAATGCATACTGTATTTTATGTATTTCAGGGATACAGACTAAGCATTTTGCTTCAGGAGCCCAGACTCCCATAAAATCAATTTTTACATTAAATAAATACGCACTTTTATTCATCATATAGGTGCACAGGCAAAAATTTAGACACCTTGGGCAACTGGGTGCTTGTTAGTCTGTATGCCTGTATTTATAGCACAGTTCCCTTAATTCTTAGATTTTTTTTTTACTTTTTTCAAACTGAGGTAAAATTAACTCTACCTAATAAGTGCACACTACAAAAAAATAAAAATAAAAAAAAAAATACACCTTACAGATTTTTGTTAAGTTCATCTTCAATGTAGATGTGCAAGTGATTTTTCTTTTCATTTTCCAAGAAAAATTGTTTTTATCATATCACGTCGTATCTGAGAGTGTAATAACGGCATGTAATAAATTCCGTAATCCACTAGTGGATTAAATATGCAAATTATTTAGATACATAAACATCCGTTACGTTGCACCTATGACGTCTTTCTTAACGACGTCGCGTTTACAAATGGGGGAGTATTGATGTTTTTTGTAAGCAATTCATAAAATGTGATATATCGTCATATGATAAATAGAATCCGGCATTCGTGCTCATGTATTATTAAATTTATTAAACTCGTTGACAAAAAGGCATAAAATGCTTGGCAAAGCCTCGCATTTTATCCCTTTTCCTCCACTTGTTTAAATAATTCAATCTCACACGAACTCTCGTGAATAGATCCACTATATAATGTACAGGGAATATTGTTATTCCGAGCTGTTTTGGAAATGCTGTTGGTTGCCAGTCAAGGGGTTCAACGTAGATTTGTCAGACCCTCGGGATAATACTGAAAAAATTGTGATTGGGTATTTCCAATGGGTATTTTCTTTCGAAAAGAAAAGTTTGGTGTGCAATTATAGGAGCATATGGGATAAATAGATCTAATATGCTAGAACATCTAGTTTTTTTAATTTTTATGCCCCCGCAATCTAGGAATCAGGGGCATATAGCTTTTGGTCTGTCCATCTCTTTCTCCATTTGTCTGTTTGTCCATTTGTATGTTGTTAGCTTTACATACTTATAAATTTTTTCATTTCTTTTGAGTCAGGGCATTACAAAACCTACAAGAAGGCTTTAGTGACCAGCGAAGACTCAGATCAGCCTGCACATTCTCACAGTCTGATCAGAGTCTACACTGATTGCATGTACCTACTGTAGGCTTCGATCTACCCAAATAGACATAAGTGAAATATCTTTTCATAGGTTTGATTTAGTCTCTGCTGGTCGTAACAATCTTATTGTAGGATTTGTCATGGGCTGGCTCATTTCAAAAAGAATGCTTCATTTTTCCTGCACATTGACGTTGCCACACCATTGCAATGTGCCATTATTATGACAATGAAATGGCAACTCTGGTCAAGACCTTGATAAGACTGCTCCTCTATGATCATTGATGATATGGGTCTACACTGTTTGCTTAGATAAACTGTGTATAAGGAAATATTAGGCAACTCATTAAGCTCCTCTATGATCATTGATGATATGGGTCTACACTGTTTGCTTAGATAAACTGTGTATAAGGAAATATTAGGCAACTCATTAAAACAAAAAAATCTACTTGGTGGCACTAATAATAAATAAACATTCAGAACATCTGATGCACCTTTGCCTTCATCAGACTTTTTAAGATGGTAAATAAATTTTACATTTAAAGATAAAGTGGTACAAAGGGCTGAAACTCCCTTACATTATACTTTAGCTTCTTTTTATTATCTTTTCAGCACTTAGCACTACCACCACTTCACATTCAACATTTCAATTACAGCCTGAAGATGATTTCTCTTCAGAATATGAGTGCCAAAGTAGTTGCAACCTACAAAATCTGTATGGAAGGCATGCCACTCATACTTCAAGAGAAGGTGACAGCTTATCACCATGTGATGGCAAAACCATCAAAAATATTAGCACAAATTCACTTCTTTGACACCTATTCAAGGAGAGAAATTGATAAAGCATCTTTTCCTCAGTTTACAGTCACTGGTGAGCTTCTAAATCCTATCATAACCAACTACAGTAACAAAATAGAAGCTTATGTACGCTCACACTTCACCTTCCTCAGTGTTTACTTTCTTGGTCAGAATCATTTTCAAATCAGTGACTTGCTTCAATTTATATCCAATGTAGCTAGCTCTGAAATTGGCCCTGCAGATATTATTAGCATTCAGTATTACACAGAGACACAAGTACTTATAGATGGGGAGATTTTTGTTATTCATCACAGGTTTTGTGGCTATCTTTCAACATTACTCAGGCTTCTTCATGTCTTCAAATATTTCAATTTCTGTCAGAACTCTCAATATCTTCGTGACTTGCAATTACATGAAGGTAACTTGCTTTTTGATTTTATTGATAAACCCAGCAATTTTGTACTTGAAGCCCTCCCATGGGGGATACCTGCTGCAGTGCTGGCCTAAATTGAAGACGAGGTATCTGTAAAAATGCATGTTTCTCAACTGCTTCAGTGACCCTTTGTTGCTATTTTCTTGCCTTTTCTTTCAGTTTCCATTCTTTGTATCGCATTTACATTCTGTCATAATTGAACTTACACACACTTGCAGTGCCAGTCTCTGTAAGTCAGTCAGATGCTGACTAGTGATCAGCAGGATGAGGGTTCAATATCTGCTTGAGTTGGCAACAATCTTTTGTGGAGATTGATCATTAAAACTCTTCTCCATAGTTATTTCTCCCTTCCGTTGGTTCAAGAAGAGGATTTGTCAGTTTCTGGCAAAATAATGTGCTTATTTTGTACTGGTTATAACCACTTATGAACAAGCATACTCAGGAAAAGTGTGAATAAGTGAACTGATTTGTTAAAAATGACCTACATAGTGTTGACTCGGCTGTTAAATTCCAATACAAACAAAAGGACCTTGCTCAGGAACAGGGTCATTGATTAGGTAAAGTACCCAGTATAACCGAGATCTCTGGCTGTACTGACCTAAGCCACCAAATCAGAAAGTAAAAAAGGCTTTCAAAAACTTCATAACTGCTTGGCTGATTTTGTTTGTTTTTTTTCTATTGGAGTTAAACTTCCCAGTCAACACTATTTAGGTTATTCTGGAGACTGTGAGTTTACCTATCCACACTTCATGGGCATTGGCTTTTCCGTAAGCGATTAACCATTAGAGTGCACATTCTTTGGCAAGAAACTGACAAGTGCCCTTCTTGAATCAGCGGAAGGGCGCGAATGACAGTAGAAAAAATCTCATGATCAAGCTCAACATAAGAATATTGCTGACCCGGCAGGTATCGAACCGATGTCCTCCTGATCACCACTTAGCTGCGCATCTGACTGAGCTACCTAGGCCGGCGATTGTCTGGCTGATATGATTCTAATTTATTGGGTAGAAAAAGGTTGTTTTGTTTGATTTGTGGTTTAACATCCTGATTAGCTTTTTATAGGCCATTTTGGAGACATTGCTTCTGTTACCCAACATTGAGATGAAATGACACCTCAAGCTCTGTTGTCCAATGAAACCAATAAGGCTTATAAGCATGCACAGCCCAAGCTGCACAGCTTCGACTAGGCGGGATTAGATCATCAAAGCGGTTTACCAGTACTTTGCTGGGGTTGGTTTCAGCTGTACATGGAATCATCATGCAGCACATCTTTTTCTTCAAGTCTCAATGGGTAGGATTGTGAAAAGGGATGTAGTGAAAAGTCCAAATCAAACACAAAATTTTTATTAGAACGCCAACATGGCTCATCTTATTCAAGATGAGATTGATTTCTATTATCAAACACGTATCCGCCACCGCCCATCGGGACTTGGACAAATAGATGCGCTGCACAATGCTTCCACGCAGAGTTGATACCAACCGCACATTAGTTCTGGTAATCTGCTTAGAAGGTCTAAGCCTGCACAGGAAAACTGCTGCAAGTTGGCACGTCCATGCATTTAAACCCTATTCGTTTTATTGGGCAGCAGGGATTGAGATGTCATTTCATCTCAATGTCGGGTAAAAGTCCCACAAAAGTAGTAGTAACGTCTCCAGAATGACCTAAATTGTGTTGATGGGGACGTTAAACCTCAAAATCAAATCAATCAAACATTTCAATCTTTTTCATTCACAGGATTGAGCAAACTGTGTACACCTGATCATAGAGAGTCAGTCACTGTACTATTGGGTAAATTTTAAGGTGTACTATGGGACTGAAAGGCCTTGGAATGTGTAGTCTTTCAGTGGTCAGAACTTTTACCATTTTATGGTAGTTATTTTGCAGTATTGTAACTGATCTGTTACAAGAGATAATGGTACTTGTTGCTTTCTGTAAAGACAATATTTAAATGCACCTGTTCCAGTTTCTGAAACTTGCTCTAAAGGTTTATGTTACTCTAAAATATTTGAGGTTCGAACAGTAAAAGCTCTGGTGTTGAGCCTTACCAGGTCGGATATGCATTAGGTTTCATTATTTCCAGTGTTTACAGTAGATACAGTTTCAGTTTCTTGTCATAGTAAAAAAAATGTTTCTTATTTTCATTAAAAATATTCCTGACATTTAATTCCAGTTACCTTCCAAACCATGCCAAAAAGCACTCAGTTTCAAGAGAAAATCATAATTCATTATAATCATTTTATTTACACCAGATATAGCTATGCTTGTTTCTTTAAATTATGATATATTCGTGTAGACATCATTTTTAACTTGTTTGTTTACAATGTCCCTGTCCCTCTGTTAATATTCTTAAAATTTGGACACCTTCACTCAGGACTTTATGTATTTTGCCGAAAAATTTCAAAAATATTCCTTTAATCATCCACCGAGGAGTTCAAAAATAAGATGGAATGGCAAAGTGTATATCCTGATCAGACTGCAGGAGTCTGATCTTGGGCTGTACTGTTTCCCTGATCCATTTATTATACTTAGTGTCATTGCAGTAGTCTTGCTTTTTAAAAATGTTATGATAATGCCAGCTTATTGGTATCGATGGCAAAAGAAAAACTTTGATTCACAATGAATGTGAGTGGCACCTTCAGTTTATACAAATCCTGTTCTTTTGAAACAGACTTTACTTTGTATTTTAGACATAATAGAAAATATTCTTTAACACTGAAGTACCGCAATTACTTGAAATTAAGTGGTGAATGCACTCATACAGTCATACATTACTCAAATACACACACATCAATGGTTGGCGGCATGAAAGTCGCTCACCTATTTAACATTTTCAACTGCTAATCACACAAACACCAGCACTGTCTTAGCTTCTCCCCAGGCCAGAGTGATGTTTCCTGAGACAGTTCTCAACCTTAACAAAGACGAGTAAGAACAGTGTTATAGGTTCAATTCGTGTTTTAATATTTATTGCAATTTCATTTAGTACTTTTATCATTCATTTATTTTTTGGCATGTACCATTATATAATAATTAATGCATGCTAGTGGCTTTAAGCTAATTGGTAACAATATTAGCCAGCACATAACAAAATCTTCAAGATGGCTAGAGTGATCAGCAAAGACTTGGATCAGCCTGCTCATTCATGCAGTCTAATCAGTGCCTTCACTGATGGCATGTAGCTACTTAAGGCTACAAATTTATGGAAGGGGACATAGGCAAACGGCTCTTGTCATAGTGGATGGGTGCACCGGTTGACTTAAGTCTCTGCTGGTCGCGCAGGTCTTATTGTAGGTTTTGTCATGTGCCAGCTCAAATGTTTTTTTCACAGACAAATTGTGACAATTTGGATATTCAAAACAAATTCATTTCAGAAATAGATAAGCTCAAGATAGCACTGATTTATTCAGTCGTGTTTGGAGATCAGTGTTAGTATGCTTCGTACGGAACCAACAAATTGGTTTATAACTCACTGTTTAAATTTCTACTGAAAAGCCTACTGAGACAGTTGTGAAAACCTGTAAAAAATGTTCATCATACATGTTTTTCAGTAACGTCAAGTACCGCCAGTCAAAACCCTGTACAATCTTGTGTGATACGTTCATATAGAAACATCCACTCTATGTGATACAATGCGGCAGATCAAGTTACTGTAGTAATAATGTGTATTTATATTAATCTATTGGTTGCATAGGATTTTTGGTATAAGTCACACACCTGAATATTTGGATGGAAAATATAAATATATGCTCAAATAGGTAATGATGACCAACCAAATAAGTGCCCACAGTCCAGACCTTGATCTGGAGGCCTCCATGTTCTAGTGGATATGAGCGCTGACTCTATGTCATTAGGTCTCTCACTGCTGTAGGTTCATGCCTTGCTCAAGTCCCGTGTGAGATGTCAAGTTCTGCAACGGAAGGTCATGTGGTTTTTCTCCGGGTGCTTCGGTTTTTGCCCACCTCTGATTAAGGGTCGGCTCGATATGACTGAAATAATCTTAAAAGGGCCGTAAAACCAAAACCAAGAAAGAAAAAAAACCTTGATTTATTTTGTATCCATTGCGGACAATAAGGCCTGCATGCACACATTTTTGGTTCATTACCGTAATGAAGAGTGTTTGTATGTTACATTATTGTTGCTATTTCCTTATATTCTTTCTGTTGTAAGTTAAACCCATTCTGTACCAGAAGACCCACAACAGGTAATTGGCAATCAGAGCAGGTCTAGATCAGATGCCATGCTCTGTGGCATCTAATTAGGGCCTACACTGTTTGCAAAATGTTAAGTACTAAGCCATAATTTTTCTCAATAAATTTAGAAAAATACACAACCTGACATTTTTAAATTTGCTCCTGCTTTATATGAGATGGTAGGTTACAAATGGTACAGAAATGGTAAATTTATTCATGTAGGATTCCAACAATTAAAGTTCTCCCGTCCATCGGGGCTTGGAGAAATAGATGGGCTGCACGATGCTTCCACGCAGAGTTGATACCGACGGCACATGAGTACTGATAATCTGCTTAGAAGGTCTAAGCCTGCCCAGGAAAACTGCTGTGAGTCGGCCCGTTCATGCATATAAACCCTTTTGGTTGTATTGGGCGGCAGGGATTGAGATGTCATTTCATCTCAATGTCGGGTAAAAGTCCCACAAAATTGGAAGCAACGTCTCCAAAGTGACCTAAATAGTGTTGACGGGGACGTTAAACCGCAAATCAAACAAACCAACAATTGAAATTAACACTGTGACCCGACTGCTAGATTTGATCAGTGTCTCTACTGCTTGTCTATGTTTTTGGTACATACAGTATTCAAACCCTCACAAAAATGCATACATGTATGCTTTTTGGAATAACTTGAAGTATAAGCTTTTCAAAACATACAATCAACATGATGAAAAACCTATTTTATACTAGGAGTAATAATATGTAAAGCATTCCATTATAATAAATGAATTGAAAGTTTTAAGACAAAAAAAAGAAGATGTTTTTTTGTAAGATATTTCTCAAAATACGTTTTTTTATTTCTGCTCATAATATAGCTTGTGGGTATGTACATGCTAGAACTGCCTTGGTAAGGCATTTTTCACAAGTATGCACAACCTATGTTTCTGAGTAGAAATGAGAAAAAATGCAAACCCCTGTAAACCCCAGGTTTATTTTATAATAGTGGGGTTCAATGGGTCAAAATTATACAAGCGTGTTTTTGTGATGTTTCCTACATATTTTTCGATAAAATTTACAGGTTCTCAGAAAATTGAAATAGATATCATTTAACATCAGTGTCATTCAGTGCATGACATCATGTAATAAAAATTATACACTACAACCCCTTTATAACACTATTGTTGGGATCCAAGGCAGAGACTGTGAAACAATCATGTTATATCCAAACAAAAATGTATAGCTTTTTTCCCATATAATCTATACATTTTTGGTATCCATAAGGAAATCTTGTTATATACAAATCCATGTTATAACTTATCGTATTATAATGAGTTTGTGGTGTACTTTCATTTCCAAGGGTTATTACCTTTTCCGTATAAAGTACAGGGTGATTTTCTGTATTATCTGTAAAAATACAAATTCATCAAAAAGACAAAAGGGGCATAATGGTGAGGTAGAGGGGTATATCACTCACCTTCAACCTCGTAATGAAACCGCTGCATTTCACTTATTAAGACGAAATGGGGGTAAACATTTTTTCTTACATCTGCCTGAAACAAAGATTGTGGATATTCGATAGAACTGATTCAGCAAAGTGGTTCTATTGAGTCAACACTATGTTTAGAGCAGAAATAAGAAAACATGAAATTTTTTCATCTGAGAACTTCTGTTTTCGTAGTTTCATTATGGTTTTCTCTTCTTATGCAGGCATTTGTGGTACATACTACAATTCAGAACAACAGGAACATCAAGAACATGTAAGGAAAACTACAAATCAAAAGAAGGCTGAATATTCCTACATAATTAATTTGGGTCAACAGGAGCATGAAGAATATATAATACAGTAATAAACCAAAAGAAGGCTGAATAGCTGTACATATTTAATTTGGGACAAAATTACAAAGCAAAAGAAGGCTGAATATCTGTACATATTTAATTCGGGACAACAGGAGCATCAAGAATTACAAACCAAAAGAAGGCTGAATATCTGTACGTAATTAATTCGGGACAACATCACAAACCAAAAGAAGGCTGAATATCTGTACATATTTAATTCGGGACAACAGGAGCATCAAGAATTAAAAACCAAGAGAAGGCTGAATATCTGTACATATTTAATTTGTAACAACAGGAGCACCAAGAATTACAAACCAAAAGAAGGCTGAATATCTGTACATATTTAATTCGGGACAACAGGAGCATCAAGAATTACAAACCTAAAGATGGCTGAATATCTGTACATATTTAATTCGGGACAACAGGAGCATCAAGAATATTTGATACAATTATCAACCAAAAAAAAACCTGGATATTTTTACATAATTAATTCAGGAAAACAGCAGCATCAATAAATATATTATCAGTTACCTCCCATATTAAATACATTTTAGCACATTGACCTGATAAAGATATGCTATCTCAGGGCAAGTGCACATTGACCTGATAAAGATATGCTATCTCAGGACAAGTGATGTTTATCAGGTCAACGTGACGTCATCAACGTGACGTTGCGCCCCACTACTAGAAAAAAAAAACGCAAAAAAATTGTGTTATCTTAGCTTTAAAAATCGAAAACTTATGAAAAAGAAAAAAAAAAAACAAAAAAAAAAAAAAAAACATCATAGGAAATATTAGGGTCAGATGATACTAAATCTATGGATCCATTGTAACGCGCTGCATTGTTGGGGAGCAGTGTCGACAATCAAAATCTGTTTTTTAATTGCATATTTAAAGAGTGTACAATGCGTTTAACTAATGAAAAGAATACCAGATTCGTGTTATTTCATATCTAGTTTATCAGGCTGGGCTTCGAGTGCGCATGTAGAATCGCTCGGCAAGCCTCGCGATTCTACAAACGTTCTCAAAGCCTTGCCTGATAAACTTGATATCAAATGACACAAACCTGGTATTCTGTATATACAGTTATAAACCAAAAGAAGGCTGAATATCTGTACATATTTAATTTGAAACCACAGTGGCATCAAGAATATGTAAAACAATTATAAAGCAAATGAAGGCTACATCTTTGTTATTTGAATAATAGGCCAGTAATTTAAAGTTGATTAATTAGTTCTACTCATGAGTCTCTAGCACATGCTTGATTTGGGACAAGAGGAGCAGACTCAGTTTCCTCTGCTCAGTCTGAGCAGAGGAAACAAAAATTTTGATTTCTTTCTGTGTAAGGTCAACTTTTATTTTACTTATCATCACAAATAGTTCTCTCGCCCTTCAACCCCACTTTTATAATAGTTAAATTGAAGATTATGGGGGTTTAGACTTTTTTTCTTATTTCTGCCTAAAAAAGATTGTGGGTACTCGATAAAATAGCCTCATTGAAATGGCTCTATCAAGTCACCGCAATCTATGTTTTGAGTAGAAACAAGAAGAATATCAGGTTGGTTGTTTAATTTTTGGGGTGGTAAAATGTTCAAAACATTGATTTTGTATAGGTGTGTTTTCATAATGGAACACCAAAAGTGGTATGTTCACTTCTGCCTCAGCCACTTGTGAAAATACTTCTTTTGGTGTTCATTTGGTGAAATAAAATGCTATCTTACATACACTGAATAGAATCAATTATCATCCATGTAAAAGCTGATGATATTATCCATTTAAACAGAAGTTTAACCATTGTTCAGTACTTTTTCACTATTACCCAATCTACAACACTAATGTAGAGAATTTTTGTATGCATATTCATATCTTAAAAAAAGTATTAATGAAGTTTAGAAAAAGGGATAAAATGTTAGGCTTCACCAAGCATTTTATGTCTTTTGTCTAAATGAGTTGTAACATTTCCACGATACTGGATAATGAATGCAAGATTCTGTTTATCATATGACATTTAAAGTAGAAGTAAACAGATTTATTAACTATTTCTTTTTTTAAAAAAGTCATATGGCACTATTCATACACATACTATTATTTAGGACATTCTAAGCATAACGTTGAAGGTTGTATCTAAATAACTGCGTATTTAATCCACTTGTAGATAAATAAACTTAAAACATGTGGGTTATTATATTTTTACATGTGATGTCATATGATAAATGTCACACATCTAGGTTGCAAAGTAAGGGAATCAAAAATGCTCATTCTGGAGGTAAATCAGAGGTTTTACAGTGTACAGTGTGAAAGTTTGTTTTACAGCTGCGTAGAAGGACAGCAGTAAAAGATAATTTGCAACTGTAAAACCAAAAATTTAACTTCCCAAATGATAGCTATCCTCATTCCAATGCACTTATTCAATTGTTTCGTTCAAATTCTTCACTGTTTTGCTCAGTGCTGCACAACCGTGAGATGCAGGAAGCTAAATGTTATCCAATCAATACCGGTTTCATTCATGATATTTTGACATCATTATGAAAGGTTATAGTCTTGCAACTTTTGCAAGTCAGATACATGTCTGACTGGTGTTTCGGATGCGGGTTTGATACCTGTCAGGTTCGGCAACATTCTTTCGTGGAGAGTGATCATGCAATCTTTTGCTATTGTCATTCTCTCCCTTCTGCTGATGCAAGATGGGAAGTTAACAGTTTCGGGCAAAAGAATGTGCCCTGTACTGGTTAACCGCTTACAGATAAGTTTCCCCAGGCAAAGTGTGGATAGGTAAACTGACCGGCTCAAAAATGACGTAAATAGTGATGACTGGGCCGTTAATACTCCAATACCAAAAAAAAAAAAGTTGTAAATCTGAGTCACTATCCAATCAAAGTGTACATTGTTTATTTGTATTTGAATTTTACTGCTGTGTTAACAGCATTTTTGAATATTTTTTAACCAGTCACTTTACTAGTTCACACCTTTCCTGGGCAGGCTTAATCCTAAGCGATTAATCTGTGCACATTCTTTCGCCACAAATTGGAAACTGCTCTTCTTGAATCAGCGGTATGGGAGAGAATGACCAAGGAAAATATTTCATGATCACTTGTCCCAAAAGATTGGTGCCAACTCTGGCAGGTATTGAACCCACATTCTCCTGATCACCATTCAAGAACAAATCTCACTCAGCTACCAATGCCAGCATTCATATGTCATGTAACATACAGAAGTGCATTTAGAATGTTTAATAAATGTCTTGTAATTTTTTTTCATTTAAATTGTTGCATTAACTATTGTATTTATCTCTTATTTATCACATGATGTTGTTGATATGCAGTGGATAATGCCATGTAATTGAGTAATTGTCACCTTTAAAGGCGATAAAAATCCTATTTAAAAATGGCCATGTGGTACCGAGAATCTTACTTTTGTGGTCATTCGATATGAAATTTATGAAACTCGCCAAAGGCTTGTTTCAAAAATGGCCATGTGATACATAGAATCTTACACTTGTGACAATTTTATATGAAACTTATGAAATTGCCAAAGGCTTGTTTCATAAATTTCATATGAAATGATCACTCATGTAAGATCCCCCATTCACCACATGACATCGTTGACATGCAGTGGGTAACGTCATGAAATAATTATCATATGACCACACATGTAATAACTCTATGGCAGGAGCATGTAACGTCATAACGATATCTGTGTCAACCATTCATTTTGTGTCGAGTAATTGGCATCTTTAAAGGCAATAAAATCACATTTAAATGTCATTTTATAAACAAACATATGAAATTTATGAAACTTGCAAAGGCTAGTTTCATAAATTTCATATGTAATGTAAGTTCCTCTATAAAATACATTTTCGCTGCTATTGTTTCAAGTAATTTTGGGGGGAAATAAAAATTATATTTCCCTGCAGGGAAAATATTCCTTTAAGGCTCGGATATATTTCTTTTTGAACGTTATGCACTTTGACGCGCCGAAAGCGGGACAAATTATGTCACAGCGCCAATTACGTCAATTTTAGACATTAGCAAGACCAAAAACGGTCGATTTAATAAATGTAATATAAACATTAATACATCTATAGTTTTAAATACGGGAAATATTTTGGGAATCTTCTAAACAAACTCGTGCAGTTGTAGCCGTTTGTTTGCTTGATCTGGAAGTTTTTCGGGAAATATTTCCCGTATTTCAAACTAAGGATGTATTAATCTCTATATATATTCATTGGCATATTTCTTGAAAAAAATAAACAATGACCTCAAATGCATGATTTGAAATAGACAGAAAGTACATAGTAATTGTTGAGATTTTGTATCCCACCCTAGCAGAGAAGCCAATGGAATGACATTTTTGTTTGTTTGATTTGAGGTTTAACGTCCCTATCAACACTGTATACATTTTAGTCATTTTACAGACACTGCTTTCCAATTTTGTGGGACGTTTACCCAACATTGAGATGATATTGACGTCTCAAGCCTTGCTGCCCAATGCAACCAATAAAGTGCCTGGACTTACTGATTCGCCCATGTTTCCTGGCCAGACTTACTTTCTTTCCCTGTGGTGTCTTTGGTGGGGGGAGTAAGTTAATTGTATCGATTCCTCATCTTTGTTTTACTTCTACTTTACTATCTCAAAGAGGTTTACTATTACTCATGTGTGTTGGGTTTCAGTCATGCATGGAAGATCATGCAGCCCAATCTCTTTCTTCAAGCTCAGTCGGAGGTTTTAGGGTATTTTGTATCTTGAGAATACATGTTGTGTGTACTTACTAGAATATCATCTCTGTGAGGATCCTCCTCTGTAAGGATCCTCCTCATATGCATGCATGTTTGTGTACAGCAGCTGTAGATAGCTTTATATATTACCCTTTTGTACTGTGACTGCAAATTTGTTTCTTCAGAGCTCAATGAATTGCGAGCTCGCCTATAGGCATTGCCTATGTTCATATTAATGTCTATGGAAAAAACTTCGAAAATGTTTTTCGAGGTTTATGATACTGATAGCCTTGTTTTAAGAATTTATCTGTCAAGAACAAGTTACGATTGTTGAAATCGTAGAAGCTCTAGCGAAACGAATAATTTAAGAAATGTACAATCCATCAGAAAGACCTCTGGGAACATCCCCGTCTAGAAACGGGAAATTAACAATATCGAAATCAAAATCATCCCGTTTATCATAATTTTTTTGACGAAATAATTCCATTATGCATGTCAATACATGTCTTTTATTAAAGCTTTTCATTGTCAACATAAATGCTTTCTACATTTATTCAGCCTCCTTACATAGACAGATATAGTACTTGGCCGAAGAATATCTATGTGGGTCTTTTATACATGCATACTGAATGTTTACAGTACAAACACTTACAACTAAAACAGAAATACAGACATAAACACTTTCAATGCCTAAAAGATATTAATACAGTTAATGATAACATGTGTTGTTCCAGGCTGCCATGTAGGTTACAACTCCGGGAAATATATGCAGCACAGGAATGTCAATACACAGGTTGCAGAACAAAGTAATGCAAAATTGAAGAGCCTGAAGTCTATGTTGAACATAGGCAATTTCATGCCACGTCTGAATAATTTCTGAGGTTAGGAAGCATTAGGGCTAGACAGTTTTGGAACCTAATTTGCCAGTTGCGAACATTAGTGTATTTAGTAGATTATCAAAACATTGTAGTCCTTTGCGATTATTGATTTTACTGCGGGCTTTTGAAAAATCTAAGGGTCGATGATGAGGTCTAATTGGTCCAAACTAGGCAGTTTTGGAACCTAATTTGTCAGTTGCCAACATTAGCGTATCAAGGAGATTATCAAATCCATGCAGTCCTTTGAGATTATTGATTTTACTACTGAGTTATGAAAAATCTAAGAGTCATTGATGGGGTCCTATTGGCCGAAACTAGCTAGTCTGTCGCAGAAAAAATACAAACATAAAAAACTGTAATGCCTAAAGATATTTATGCAGTTAATGAAAACATGTGTCTGCCATGCATGTAACAACCCGGGGGAAATATATGCAGGAATGTCAATGTACAGGTTGTAGAACCAAAGAATGCAAAATTTAATAATCTGAAATCTATGTTGAACATAGAAAATTTCATGATACATCTGAATATTTTCTTTCACTGCAATTTATTCGATTTGCGAGAGTGCCTAGTCATGTAACTGATTTCAACACTCGTAATAAATTGTAAACTACAAAACTTCTGAATCAGGGTTATCGGTATCATAAATTACGCAAAGCCTTTTCCAATTTTATAGGGGTCATTCTGATTGATTGTTTGTTTGTTTGAATTGAGGGTTTACGTCCCCGTCAACACTAAGGTAATTTTGGAGACGTTGCTTCCGATTTTGTGTGATTTTTAATCTACATTGAGATGAAATGACATCTCAAGCCGTACCGCAAATATAAACCGCTAGTGTTTAAGGAGCGGTCCGACTCGCAACACTTTTCCTGGGCAGGCTTAGACGTAGGCTGTTTAACAGCAGTCAAGTTCGGTCAGTTTCAGCTCTGCGCGGAAGCACCGTGCAGACTAATCTATTTATCTAGGCCTCGATGGGCTGGGCGTCCCATTGAATTTCAAAATTCAATGTTGGACTTTAATCTCTTCAGCGACCATGTCTATCGGAGCCCAAACTTTATGGTGTCTAAGAATATAAATTCAGAAAAAATATACCCAATTTCATACACTTGCTCTTTGATATCAAAAAATTGGTTTTTACATAACTGTTATAAGAAAGATTGCATGCTTGGTATTTCATCCAATCACGGTTTATAACTTTGCTTCCGTCTTCAGTTGCACGCCGGAGGGCCAGGCCTTAGATTCTTTGACAGTTACAGCCTAAAGGCTTACCTATGTAAAGTCGGTTGGTACCTGATGCTTTGTCTCTGGTTTGGCCCATCGGAGACTAACTGTTGGTTTTCTTTTGCTCCAGCATTTCAGTGGCTTGTTGCTGTTGAGTCCTCACAGTCGTGTTATCTCTGTGGTTGTTTGATTTTTGTGTTCTCGGAGATGTTGCACTGATGAGTTAGAAGACCTTCATGCGGACTGAACTAATTACTTTTGCCTAATTTGCGACGGATGTATGGACGAGGAAAGCGGCCGCGTATCGATTTAAGCCCTCTGACAAATTCATTTCACTGACCGTTCAATGGCGGTTTTTCTGTCGCTTTTTATTTTTGTTATGGTTTGTCTTTGAATGTGTTTATCGCTGATACATTTTTGTTTTAGATAGCCAATTGGCCTTTTTTGTGGGAGAGTAACTGATCTTGTTTGTTTCCCGCTATCGATGTTTCCAATAGGGTCTAGTTATTTTATGTTTGTGTTTCCTTCCCTTTGGTGTATCTGATGGGAGGTCTGAGTTAATTCTATTTTGAGTTCCACAAAATAGAAGTGAAGCCAATGATCACAAAGCATGCCTTTTATTAAAGTTTTTCATTGTCAACATAATAGCTTTCTATATTTATTCAGCCTCCTAACATAGGCAGTATAGTACTTGGCAGGCTGGTATAGTACTTAGCCGACGAATATCTATGTGGGTCATTTAAACATACGAACTGAGTGTTTACAGTGCAAGCAATTACAACTGAATCATAAATACAACATAAAAGATATTTATGTAGTTAATGATAACATGTGTTGTTCCAGGCTGCAATGTAGGTAACAACTCGGGGGAAATATATGCAGCACAGGAATATCAATACACAGGTTGCAGAACAAATGAATACAAAATTGAAGAACCCGACGTCTATATTGACCATAGACAATTTTGTGATATGTTCATTTACTTTCTGAGCTTAGGAAGCATGGTGACAGTTTTGGAACGTAATTTGTCAGCTGCCAACATAAGCGTATTTAGGAGATTATCAAAACGGTGTAGTTCTTCTGGTTATCATTAACTACGCAAAGCCGTTTCCAATTTGTATAGGCGTCAATCCTATTGAATTTCAAAATTCAATGTTGGGATTAAATCTGCAAAAAGGTCTTTTGGAGCCCGAATGTTATGGTGTCTTCGTATTTAAATTCAAAAAGGATATTCATATTACAACTGAAACAGAAATACAAACATAAAAAAACTGCAATGTATAACAGGCGTTGTGCCAGGCTGCCATGTAGGTAACAACTCGGGGAATTATATGCAGCACAGGAATGTCAATACACAGGTTGCAGAACAAAGCAATGCAAAATTGAAGAATCTGAACATAGACAATTTCATGATACGTCTGAATATTTTCTGTAGTTAGGAAGCATGATAGCATTGACAGTTTTGGACCCTAATTTGTCAATTGCCGACATGGGTGTATTTAGGAGATTATCAAAACGTTGTAGTCCTTTGAGATCATTGATTCCACTGCAGAGTTTTGAAAAATCTAAGCGTAATTGGCCACAACTCTCTCGTCTGGCGCAGAAAAATTTGCACATCCCCATGCGAAATAAATTAGGTGAAGGCAATGATCAGGAATCGATACAATTAACACACGGCTCCCACCAGAGACACCAAAGGAAAAGAAACACACACATTACATAACTAGACCCTCATGGAAACACTAACAGCGCAGTCACTTCCCCACAAAATGGCCCATTTGCTACCCAAAACAAAAAGTACAAGCGAAACCCACACTCAAAAACAAAACCATAACAAAAATAAACCGCGACAGAAGAACCGCCTTGGAACGGTCAGTGATACGAATACAACTGGAGGGCTTAAATCGATGTTACGCGGCCGCAATCATCGCACTTACTTCCCTCGAGATTTAGACAAACAATTTGTTCAGCCGCATGAACATCAATGCAACATCCCCGAGAACAGAAAAACCAAACAACCACATAAATGAAACAACGGCGAGGACTCGACAGCAAGAAATAACGGAAATTCTGGAGCAACTGAAAACCAACAGTTAGACCCCGACGGGCACAACCAAGGACAGAGCATCATCAGTAAACCTTTACCCTGGAACCGTCATAGAATCTAAGGCCTGACCCAAAGCTGTCAACCATGATTGTGTTAATTACCATGCATGCAGTCTGTCGTATAACATTTATGTTGGCAATATTTTTAAATCGAAGAATGATTTTACGAAATTGGGTGCTGAAGTCATTGCAAGTATATATTTTTTCCTGAATTTAAATACTAAGTCAACATAAAATTCGGGTTCAGATAGACTTTGTAGCAAGGGCGATTAAAGTCCAACATTGACTTTGAAATTAAATCGGAATGACGTCTATAACATTTAGAAAAAGCTTTGCGTAGTTTATGATATCGATAACCCTGATAAAATGTTGAGCGGTTACCAACGAGTGCTGAAGTGAGTTACATTACTAGTCAGTCTGGCAAATCGAATTAATTGCGAAATATAAACACCGTAGGAAGCCGCACGAGGAACATCGCCATCCAAGAAAGGAAATTTAGTCTCAAAATCATCGCGTTTCTCATAAATTTTGCGGGAAACAAAATGGAAGTGAAGGCAATGGTCAGAAAACGATACAATTAACACACAGCTCACATCAGTGTCACCAAAGGGTAAGAAACACAAACACGAAATAAATAGGCCCTAGTGGAATCACCAATAGCGGGAAGCCAAAAGGTCAGTTACTTTCCCACAAAATGACCTAATGGCTATCCAAAGCAGAATAATATATGCGATACACACACTCAAAAGACAAGCCATAATAAAAATAAACCGCAACAGAAGAAACGCCTTGGAACGGTTAGTGAAACTAATTCCACGAGGGGGGTGTTGGGAGGGGCTAAAATCAATTTTCGCACCTGCAATCCTCGCCCTTACTTCCGTCGCGATTAAGACAAATAATTTGTTCAGTCCCCATGAAGGCCTACTGAATCATCAATGCAACATCTCCGAGTACACAAAAATCAAACAACCACAGCAATGAAACAACGGTGAGGACTCGAAGCAAGAAACCACTTAAATGCTCGAGCAAAAGAAAACCAACAATTAGACTCCGATGGGCCCGACGAGCATGAGGCACCAACAAACATTACAGAAAATTAAATTCTCTCTAATTCTCAGTAAAATAGAAGTAGAGGCAATGAAAGATCAGGAATCTATATAATTAACCCACAGCTCCCATCAGGGACACCAAAGGGAAAGAAACACAAACATGAAGCAACAGACCCCAACGGAAACACCAACAGCGGAAAGCCAAAAGGACAGTTACTTTCCCACAAGCCTTTACATTGGAACCGCCATAGAATCTGAAGCCTGACCCCCGACCCCACCCCGGCGTGCAATTAAAGAGGGACTGTGATAAAGTTGACTACCATGCATGCAGTCTGTCGTATAACATTTATGTTATACCCAATCGTTTTACATCGAATAATGTTTTTACGAAATTGGGTGCTGAAGTCATTGCATTTATATATTTTTCTGAATTTATATACTAAGTCAACCTTAAAATTCGGGTTCTGATGGACCTTGCCGCAGAAGTGATTTAAGTCGAACATTGACTTTGAAATTAAATCGGAATGACGTCTATAACATTTAGAAAAAGATTTGCTTAGTTTATGATACCGATATCCCTGATAACAAAGTTTAGCAGTTACCAATTTATTACGAGTGCTGAAGTCAGTCACATGACTAGACAGTCTGGCAAATCGAATTCATTGCGAAATATTAACGCCGTTGGAAGTCGCACGAGGAACATCACCATCCAAGAAAGGTATTTTACGTTCTCATAATCAAAACCATCGCGTTAATAATAAATTTCACAGGAAACAAAATAGAAGTGAAGGCAGTGATCAGAAATCGATACAAAAAACCACAGCTCCTATCAGTGACACCAAAGGGTAAGAAACACACACACGAAATAAATAGGTTCTAGTGGAATCATCAAACCCAACCCCCCCACCCCCTCCCCCGGCGTTTAATTAAAGAGGGAAGCAAAGTTGTCAACCGTGATTAGGTAAACTACTATGCATGCAGTCTGTCGAATAGCAATTATGTTATACCATATCGTTTTACATCGAATAATGATTTTACGAAATTGGGTTCTGAAGTCATTTCAATTATATATTTTTCTGAATTTATATACTAAGTCACCATAAAATTCGGGTTCCGATAGACCTTGTTGCAGAAGCGATTTAAGTCCAACATGACTTTGAAATTAAATCGGAATGATGTATATAACACTAAGAAAAAGTTTTGCGTAGTTTATGATACCGATAACCTTGATTGAAAAGTTACCAATTTTATTACGAGTGCTGAAGTCAGCTCCATGACTAGACAGTCTGGCAAATCGAATTAATTGCGAGATATAAACGCCGTTGGAAGCCGCACGAGGAACATCACCATCCAAGAATGGAAACTTAGTCTCAAAATCATAGTCATCGCGTGTATCATAAATTTTGCAGGAAACAAAATAGAAGTGAAGGCAATGATCAGAAACCGATACAATTAACCCACAGCTCCCATCAGTGACACCGAAAGGCTAAGAAACACAAACACGAATTTGTCAATTCAAAATATATCAGAATTCTATCTAAAGGCTTTTGCACGCCGATGGGTCATGCCTCGGATTCTATGACGGTTCCAGTGTAAAGCTTATTGAGAATTAGAGAGATCTAATTCAAGGTAATGTTGGCTGGTGCCTGATTCTCTATCTCTAGTCGGACCCATCGGAGTCTAACTGTTGGGTTTTCTTTTGCTCCAGCATTTCAGTGGTTTTCTTGCTGTTGAATCCTCGCCGTTGTTTCATCTCTGTGGTTGTTTGATTATATATGTTCACGGAGATGTTGCACTGATGCGCGACGATTGTGGCCACGTAAAATCGATGTAAGCCCCCCAGTGGAATTCGTTTTCACTGAGTAGGTTCATCTGTCGCGGTTTATTTTTGTTATGGTTTGTCTTTGGGTGTTTGTGATGCATGTACATGTACACTTCATATTTTCCAGTTCTTTGGTGTTTTCCTTGCTTCCAAAGGATAACCCTTTCATAGATTATATTATTTTATTTTGGATAGCCTATTGGCCATTTTGTGGGAAAGTAACTGTCCTTTTGGCTTTCCACTATTGATGTTTCCATTAGTTCTGTTGTTTCATGTTTGTACTTCTTTCCCTTTGTAGTCTCTGATGGGAGCTGTAGCTTGATCGTATCGATTCCTGATCATTGCTTTCACTTCTATTTAACGATTTCAGACTGGTTACATCATAAAAAATAGAAGGGAAGGTAATGATCAGGAATCGATACCATTAATCCACAGCTCCTATCAGAGACACCAAAGCAAAATAAACACAAACATGTATCAACGAGACCCAAATGGAAACGCCATTTAGTATCGCTTACATTATTTTGTTTTGGATAGACAATCGGCTATTTTGTGGGAAAGTAACTGTCCTTTTGGCTTTCCGCTATTGATGTCTCCATTAGGTTCTGTTGTTTCACGTTTGTGTTTCTCTCCCTTTGGTGTCTCTGATTGGAGCTGTGGGTTAGTTGTAACGATTCTTGATCATTGCCTTCACTTGTATTTAACCTGATCTTCAAAGACTTTGACGCAATATTTTATCGTATGTTTTTGATGGCAGTAAAACATGAAGTTAATAATTTGGAGAGTTCAGTGGTGGTACAAGAGCTTGAATTTGCAATAAACCGAGCTTTATATGGTCTTTATGAAGTTTAGGTAACCAATTTAACGTAGGAAGCTTGTCTTCGCCTTCTGTAACACAGATAGCAAACTTGGTGGCTGAGTTGACAAATGTGGTCATCAACTAAAGCCCTCTCTACAACTAAATAGAAGTGAATGCAATGATAAGGAATCGATACAATTAATCCACAGCTCCCACCAGAGACATCAAAGGGAAAGAAACACAAACATGAAAGAACAAACCCTTATGGAAACATCAACAGCGGAAAGCCAAAAAGAAAGTTACTTTCCCACAAAATGGCAATAGGCTATTCAAAATAAAATAACATAAGCGACACAAACACCCAAAGACAACCATAACAAAAATAAACCATAAGACTTATGAACGAAACTGTCACTAATAAGTACTACGAGGATCTCACAGAAACCATTAATAAACTCTGTCAATCTTAATAACCAGCGTAGTCAGATCTGGAATATGGACGAAACGTCACTAGCGTTTGAACACCGCCCTGTAAAAGTAGTGGCTAGGAAAGGTTCAAAGAATCTGCCAGGTCGAGTTGCTGACTCAAAGCACACTCAAACAGTTCTTGCTTGTGTAAATGCTGCCGGACAGAGCATGCCTCCTCTGATTGTAGTTACAGAAAAGACTCAGAAATCACTTTACGCATATAAAATACATGACAGTCCCGCGGGAACAATATGGACATTTCATTTAAAAGGCTATATGGAGGACCACTTAGGCTCGCAATGGTTTAAAGAGGTATTTTTGAAGCATTGTGGACCAGAGAGGCCTCAGCTTCTTCTGCTAGATAGTCACGGTTCCCTTGAGGTTGTCCATCTTCTCGTAGCAGCAAAAACAAGAAAACATACATATAATGGCCTTGCCTCCACATTGCACACACTTCCTTCAGTCTCTAGCAAGAAAGGTTTTCGGTTCCTTAAATGCCAGCTACGACAAAGTTGTGTTCGGAGTTCTTACAAGCAGACGCCAATAACAACATAAAGAAGTCTACGTGGCCAGCAATTTTCAAGTCGGCTTTGTTAGCTGCGTTGACACCAGTAAACATAAAACATGGTTTTCAAGCATGTGGTGTATTCCCTGTCAATCCAGATATCATACCCAGATCAGGTTTCGCACCTTCACGCGCTTTTATGGACCCTGCAGCTGTTGGAACTGGATCATCTACTGCGGTCTCTGCATCTGAAACAGTAAATGGAGCGGACTCAACCGCATTTAAGCACTGCGTCTACCGTTACTTCATCTGTAAACGGTAGACGCTTCTCTGTAGTTAACATGTCTGATTTGCATGACAGTCTACAGATTTAATTTATCTAATTACTTGACGTGCTGCAAACTGTAATATGCAGTACGTCGGTCAAACTAACCGCATGCTTAAAACTAGATTGAACGAGCATTATCGTAGAATGAGTAAGCCTAATTAAACTGACACTTTCTTGTACCGTCACTTTCGACGTACAGGTCATTCTGTAAATAACATTGTTATACAACCAGTGGAAAAACTTTATTACGATGCAAATTCTACATCTAGATTCAAAATAATTAAAAGACATGAAGCTGAACTGAAATGGATTAAATTTTTACAGACCCCTTTTCCACTGGGATTTAATGACAACATTTATCATGAGGGTAATATTTCCAGAATGCCGGACTTTGATATTTTCTCACTCCTGAAATGTCGAAAACGCAGAACTAGATCTCACGGCACCAGGAAAAATGGTAACTTTAAACGTAAATCACGTGCGTTTAAACGAAGCAATACTAGACTGAAGTGACTGTCAATTATATTATTAAATCATGGACGCCACTCTATGCTTTCATTTTTAAGTTCATTACCCGTTTCTGTTTTACGTCTTCTGGACACCGAGGCGAATAAATTCTACGATAGTTCTCATCAGTTATATGATGCGGCTCTCTTAACTAGAGGCTATACTCAGCATTATCTCCGTCCTTACATTGATTCTGAAATTAATCATAAACGCCATTTCTTCAAAATATCCTTCATTAATAAGGGTATGGATTTTATAGATTTGCCCAGTATCTTCCGTGAGAGATCGGTGCTTTCTTCCATTCCTGCTTATTTTCAAAATACTGAAACACCTATTATTTGCTATAAATATAACAAACCTGTTAGATTTATCATTTTTAATTTCAATAAACTTGTTTCAGATCTTGATATTGATACTAATACTCCTGATTCATGTGATTGTAAAAACTCAAAGTATTGCTATCCTGCTGCTGGTCATGTAATTACTGGCAATTTGAAAATTATTCCTGATTCTAGGATTAGGAATATAATTTCTAAAGGACCGAAATATCGGTTTCCTTCTAAAATTGATTTCAGTAAATGTAGAGATGAAATCGCTGCTTCCTTGAATGAATTCGGTAATCGATGGTGTAAGCGAGAGTATGTTGAGCATAAAGCCCTTAAGGACTGGAAACTTAGCATTTTAAAACTAGTGAATAAACGCATTTCTTTCTATTCTCAAAATACTAACTTATTACCTCCTAAGCCCAAAGTAGAAGTAAAACAAAGATCAGGAATTGATACAATTAACTTACTCCACCCATAAAAGACACCAAAGGGAAAGAAATACAAACATTAAGCGACCAGACCATAATGGAAACCTAAACAAAGGAAGGCCATAAGGACAGTTACTTTCCCACAAAATGGCCATATGGCCATCCAAAATTAAAAGACACAAGTGATACACACACTAAGTAACAAACAACAACATAAATAAATCGCCACAGAAGAGCCGCCTTGGAACGGTCAGTGGAAGATTTCCACTGGGGGGCTTAAATCGATTTTACGTGGCCACAATCCTCGCCCTTACTTCCGTCGCGATTTAGACAAATAATTTGTTCAGTCCGCGTGAAGGCCTCCTAACTCATCAGTGCAACATCTCCGTGAACACAAAAATCAAAGAACCACAGAGGTGAAACAACGGTGAGGACTCGACAGCAAGAAACCACTGAAATGCTGGAGCAAAAGAAAACCAACAGTTAGACTCCGATGGGCCCGACCAGAGACAGAGCATCAGGCACCAACCAACATTACCTTGAATTAGATCTCTCTAATTCTCAATAAGCCTTTACGTTGGAGCCGTCATAGAATCTGAGGCCTGACCCACCGGCGTGCAATTAAAGAGGGAAGCAAAGTTGCCAACCGTGATTGGGTTAACTACCATGCATGCAGTCTGTCGTATAATATCCATGTTGTACCCAATCTTTTTATATCGAAGAATGATTTTACGAAATTGGGTGCTGAAGTCATTGCGGTTATATATTTTTCTGAATTTATATACTAAGTCACCATAAAATTCGGGTTCCGATAGACCTTGTTGCAGAAGAGATTTAAGTCCAATATTGAATTTTGAAATTAAATCAGAATGGCGTCTATAAAATTTTGAAAAGGCTTTGCGTAGTTTATGGTACCGATAACCCTGATTAAGGAGTTTAGCCGTCAATAATTTATTACGAGTGTTGAAGTCAGTTACATGACTACACACTCTAGCAAATCGAATTAATTGCGAAATATAAACGCCATAGGATGGCGCACGAGGAACATCACCATCCAAAAAAGGAAAATTTACAATCTCAAAATCAAAGTCATCGCGTTTATCATAAATTTTGCACGAAACAAATCCATCTACAATAGATAGATGTAAATCCAAAAACGGGGCCTCAGTATCAGAAGAATTTGCTTTATTTAACTGAAGTTCTAGGGGGTAAATCTGACTGATCAAACCATCAAAATAGGTATTATCAATATTTAATAAATCATCTAAATATCTAGAAGTGGAGCTAAAAGCTTCAATAATTTCAGATTGGTTATCAATGGAAAGCGACAAAATGAAGTCTCTTTCATAACAATACAAGAACAGATCAGCCACAAGAGGTGCGCAATTAGTACCCATCGGAATACCCACAATTTGTCTAAATAACTTAGTACCGAATCTAATATAAATATTGTCAAGTAGAAAGGTGAGGGCATCACACACTTTCTGACATGACCAAAGTGTATAATTCTTATGCTCTTTAGAAGTGAAAAATGCATTTCTGACATTACATGCAAGATAGAGAGAATCTTCTCTGCGAAAAGCCCATTCAATTAAATCATTGAGCTTTTCTTTTATAAGATTATGAGGAAGTGTAGTGTAAAGAGTGGAAAAATCGTAAGTAGACAAACTAGAAGCACGAAAATGTCTGGATTTCAATTTATTTAAAACCTCATTCGAATTTTTTATAGACCAAAACAAATTTCTTCCTGATCTTTCAAAGACTTTATCACAATATTTAATTACATGCGTTTTAATAGCAGTAAGACAGGAAGTTAATAATTTAGAAAGTTCAGTGGTAGTGCAAGAGCTAGAATTTGCAATAAACCGTGCTTTGTAAGGTCTTTTATGAAGTTTTGGTAACCAGTATAGCGTAGGAAGCTTGTCTTGGCCTTCGTTAACACACACAGCAAACTTGGTGGCTGAAAGACAAACATGTTTATCCACTATACGTCATCTTAAACTAGGTATTCAAGAATTTCATAAGAAGTTTATTTTGGCCCCTGCAGACAAGGCCGCCAACACGCTTAAGCAGAGCTTGGTGGTACTAAGGCCTATGAACTTCAGCCTTTAGCTGAAGAGAGAGCTATAGTAGATAAACATGTTTGTAATTCAGCCACCAAGTTTGTTAACGAAGGCCAAGACAAGCTTCCTACGCTATACTGGTTACCAAAACTTCATAAAAAACCTTACAAAGCACGGTTTATTGCAAATTCTAGCTCTTGCACTACCACTGAACTTTCTAAATTATTAACTTCCTGTCTTACTGCTATTAAAACGCATGTAATTAAATATTGTGATAAAGTCTTTGAGATCAGGAAGAAATCTGTTTTGGTCTATAAAAAATCGAATGAGGTTTTAAATAAATTGAAATCTAGACATTTTCGTGCTTCTAGTCTGTCTACCTACGATTTTTCCACACTTTACACTACACTTCCTCATAATCTTATAAAAGAAAAGCTTAATGATTTAATTGAATGGGCTTTTCACAGAGAAGATTCTCTCTATCTTGCATGAAATGTCAGAAATGCATTTTTCACCTCTAAAGAGCATAAGAATTATACACTTTGGTCATGTCAGAAAGTGTGTGATGCCCTCACCTTTCTACTTGACAATATTTATATTAGATTCGGTACTAAGTTATTTAGACAAATTGTGGGTATTCCGATGGGTACTAATTGCGCACCTCTTGTGGCTGATCTGTTCTTGTATTGTTATGAAAGAGACTTCATTTTGTCGCTTTCCATTGATAACCAATCTGAAATTATTGAAGCTTTTAGCTCTACTTCTAGATATTTAGATGATTTATTAAATATTGATAATACCTATTTTGATGGTTTGATCAGTCAGATTTACCCCCTAGAACTTCAGTTAAATAAAACAAATTCTTCTGATACCGAGGCCCCGTTTTTGGATTTACATCTATCTATTGTAGATGGATTTGTTTCGTGCAAAATTTATGATAAACGCGATGACTTTGATTTTGAGATTGTAAATTTTCCTTTTTTGGATGGTGATGTTCCTCGTGCGCCATCCTATGGCGTTTATATTTCGCAATTAATTCGATTTGCTAGAGTGTGTAGTCATGTAACTGACTTCAACACTCGTAATAAATTATAAACGGCTTAACTCCTTAATCAGGGTTATCGGTACCATAAACTACGCAAAGCCTTTTCAAAATTTTATAGACGCCATTCTGATTTAATTTCAAAATTCAATATTGGACTTAAATCTCTTCTGCAACAAGGTCTATCGGAACCCGAATTTTATGGTGACTTAGTATATAAATTCAGAAAAATATATAACCGCAATGACTTCAGCACCCAATTTCGTAAAATCATTCTTCGATATAAAAAGATTGGGTACAACATGGATATTATACGACAGACTGCATGCATGGTAGTTAACCCAATCACGGTTGGCAACTTTGATTCCCTCTTTAATTGCACGCCGGTGGGTCAGGCCTCAGATTCTATGACGGCTCAAACGTAAAGACTTATTGAAAATTAGAGAGATAATGTTGGTTGGTGCCTGATGCTCTGTCTCTGGTCGGGCTCATCGGAGTCTAACTGTTGGTTTTCTTTTGCTCCAGCATTTCAGTGGTTTCTTGCTGTCGAGTCCTCACCGTTGTCTCACCTCTGTGGTTCTTTGATTGTTGTGTTCACGGAGATGTTGCACTGATGAGTTAGGAGGCCTTCATGCGGACTGAACAAATTATTTGTCTAAATCGCGACGGAAGTAAGGGCGAGGATTGTGGCCACGTAAAATCGATTTAAGCCCCCCAGTGGAAATCTTCCACTGACCGTTCCAAGGCGGCTCTTCTGTGGCGATTTATTTATGTTGTTGTTTGTTACTTACTGTGTTTATCACTTGGGTCTTTTGGTTTTGGATGGCCATATGGCCATTTTGTGGGAAAGTAACTATCCTTATGGCCTTCCTTTGTTTAGGTTTCCATTATGGTCTGGTCGCTAAATGTTTGTATTTCTTTCCCTTTGGTGTCTTTTATGGGTGGAGTAAGTTAATTGTATCAATTCCTGATCTTTGTTTTACTTCTACTTTCCTACGCTATACTGGTTACCAAAACTTCATCAAAGACCTTACAAAGCACGGTTTATTGCAAATTCTAGCGCTTGCACTACCACTGAACTTTCTAAATTATTAACTTCCTGTCTTACTGCTATTAAAACGCATGTGATTAAATATTGTGATAAAGTCTTTGAAAGATCAGGAAGAAATCTGTTTTGGTCTATAAAAAATTCGAATGAGGTTTTAAATAAATTGAAATCCAGACATTTTCGTGCTTCAAGTCTGTCTACTTACGATTTTCCACTCTTTACACTACACTTCCTCGTAATCTTATAAAAGAAAAGCTTAATGATTTAATTTAATGGGCTTTTCACAGAGAAGATTCTCTCTATATTGCATGTAATGTCAGAAATGCATTTTTCACTTCTAAAGAGCATAAGAATTATACACTTTGGTCATGTCAGAAAGTGCGTGATGCCCTCACCTTTCTACTTGACAATATTTATATTAGATTCGGTACTAAGTTATTTAGACAAATTGTGGGTATTCCGATGGGTACGAATTGCGCACCTCTTGTGGCTGATCTGTTCTTGTATTGTTATGAAAGAGACTTCATGTTGTCGCTTTCCATTGATAACCAATCTGAAATTATTGAAGCTTTTAGCTCAACTTCTAGATATTTAGATGATTTATTAAATATTGATAATACCTATTTCGATGGTTTGGTCAGATTTACCCCCCGGAGCTTCGGTTAAATAAAGCAAATTCTTCTGATACCGAGGCCCCGTTTTTGGATTTACATCTATCTATTGTAGATGGGTTTGTTTCGTGCAAAATTTATGATAAACGCGATGACTTTGATTTTGAGATTGTAAATTTTCCTTTTTTGGATGGTGATGTTCCTCGTGCGCCATCCTATGGCGTTTATATTTCGCAATTAATTCGATTTGCTAGAGTGTGTAGTCATGTAGCTGACTTCAACACTCATAATAAATTATTAACGGCTAAACTCCTTAATCAGGGTTATCGGTACCATAAACTACGCAAAGCCTTTTCAAAATTTTATAAACGCTATTCTGATTTAATTTCAAAATCAATATTGGACTTAAATCTCTTCTGGAACAAGGTCTATCGGAACCCGAATTTTATGGTGACTTAGTATATAAATTCAGAAAAATATATAACCGCAATGACTTCAGCACCCAATTTCGTAAAATCATTCTTCGATATAAAAAGATTGGGTACAACATGGATGTTATACGACAGACTGCATGCACGGTACTTAACCCAATCACGGTTGGCAGCTTTGCTTACCTCTTTAATTGCACGCCGGTGGGTCAGGCCTCAGATTCTATGACGGCTCCAACGTAAAGGCTTATTGAGAATGAGAGAGATCTAATTCTTGGTAATGTTGGTTGGTGCCCGATGCTCTGTCTCTGGTCGGGCCCATCGGAGTCTAACTGTTGGTTTTCTTTTGCTCCAGCATTTCAGTGGTTTCTTGCTGTCGAGTCCTCACCGTTGTCTCACCTCTGTGGTTCTTTGATTTTTGTGTTCACGGAGATGTTGCACTGATGAGTTAGGAGGCCTCCATGCGGACGGAACAAATTATTTGTCTAAATCGCGACGGAAGTAAGGGCGAGGATTGTGGTCACGTAAAATCGATTTAAGCCCCCCAGTGGAAATCTTTCCACTGACCGTTCCAAGGCGGTTCTTCTGTGGCGGTTTATTTATGTTGTTGTTAGTTACTTACTGTGTGTATCACTTGTGTCTTTTTATTTTGGATGGCCATATGCCCATTTTGTGGGAAAGTAACTGTCCTTATGGCCTTCCTTTGTTTAGGTTTCCATTATGGTCTGGTCGCTTAATGTTTGTGTTTCTTTCCCTTTGGTGATTTTGATGGGTGGAGTAAATTAATTGTATCGATTCCTGGTCTATGTTTTACTTCTACTTTTCATGCTGTCGTTTTCCATTGATAACCAATCTGAAATTATTGAACTTTTAGTTCTACTTCTAGATATTTATTTGATTTATTAAATATTGACAATACTTACTTTGATGGTTTGATCAGTCAGATTTATCCCCTAGAACTTCAGTTAAACAAGGCAAATTCCTCTGATACCGGGGCCCCCTTTTTGGATTTACGTTCCAAGGCGGTTCTTCTGTGGCGGTTTATTTATGTTGTAGTTTGTTACTCACTGCGTGTATCACTTGTGTCTTTTTAATTTGGATGGCCATTGGATGACTAGCGTTTGAACACCGCCTTGTAAAAGTAGTGGCTAGGAAAGGTTCAAAGAATCTGCCAGGTCGAGTTGCTGACTCAAAGCACACTCAAACGGTTCTTGCTTGTGTAAATGCTGCCGGACAGAGCATGCCTCCTCTGATTGTAGTTAAAGGAAAGACTCAGAAATCACTTTACGCAAATAAAATACATGACAGTCCCGCGGGAACAGTATGGACATTTCACTCAAAAGGCTATATGGAGGACCACTTAGGCTCACAATGGTTTAAAGAGGTATTTTTGAAGTATTGTGGACCAGAGAGGCCTCAGCTTCTTCTGCTAGATAGTCACGGTTCCCTTGAGGTTGTCCATCTTCTCGTAGCAGCAAAACAAGAAAACATACCTATAATGGCCTTGCCTCCACATTGCACACACTTCCTTCAGCCTCTAGACAGAACGGTTTTCGGTTCTTTAAATGCCAGCTACGACAAGTTGTGTTCGGAGTTCTTACAAGCAGACGCCAATAACAACATAAAGAAGTCTACATGGCCAGCAATTTTCAAGTCGGTTAGTTAATTGTATCGATTCCTGATCTTTGTTTTACTTCTACTTTGTTAGCTGCGTTGACACCAGTAAACATAAAACATGGTTTTCAAGCGTGTGGTGTATTCGCTGTCAATCCAGATATCATACCCAGATCAGCTTTCGCACCTTCACTCGCTTTTATGGACCCTGCAGCTGTTGGAACTGGATCATCTACTGCGGTCTCTGCAACTGAAACAGTAAATGGAGCGGACTGACCCGAGGCTGTCAGTCAAGGCTCAGTTTCAACTGCTGCTGGGGATAACTCTCAAGCAAGTGAAGATGCCACAGCAGTTATACAAGGTGATTCGGTTGAAATTACGTTTGCTCAGGACCTTTATGGCAAATGTCTCTGATGAAAACCTTGAGGCTGCTCAAGTTCTTCTGAACTTGAGCTTTTCCGGCTCACTTCTAAAGAGCATAAGAATTATACACTTTGGTCATGTCAGAAAGTGTGTGATGCTCTCATATTCCTACTTGACAATATTTATATCAGATTCGGTACTAAGTTATTTAGACAAATTGTGGATATTCCGATGGATACGAATTGCGCACCTCTTGTGGCTGTTTTTTGTTTGTTTGATTTGAGGTTTAACGTCCCCGTCAACACTGTAAAGGTCATTTTGGAGACGTTGCTTCCAATTTTGTGGGACTTTTACCCAACATTGAGATGAAATGACATATCAAGCCCTGTCGCCCAATGAAACCTTGTGGCTGATCTGTTCTTGTATTGTTATGAAAGAGACTTCCTTTGTTTATGTTTCCATTATGGTCTTGTCGCTTAATGTTTGTTTTTCTTTCCCTTTGGTGTCTTTGATGGGTGGAGTATGTTAATTGTATCGATTCCTGATCTTTGTTTTACTTCTACTTTTCATGTTGTCGCTTTCCATTGATAGCCAAACTGAAATTTTTGAAGCTTTTAGTTCTACTTCTAGATATTTAGATGATTTATTAAATATTGACAATACTTACTTTGATGGTTTGATCAGTCAGATTTATCCCCTAGAACTTCAGTTAAACAAGGCAAATTCCTCTGATACGAGGCCCCCTTTTTTGGATTGACGTTCCAAGGCGGTTCTTCTGTGGCAGTTTATTTATGTTGTTGTTTGTTACTTACTGTGTGTATCACTTGTGTCTTTATATTTTGGATGGCCATTTGGCCATTTTGTGGGGAAGTAACTGTCCTTATGGCCTTCCTTTGTTTGGGTTTCCATTGGTCTGGTCGCTTCATGTTTGTGTTTCTTTCCCTTTGGTGCCTTTGATGGATGGGGTAAGTTAATTGTATCGATTCCTGGTCTTTGTTTTACTTCTACTTTACATTTATCTATTGTAGATGGATTTGTTTCTTGCAAAATTTATGATAAACGTGATTTTGATTTCGAGATTGTAAATTTTCCTATTTGGACGGTGATGTTCCTCGTGCGACATCGTACGGGGTTTATATTTCGCAGTTTATTCAATTCGCTATAGTGTCTGGTCATGTATCCGACTTCAACACTCGTAATAAATTATTAACCGCTAAACTTCTTAATCAGGGGTATCGGTATCATAAACTATGTAAAGCCTTTTCTAAGTTTTATAAACGTCATTCTGTTTTTGTTTCAAAATTCGATGTTGGACTTGGAACACTTCTGCAACATGACCTATCGGAACGCGAATTCTATGGTGACTTAGTATATAAATTTAGAAAAAATACATGCCTGTAATGACTTTATTACCCAATTTCGTAAAATCCTTCGTCGATATATAAAACTTTGGTACAACATAAATGTTATAAAACAGACTGCATGTATGGTGGTTAACCCAATCACGGTTGGCAACTTTGCTTCCTTCTTTGACTGCACACCGGTGGGTCGGGCTTAAGATTATATGACGGTTCCAGCGTAAAAGCATATATGGAATTTTATTTTATTTTGTATTCTTTATGTTGGTTGGCACCTGATGCTCCGTCTTTGGTCGGGCCCCTCGGAGTCTAACTGTTGGTTTTCTTTTGCTCCAGCAATTCTGTTGTTGTATGCTGTCGAGTCCTCAACCTTGTTTCATCTCTGTAGTTTTTTAATTTGTATGTTCTCGGAGATGTTACACTGATGAGTTAGGAAGCCTTCATGCAGACTAAACAAAATTAGTGTATACCGCGACAGAGGTAAGGACGAGGATTATGGCCATGTAAAATCGATTTAAGCCCCCAGTGGAATTCTTTCCACTGACCGTTCCAAGGCGGTTCTTCTGTGGCGGTTTATTTATGTTGTTGTTTGTTACTTACTGTGTGTATCACTTGTGTCTTTTTATTTTAGATGACCATTTGGCCATTTTGTGGGATAAATGTCCTTATGACCTTCCTTTGTTTAGGTTTCCATTACGGTCTGGTCGCTTCATGTTTGTGTTTCTTTGTGTCTTTCAAACTGATGGGTGGAGTAAGTTAATTGTATCGATTCCTGATATTTGTTTTACTTCTACTCTGAATTGTTTGAGATTGAACAAGGCGATGTTCAAACACTGAATGATATTGGTTTGGAAAATATCGCAATGTCTATCTCTGAGTCTCCTATAGAATATACAAACAAGCTTCAGCAACTTGAATCGCCATCTGTGACATCCATGGAGTCAGTCTCTGAGACTTCAATCAATTTTGTCAGCTGGAATACTGATTTGGAATCAATATTTGACGTTCCGATGTTATCCCCTACCTCGTCTGAAAACAAAAAGAAGAGCAAGTCATTAAGTAGTTACAGACTGCTTACCGCAGACGAACTTATTAATGAAAAGGTACAAGCGGTCGAGTGTAAAAAAAAAAAAAAAAAAAAAAGGAAAAGGAAAAAATCAAAAGGAAAAAGAATCAGAGAGGAAAATAAAAACAACAAGTTGGCTGCTTTCAAAAAGCATCCAATAGGTTTGGTCTTCTCAGTCTACATTCTGATTTGAGCCAGCTGATATCATTATCCCACTTAGTGTATTTTTTAATACAAAAAATAAACTTTAATACAAAACGTGTATATAAAATTTCGAAGTCTGTGACCTTGGTATCAGGAAGGGTAGGTAGTGATGAGTATTCTGTGGTAAATTGTTTAACGCCATGACAAGTACATGTATAAACTAAATATAACTTACATATGGTTTGCACATGTATAGCACAAAACTTAACCAAACGAAAATGTAAACCGAATTTTTCAAAGGGTCATAACTCTGTTAATATTTGGTGGCATATCTTCACATCTTAGCCTTACTACATACACATTTTAGGCTTGATCGGATGAAAACTGTATAGTAGGATTTATACGGAAACGAAAAAAAGTTTACGAACGGACGGACGGACACCAACCCCGTAACTTAATACGACCGTTTTTCTTGTTTTTGTTTGTTATTGTTGTTTTTCAACCGGGCATATGAAAAGATTTTTCCTAAGTCATCAGGCCTTCTGTAGGGCCTTGGTTATCTATTTCATTTGTTGTTAACGTCCCTGTAAACACTGTATGGGTCTTTTTGAGACATTGCTTCAAATGTTGTCGGACTTTTACTCAGTACTGAGATAAAACGGGCAGGTAAAACTCCTTCTCAAGCCCTGTCACCCAATGAAACTAAATGGTTGAAATGCATGAACGGTCCGACTCGAGCCACTTTTCCTGGGCAGGCTTAGACTTTCTAGGCGATTTATTACTACTCATGTGCGGCCGGTATCAGCTCTGCGTGGAAGCATCATGCAGCCCAATCTATTTCTTCAATCCTCGATGGACGGGGGCCGATCAGACATTGGGGCAATATATTGGACTCATTGAGCTGAAACCGACCGAACTTTGAAGTATTGCTGAACCGCCTAGGAAGATCTAAACCTGCCCAGACAAAGTGCTGCGAATCAGACTGTATCTTAAACCTCGGCAGTTTCTTTGAGCTGTACCTCCGCAAAAACCTGAAATTTGCTATCCTTTTGTATATCTTTCTGGATCACAATTTAATTGTAAAAGAAACTGATTAGTAAAACGTCAAGTATTGAGTGGAAATAAAGAACACCACTCTCGGCTTATCAGATACAATAGCTCCCATCGAATGCGCCAACAAGTCTTTTAACAACTCAGTCTGTAACTGGTGGCAGGTCACTTAGTAGTCATGAAGTTTTTGAAAAGAAACAATTGCTATCTGTGCTGGGCTCAAGAACAATAAACAGCGACCCATCAACGTTATGACTTTGTTTCGCTCCCTAAATATTTTATATATTTGGAAGAGTTAGAACCTTCGACCTTGGCACTGACGTTAATTCTAGTAGCAAAGACATGAAATTGTTTTTAGACACCCAGCGATCTTTTTATGTTTGGTTTTACGATCCTTTCAAGATTATTTCACTCACACCAAGCCGATAGTTAATCGGAGGTGAGTGAAAACTAGAGTACCCGATGAAAAACCTCTTGACCTTCCGTTGCAGAACTTCTCATTATGTGACCTGAGCCATGCTCAAACATACACCGTTGAGAGACCTAATGATTAAGAGTCAGCACTCTTATCCACTAGGCCACGGAGGCCCGTTAACACCCAGCGATCTTTATAAATGAGGAAAAATAACGTTCTGTCTTTCCAACATTTACATATACTTATTATTAGAGCGTACCGAAAGATGTTCAGAATATATAAATCTGTTCCTATCTGTGTGAAGTAAACTTTGCAAGTTTTGTTTATTTGTATTTAACGGCCCAGTCAACACTGATTTTGGGTCTTTTTTGAGCATGTCAGTGTACCTATCCACGGTTTTCCTGAGCAGGCTTATCCGTAGGCGGTTTACCAGTTCAGTGCACATTCTGTCGCCAAAAACTGACCCCTGCCCTTCCTGAATCAGCGGAAGGGAGAGGATGACCATAGAAAAGATTTCATAATCTCCACGAAAGAATGTTGCCGACCCCGGTAGGTATCGAACCCGAGTCTTCCTTATCGCCAGTCAGACTGCATCCGACTGAGCTTCCACAGCCAGCCACACTTTGTGAGTAGTAGTAGTTATGTTCTGTTGTTTTTTGTTTCCATGGCCCCATGGACTTACTCCATAATGGCATTGCAAGACGTAAAATTTGCGAAAATGACTGCTACTCCTGCAAAAAGTACTTTCTCTTTGGATATGTCTAAAGGGTATACTCTTAAAGGAAAGAATTTGCTCCTGGGGAGCAAATTCTCCCCTTTTAGAGTAGACCCCTTGAGAAGCAAATTCTTCCCCTTTTAGAGTAGACCCCTTTTTCAGTTGGACAGAGCCAACAAAATAGCAACTATAAGGTCCTTAAAATTGTATTTCCATAACGAAATCATGCCTATAGAATTGTGATCCCCTTTAATATGTTCTATAAAAGGGTTATCCTTTGGAAGCAAAGAATACACCACAGAACTGAAAAATATGGTGTGCACATGTTTTCTGAGCCAGACTAGCTAGTTTCGGCCAATTAGGCCTCAACAGTGACCCTAAGATATTTTCCAAATTCCACAATGGAATCAATAATCACAAAGGACAAGAAAATATAATCTACACTATGATGTAGGGCAGGGAGACGTTTTACCGCCGCCACACATTCCCACACACCAGTTGTAGTGAAGTAAAATACGGTAGGTGACCAATTAATTGGAACACCCTAGCAGTTCGAACACCCAAAATTATTTCGAATTTGTGGCTGAAAACTTTCTCATTTAATTCGAACTCCCAAATTTTTCAGAAATCAGAATTTTTAATACTTCGAACACACAAAAAAAATGCCGAAAAATGCATCCAGAACAAGCATTTCGGACCGTTCCCGAGTTTATCATTACAACACCGTACTGGTCGTATATGAGCTAGCGCACGAAAAAAAGAAAGATTAGCATGAAATGTGTGCGACTTCAAAAGACTCGGATTAACATGCACTCTGTAAGGCAAATGGTTTTCGCTTCTCTCACTTTCGATAGCCCTGTGGTAGTGGAAGGTTCATACCCTCACCAAATACTGATTAGACTGCGAGAAACGCAGGCTGCGAGTGCTTAGATCAACCTTGATGGGCCACAGGAGTTTCGCTTATTTATGTTGTGAAAATCCCATCGTCTGCATCAGGCTCATGCGATCAGCGAAGACTCTAATCGGATTGCATGAATGAGTACGCTAAGATGTGTCTTCGCTGGTTTCTCAACGACCTGCAAACACTGAACATACGCACCCACAACCGGTATGCAAGGCAAAGGGTTTCACTTAGCCTTGTGACTTCGTAAGATTTAAGGGTTCAGTAAAGACTGATCACATTGCATCGATGTTCAGGCTGATTCTAGTCGGTGATGTAGCATTGTGGCCTACAAAGGATTTAAGCCCCCCAGTGGAGATCTTCCACTGACCGTTCCAAGGCGGCTCTTCTGTGGCGATTTATTTATGTTGTTGTTTGTTACTTACTGTGTGTGTCACTTGTGTCTTTTAATTTTGGATGGCCATATGGCCATTTTGTGGGAAAGTAACTGTCCATATGGCCTTCCTTTGTTTAGGTTTCCATTATGGTCTGGTCGCTTGGTGTTTGTATTTCTTTCCCTTTGGTGTCTTTTATGGATGGAGTAAGTTAATTGTATCAATTCCTGATCTTTGTTTTACTTCTACTTTGGATCACCATGCATATGCAAGTGTTTTCGCTTTGCTCTCAGACTTGGAGCGTAGCTTCAGCTTTCATTATTATTTGTGTGACAGTGTTACCCTTTTTCCATGTGCTGTGGCATTGATTCAATGCCTCTTTGATAGCAGAAGCGCCCCTTTAATATTAATTGAGAGTTTCCCGCCTTTTTCCACAGAACGTCTTTTAGCACATGCGAGTGAAATTCATGGTTGTTGCATGCAAAAAGGTAGTTTAATTCAGGTTACCTGGTTGGGCTACCCTGGTTTTCTGAGGAGCAAGTGAAGATGCCCATTTATTTCACGGTGACAAGGTTTTATTGGAAGTAATTTCGGGGAACATGATTAAGAAAATAAGTCATATTCGGTGTGGGGGGTCGGCCCCCGCCCATAGGGGCTTGAAGAAATATATGGGCTGCATGATGCTTCCACGCAGAGCGTAATCCGGCCCACACACTAGTACTGGTAAACCGCTTAGAGGATCTAAGCCTGTCCAGGAACCGCGGTGCGAGGCGGACCGTCCATGCTAATAAACCCTATGTGTTTCATTGGGCGACAGGGCTTGAGATGTCATTTCATCTCAATGTCGGGTAAAAGTCCCACAAAATTGGAAGCAACGTCTCCAAAATGACCTTTACAGTGTTGACGGGGACGTTAAACCTCAAATCAATCAATCAATCGGTGTGGTGGGAAGACTCAGGTCAGCCTGCACATTCATGCAGTCTGAATAGTCTTCGTTGTTCGTATGTGCCTACCATGGCCTCTGTGCTAATCAAAGAACAACAGGTGAAATCTATGGCCACATTGGCTAGATGCGCAGGCTAATCTGGTCCTTCGTTTGAAACCTTTTTTTTCGCCGTGCACCGGCTTAAAACGACGGCGTGTACATTTGACCGGCCCAATACAAACACATCCGCAAGGATCAGTCTGTTCAGATCTCCTATCTCGAGTAAAATACTTATTGCGCATGTGCATACAGAAAAGACTGATAAGTCTGCACAGTTGTGCAATCGGGATTGTGTCTTCAATGTTCAAGAGGTTTGAAATGTTTCATCGCGCATAAAGTGAAGATCAAATTTGTGTATGATGTCCGCATTTTCTTTTTCTTGTTACTTGCCTATCTGAATAACATGATGGTTTTGCATCCGCACAGTCTAATCAGCCTTCACCGGACTACTTCGATGGGCATTGAATTGCTACATGCCCCCGGCTCTCGCTGATTTGAGACTGCTTATTAGTTAACAGAGAATACACAAACAAGGCTGCGCAGTCTCGCCTGAGGCTTCACTATGCGCTTAAACAATATAGGTGGGGGTGGGGTGTGTAAAGTATCTATGCGCCTAGCTCCACTGGGTAGCTGCACGTGCGGGTTTCAACATCCCATCCCATATATACATGTAGCTGGACTTTGTCTGCTGCATCCTCTTTTTCCTAGATATGGGCTACTCTTAAGAAAAGAATTTGCTCCAAACAAATCAATTTCTGTTATTCCTGAGATCACAAATTGACTCGCCCATTTTAAAGGGAATAGTGATAGTTCAATAGGTGTAAATGTCATTAATGACAATGTGTATCGCATTCAAAGACCCTGCACACACTGACTTATTTATAGATCAAACTTTTCTGCACTGCATAATAGATTGGTTCCCCTTCGTTATTACCTCCCCTTCGATACGCACATATGTTGTAGCCACCTAGCGGAGACATTTACGACAAGGGAACCAATCTACACTGCATAAGTGATATTTATAACTTCTAATCACGTGCGGATTGAGTATAGTATTGCATCATCGTTTAAGCTGATTGGTTGATCGCGTCACGTGCCCCTCCATGGAACAGCTACAATCTGGTCATTATACCCGGTTTGCCCGCCTCATGGCGACCAAACCAAAAAATCTAAGGTAGTACCCAAAAAGCAACGCCTTAACTGATCGGATTCAAGGTCGCTCAGCAAACAAAACTTCGCAGAAATCAAACGTTAAAATATGATCAAATGTCACTGATCTGTGATTAAATACAATAAACTGTTATATGGCTACAAAACTGATGTAAAAGAAATGAAGCCGCGGCATGACAAAACCAACAAAGTTACTGTGCGCCCAGCAAAGCTTCATATCAGCCTTGGCCCAGTCTGATCAGTTTGCGCTCAATGTGTAGCTAAGGACCCAAACTTTCTTCATGCGGACAGCGAAGACTGATTAGACTGGGCGGATGCCAAGGCGGATCTGATATTTCGCTGGGCGCACAGCCATTTTGTTGGTTTTGTCATGTCGCGGCTCAAAAAAGAAATTGATATAAAGAAATAGCCATTCATATAAAATGATTTGAAGAATCAATAGTGTAGCTCAAATAGTTGTGTAAAATGGATTTAATCCGGGACTTAAATCACACAATAATATTGTGAAGAATTGTTCATTCATTCATAATCATTTGAAATAAAGTATCGGTTTGTGTTTGCTGCTTTTGTTTCACCCAGGGACAGTTGATTGAGAATTTTAAAGATCACTGTTTCACCATATATTTTTAAAAAGTCAAACATGTCCGGGGTGGCCGAAGTTCTACGAACTGTTAGGTATGTTTTGTAATGCGCTTGAGCTCGTTTTTATGGCGGTAGCACGAAATAAAAGTCATTTAAGAGCCAGAAGAATTGATAAAACCCGCAACGTATTCCTTGTAATGCGGAAATCATCCCAGTAAGCCATGTAGTATACGTGGGAAAGGACCGACTATGTCCGAACTTTGCCGGATCTCCCCTACCAGATTAAAGCGCATTATCCTACCATTTTAATACATAGAAATTAATTTGGAATCTTTAACACATCTTAATGTAAAAACTGAAATTACTTCGGGTTTGTTTGTATTGGAGTTTAACGGCCAAGTCAACACTATTTTAGGTCTTTTCTGAGCCGGTCTGTTAACCTATCCACAATTTTCCTGGTTATAGCACGTATTACACTGAGCGATTAACCAGTAAAATGTACATTCTTTCACCAGAAACTGACAACTGCCCTTCTTCAATCACCAGAAGGGAGAGAATGACCGTAGAAAAGATTTCATGATCATTCTCCACGAAAGAATGTTGCCGACCCAGGTAGGTATCGAACCCACATCCTCCTGATCACCAGTCAGACGCGCGTCCGACTGAGCTACCGAGGCCGGCAAAATTATTTTGGAAAAGTTACACATTATGCAAGAAAACGGGATTTCGGTTCCAAAATGTATGCCATATTCTTCAAGGTGATCATTGTGTACTGACGTAGATGGAATCGTCAAAGTGACATCACAATATGATTCCCAGCTCTTAATCCTGGATGACATGCTAATTATAACCATATATGCTGAACCCAATTTATACTCTATACACATCGGAAAACAAAGCAACCATCTCCCTCTTTTTCCATGGGATGATTAAAATACAAAATAGTATATCAAAATAATCCTTTTTTAACCGCGAAAGAATTTATATTGACATTCGGGTGAATGCATATCAAGGCAAGGTACATGCGTCATAGCGTACACTGTATTTTACCATGCAGTGACGTCATTGCACAGCGCTTCATAATGCAATTGATAGGCCGCTATGACGTATTGGCTGTACACTGCACAGCCACGAACCGTAGCTATAGCTCAGTGGTTCAGTGTACTTGCCTATCGTGCCAGAGGCCCCCGGCTCGATTCCCGGCAGCGGTAATAAAATCGCGGGATCCGAACATGCTCCACTGGCATCATTTGCAGGCATGAATCAGAATTGTTACTGGTGACAAGTCGAATGCCATTCATACACCATGAATGCCACAAAGTGCATGCACCGACCTTTGGATCGGGAGGTAAACTGGAGCCCCCCCCCCCCCCCCCCCCCTGTGCAGAGAGAACCATCCTCTGTGCAGGTAACGGATCCCAACCGTAATTACATTACACAGGGGTGGAAAAAGAACATGACTCGAGGTGGACTAGAACCCAGGGCCTCTCGCATACCGTACGAACACTCCGCCGACTCAGCTACCGGGCCACACGGTCGATCTGTTACATTTTCCCCCTGCCTAATGAGATTCGGGGACGAATCTCTTAGTCATATCCAGTCCGGCTGCAAGACTTATTTTTATACTATTTCAGGCTTTCAGACGCGGTGCTGGACCCACTGGCCACCAAATGTCAGAGGGGTTGAAAAAGAACATTAGTCGAACCGTGGGCCTCTCACATACCGTGGTAACACTCTACCGACTGAGCTACCGGGCAACACGGTCGACCTGTTACCTACATGATTACTGTGTAGGCGTCCATCCTGCAAACCTGGCGGCCGTTTCACTAAACTGCGCAACCCTTAAGGTTTTCGTAAGTTCGATCTTATGAATTCGTAGGCCTATCTCAAAATTTGCGTTTCACTAACGTCGAATTCTTAAGTTTTTGCGCAAGTTTGTTCGTAACTTTACGATAGGGAATGGACAGTCGTAACTTTAAGTATCATGGCGGCGGTTTCGATTTGCGCCCAAATAAAGCAATAAATCATAATTTCCAAGCTTGACGGACCTTGAAATAAAGAAAATCTTACCTGTTTTCATTAGATCTAATCCTTAGCAGTATCGAGAGTTTCAGCGACTCAGTTGATTGTTTTCTTGAAGAAAGACATCATTTCGAGGCTTCAGCATAAAGCACCCGTTGAAGACTTTTGCAACTCATTTGCCTGTTTCAGTCATCATAAATGCTTATTTATTTTTCTTCGGCATACGTTGTGTTGATATTATTGCGCAAGGAGAAAAACATATCATCGGATACGTCAAAATGGCGTCATTCTATTGCTGAATACTCGGGGTAAAACACGGAATGATGCTCTACGGAATGATGTTTTGTTTTTCTCTCTTTAAAGGTAGCCCCAATTAGCCTTAGGGTGGCCTCTCTCTCTCTCTCTATGTATTTCGCCCTCTCCACCACTCTGTCCCCTCTCCCCTCTTTCTTAACATAGCTGAAACTTGGCCCCCGCCCATCGGGGCTTGGTTTAAACTTTTTTTGATTGCTTCACATACAAGGATAAGAAAACAGACAAATACATATAGTCCAGGATTTGACAAAAAGCCAATGGCTTGTGCAGAGGTCATCTCCTGGCCCATCAGGGCTTGAAGAAACAGATGGGCTGCATGGTGCTTCCACGCAGAGCTGAAACCGACCCGCGCATAAATATTGGAAAACTGCTAAGCCCAGGCAAAGCCATGCGAGTCGGATTGTCCTTGCTTGTAAACCCTGTTTTTTTCATTGGGCGGCAGCAGCCCCCGCCTATCGGGGTCTAAAGAAATAGATGGGCAGCATGGTGCTTCCACTCAGAGCTGAAACCGACCCGCACACGAATACTGGTAAACAGCTTAGAGGATCCTGCCCAGGCAAAGCGGTGCGAGTGTCGGACCGCCCATGCTTATTAAACGTATTGGTTCCATTGGGTGGCAGGGCTTGAGATGTCATTTTATCTCAATGTCGGGTAAAAGTCCCACAAATTGGAAGCAACGTCTCCAAAATGACCTTTACAGTATTGACGGGGACGTTTAACCTCAGCATAGCTGGAACAGCCCAGTCAACCAACGCCGGGCCGACAGCGATACGCCGTTGAAACGTCGTATCGCTATTGGCCCGCCGTTGGTCCGTCATTCTTTGCTGACTGTGAGGCAAGGACATATGTATAGCGGATCTAAGCCTGTCCAGGAACCGCGGTGCGAGGCGGACCGTCCATGCTAATAAGTAATAAACCCATTTGGTTTCATTGGGCGACAGGGCTTGAGATGTCATTTCATCTCAATGTCGGGTAATAGTCCCACAAAATTGGAAGCAATGTCTCCAAAATGACCTTTACAGTGTTGACGGGGACGTTAAACATCAAATCAAACAAACAAACATATATATAGCCAGGACTTGAGGGCTTCATCTGCTCTCGATATTAGTACACATAGGGGAGACCGGGGATAGTTGGTCCTAAAACTGTAATAATCATTTTTAGCTCACCTGAGGGTGTACTTTTGAGATCGGGCTTTGTCCGTCGTGCGTGCGTCCGTCGTCAACTTCTGCTTTAAAAGACTTCTTCTTCAAAACTGGACAGATTTTTAAATCATTCCACAGGAATGTTCCTTGGGTGACCCTCTACCAAAATTGCTCCAACTGTTCCGCTCGGATGAACAAGATGACCACCAGAGCTAAAAATAGAAAAACCTTTAAACGACTTCCCCCTAACAAGTGGATGGATTTTGAAATTATTTCATAGGAATGTTCCTTAAGTGACCTATCAGAATTGCTCAAACCGTTCCGCTTGTGTGAACAAGATGACCGCCAGAGCTAAAATAGAAAAATCTTTAAACGACTTCTTCTCCTTAACCAGTGGATGGATTTTGAAATTATTTCACAGTAATGTTCCTTTTGTGAGCTTTTACAAAAGTAGTAGTAAAACAAAGATCAGGAATCGATACAATTACCCATCAAAGACACCAAAGGAAAAGAAACACAAACATTAAGCAACCAGACCATAATGGAAACCGAAACAAAGTAAGGCCATAAGGACAGTTACTTTCCCACAAAATGGCCATATGGCCATCCAAAATAAATAGACACAAGTGATACACACAGTAAGTAACAAACAACAGCATAAATAAACCACCACAGAAGAACCGGCTTGGAAGGTCAGTGGAAAGATTTCCACTTGGGGGCTTACGATTTTACGTGGCCACAATCATCGCCCTTACTTCCGTCGCGATTTAGACAAATAATTTGTTCAGTCCGCATGAAGGCCTCCTAACTCATCAGTGCAACATCTCCGTGAACACAAAAAATCAAAGAACCACAGAGGTGAGTCAACGGTGAGGACTCGACAGCAAGAAACCACTGAAATGCTGGAGCAGAAGAAAACCAACAGTTAGACTCCGATGGGTCCGACCAGAGACAGAGCATCAGGCACCAACCAACATTTCCAAGAATTAGAGCTCAAAATTGCTCAAACCGTTCCGCTCGGGTGAACAAATGGCCGCCAAAGCTAAAAATAGAAAAAAACCTTTAAACGACTTCAGTCTCCTTAACCAGTGAATTGATTTTGAAATTACTTCAGAGGAATGTTCCTTGGGTGACCCTCTACCAAAATTGCTCAAACCGTTCCGCTCGGGTGAACTAAAAATAGCTCGTCTCGGCTGGCAGAGCTAAAAATAGAGAGAAAACTTTCAAAAGACTTCTCTCCTACTTAACGAGTGGATGGATTTTAGAATTAGAACAAAAAAAAAAGCTTTAAACGACTTCTTATCCTTAACCAGTGGATGGATTTTGAAATCATTTCACATGAATGTTCCTTGCGTGACCCTCTACCAGAATTGCTCAAACAATTCCGCTTAGCTGAACAAGATGGCCGCCATAGTTAAAAAAAAGAAAGAAATTTAAACGACTTCTCCTTAACCAGTGGATGGATTTAGATATTTACTTCACATGAATGTTTCTTGGGTGACCCTCTACCAAAATTGCTCAAACCGTTGTGCTCGTTACAAGATGGCTCAAACCGTTCTGCTCGATACAAGATGGCTGTTAGAGCTAAAAATGAAAAAAAAAAAAAAAAACATTCAAGCGACTTCTTAATGAGTTGATGGATTTTGAAAATATTTACAGAAGTGTTCCTTGGGTGACCCTCTACCAAAATTGCTCAGACCCTTCCGCTCAGGTTAACAAGATGGCCGCCAGAGCTAAAAATAGAAAAACCATTAAACGCATTCTTCTCCTTAACCAGTGGATGGGTTTTGAAATTATTTCACAGGAATGTTCTTTGGGTGACCCTCTACCAAAATTGGACAAACCGTTTCGCTCGGGTGAACAAGATGGTCATCAGAGCTAAAAATAGACAAAAAAAAACCTTTAAACGACTTCTCCTCCTCAACGAATGGATGCATTTTGAAATTATTTCTCAGGAATGTTCCTTGGATGACCCTCTACCAAAATTGCTAAAACAACTGTTCCACTTGGGTGAACAAGATGACTGATGAGTTAAAAATAGAAAAAAAACTTTAAACGACTTCTCCTGAACCAGATGATATTTTGAAATTATTTCACAGGAATGAGGTCTGAGATTTTTAGCTCTGGTGATATTCATGCTCAGTTAAGCAAAATATTTTGAGCAATTTTGTTAGAGTGTGACACATATAAAATTGCTTCATTTTAGAGACAGACGTCTTTTGTAAGTTTTAGCGTCCACCCATCAGGGCTTGGCTGCAAGGTGCTTCTTTAGGAGTATTGGTAAACCTCTTTGAAGGCTTTAGCCTGTCCAGGCAAAGTGGTGCGAGTGGAACTGTCTATGCATTTAAACCCTATTGATTTCATTGGCCCCCGCTCATCGGGGCTTCTAGAAATAGATGAACTACATGATGGTTAACCGCTTAGAGGATCTAAGCCTGTCCAGGAACCGCGGTACGAGGCGGACCGTCCATGCTAATAAACCCTATTGGTTTCATTTGGCGACAGGGCTTGCTTGAGCTGTCATTTCATCACAATGTCGGGTAAAAGTCCCACAAAATTGGAAGCAACGTCTCCAAAATGACCTTTACAGTGTTGACGGGGACGTTAAACCTCAAATCAAACAACCAAATCATTGGCCGGCAGGGCTTGAGATGTCATTTCATCAAAAATGACTTCTACCTCTGAATATGGATCACTTTAGCGATCCAGGGCAATCATGACCCTCTTGTTTTGACTTCTACAGTTTTTCTTCGGATAAATATAGCCGTTTTCCGAGACGAGGTCAACTGGACTAACTCTTACCTCGCAATTGGGGTTAAACTTGTCCGGACAGTGGGGTAAGTCGGACCAGGGAGGTAAGTTGGAGCGAAAATATATTAATATTTTCATATTGAATAACAAAAAAAAAATAACATGAAACCATTTCAAAGACAGCATACTCATGTTATGCACTGATAATGGTATCGCATAAAGACTTCGAGGCCAATTCGATGTAATTTTTTTTTCGAAGAAAAAGCGGGGATCATGTATTACCCACGTTCGGATGTTTAAAGGTACATGGTGGGATGGTCGGTAGAGATTATATTATGGTTCCTTGTGGGGTGATTTTGCATTGAGGGCTGCACCCCATAATGCATACGTTTTGTTCAGTGCAAATTAGCTAAATGGACGAGCTTTCAAATTTGAAGGGTGCAACCCAGTCTGTATACAGACACATTGTCTATTGTTGTACACTGTCCAGCCGAAAATTTTATTGGGTGAACCCCACAATGGTCACCCTTCTTTGGAAGGAAAATATAAGCTTACTTCTACACACATAAACAGTTACTATATACAGGGTAAAAGTTTTAAACCAATAGACACTACCTGCAACATTATGGGGTGCAAACGTTGTGGGTTGCAAAGTAGACTGGGATGCAAAATGCACTCCACAGTTGCCACTGGCGTACATGCCATAATCTACCTGTGGTAGGTTCTCCTACACCATTTAATCTAATCAAGAATCTCGGAACTTTCATGGGTCAAAGCCCTATGGCTAAGGACTAGAGCAACATATTCAGAATTTTGATGTGGCTACCCCCCCCCCCAACACAGCCCGAGGGGTCAAATTTCATTTTGTTCAAACATAGTCATGTTGCACATCGAATCGAAGGTAATGAAGAGTTAAATACAGCGGAGCAATTGCCCCGGGGCATGTCTGAGGGTCAAAAGAGGTCAAAAAGTAGGGATTTGGGTCCTTTTTTTTTTCGAAAGTCACGCAACTCCTAGGCTTTTTTGTGCTAGAATCTTGAAACTGTCGCAGTTAATAGCTCTATGGCTGAGGACTGGAGGAACGTACAACATGTAATTCTGATGTAACCACAATTGAGGCAAGGCCAGGAGAGTGAGATGATGATGATGATTTCGTGTTTAACGACGCGTCAACCCTCTTGGTGGGTCATAAGCGTCAGTCGGTTAATGGTTAAACGGCATGAATAATTATGACGATATTAAAAGTAACAAGTCAGAATGATAATGTATAAAAATCTGAAACAGTTAAATCTTATGAAAAAGACCAATTTCTTTTAAGAATAAAATAATGTTATCAACAGGTACATCTCGAAACAGTTGTTGCAAAGTGTCAGCTTTGAAATATAAAATACGTGAGGGTGAAAAGTCAACACAGTCAATTAAAGGTGTATTATTGAGCTGTCCGAAAAAAAAGTGCTTAATTTTTTTTTTTACATCTATCGGGTATTTTTTGTTTAAATAATACAAATGAATGAGTTTTATGCAATACTGCGAACAATTATGATCACAGGTTAAGTTTTATGAGACGGTTTTCCTAACTATGCTACGAACACAGTTAGTCTATTTTTAATTTCGCGACAAAAAAAACAACGCGCGTGAATAATGACGTCATGCGGTAAATACCTAGAAAGGTATGCAGGGGTCATCTCAACATCGTTACACACAATTGTTATGACAAATCGTAGTATAGTGAAATTCTTTTAAACTGTTTTTGCGAATTCCAATGTAAAATGGAGTGAAATTCCGCCATTCTCTCTCTCTCTCTCGCTCTCTCTCTCTCTCTCTCTCTCTCTCAGCATGCCATGGCGTACACGTTCCTCAGTGCTCTCTCTCTCTCTCTCTCTCTCTCTGAAAGTGCTATGGCCAACATGTTGCTAAGTTTTTTTCTCTCTCTCATCATGGGCTACATGTTGAAACAGTGGGTCAACATCGGGCAGACAGCGATACGACGTCGCCATGTCGTATCGCTCTCGGTCAGACGCACCGTTCAGGCGATTTACTCTCTCTCTCACTCTCTCTCTGTGTGGCCTTCATGTTGCTCATTAGTCCCTCTCTCTCTCTCTCTCTGGCCTTCATGTTGCTCAGTCTCTCTCTCTCTCTCTCTTCGTGGCCTCTCTCTCCCTCTCTTTCTCCGTGGCCTACATGTTGCTCATTGCTTTCTTATCGTGGCCTACATATTGTCCATTCTCTCTCTCTCTCTCTGAGTGTGACGCACATGTAGCTAAGTGCATGGTATCTAGGTTTTGACGGTGCAAGAGGATCCCAGTTAGGTCTTTTTTTAATTTCGCGACAAAAATATAGAACTCCGTGAATGACGCCATTCTCTCCTCTCTCACTCTCTCTCTCTCTCTCTCTCTCTCTCTCTCTCTCTCTCTGAAAGCGTTTTTGTTTGATTTGAGGTTTAACGTCCCCGTCAACACTGTAAAGGTCATAAGATCATTTTGGAGACGTTGTTTTCAATTTTGTGGGACTTTTACCCGACATTTGGATGAAATGACATCTCAAGCCCTGTCGCCCAATGAAACCAATAGGGTTTATTAGCGTGGACGGTCCGCCTCGCACCGCGGTTCCTGGACAGGCTTAGATCATCTAAGCGGTTTACCAGTACTAGTGTGTGGGCCGGATTCAGCTCTGGGTGGAAGCATTTTGCAGCCAATATATTTCTTCAAGCCCATATGGGCTCTGAAAGTGCCATGTCCAACATGTTTCTCAGTGTTTTTTTTTTCTCTCTCTCTCATTATGGGCTAGCGCACCACATTGGGCCAACATCGGGCCGACAGCGATACGACGTCGCCATGTCGTATCGCTGTCGGCCCGACGTAGGCGCAGTTCAGATAATTTACTCTCTCTCTCTCTCTCTCTCTCTCTCTCTCTCTCTCTTTCACACACACACACACACACACACACACCATTACCTACATTTTGCTCATTAGTCTCTCTCTCTTTGGCAGCGTTGTCAAACTTAGTTGCAAAGATGCATGCCTTGACCTGCTCCATCCTTCGAATGAGGATGTAAGGTGAAAATCTTGATCCTGCCCAAACAGCACCAAAAAGATTGTTCTTCTTCTACACTGTTTTTTGTAGAAGTAAAAGCCATACAGGGTTAATGTTATTTGTTAACGGTATAAGACAGAAAATAAATATTCTATGTATATATCGTCGGGCCGACGCTTGACCGACATTCTACGCTGACTGGGTGTCTTCCATTAAAGTTAAAGACCCCTACCTCAGTTTAGTTTTGTATTGGACTAACGGACCAGTCAACACTATTTTATGTCATTTTTGAGCCGGTCAGTTTACCTGTCCACACTTTTCCTGGGCAGGCTTATACGTAAAGCCACGGTCACAAGTCACTATTCGATCCCCGCCCGACTACTCGGGGACTGCGATGGGGTGAGATTGGGCTGGAGTCCGGACGGCGTCCCGCCGTATGTTGGGGCGTCGGTGGTGGTCGGGAGGGGCCCGGTTAAATTTTAACTCGTAGTTAAAATTCTCCCCGAAAACTCACCGACTTCTAGGTCGGTGGCACATCGATAAAAGTCGAGCAGAGCTCGTACCGACGTCGATGTCGATGGCATCGGCTGGCATCCGGTAGTCGTAAAGCGGACCCCGACCAATCAGATAATCGGGCAGTAATCGGCCGAGGCCCGACAGATGATCAAGCGGAATCCGCTGGACGAATCCCGGTTTCGACTGGCGCCGCTCGATCGCTGATTGACGATCGACTATATAAGGGCCCGATCTCCGATGGGTGCCAGTTTCTAGCAGACCAGTAGGAAGCATTGTAAACGTTTGATAACTGCCCATGCAAAGGACGGTACACGATCCATTGCTTCATCCACCATCAGCGGCAGCAGTTCTTCTCCCGCACACAAGGTTGCAAAGACCACATTGGCACTGTGCCGAGCCCTAAGCAGCCACTCCTGTAACCTCCGGATCCTTTCCTGGGGTGACGGTAGGTGCAGTGGTGGGATAAGAGGCATCTTGTTCCGCTTTTCTTCGAAAGTTTTCCTCGACGTCAAGAAAAAGGATGTTCACCCACCAACAGAGCTGACCAATTTGTTGTATAGGCAGGAGAGGATGCCGTTTATATACCCCTGAACAACTGGACAATTCCCGGCGGGGTAAACCCGTCCCTTGTCCGGCGGCCGGGAACTGGGCGGACATCTGCGGAACATCGACCGATGCTCGGGGACTAGTAACAATCGCCGGGTGTACGGTCGGTAACCTGCAGTGCACCGGCCTATTTCCGCCCGGCGTATACGCCGATGCTTCCCCGCAAAACTTAGGCTGACATCGCCCGATTCCCGGCGGATGTCTCTCTAGGCCCCACACGGCATAATTTTTGCCAAAACCGAGCCAGACACCCATTTCTCGGCTTGGACTGCTCGGCCGACCACAACGTATAGTATAGCTCGGCCGGGGTACGCCGAATTTGTGACCGAGGCATAAGCAGTTAACCAGTACAGTGCACACTCTTTCGCCACTGACACTGCCCTTCTTGAATCAGCGGATGCCCAGTGGTAGAGAATGGCCGTCGAAAATATTTCATGATCAATCTCCACGAAAGAATGTTGCCGACCCGGCAGGTACCGAACACGCGCCTTTCTGATCACCAGTCAGACATTCATCCGACTGAGGTACTGAGGCCGATGATTATCATACGAGATATTTTGGCCAGCAATAATCAAGTGTATATAAATGTAAAGTGCAGATAACTCCATGTCAACAGACATACAACGTCCAAGTCAACAGACATACAACGTCTAAACAACGATGCATTGACGCTGACGCAGCAAAGTCGATGCAACAACGAAATTGGCATAGCGTGTAGCATCGGCTCCGGAACTTGTTACTCAAAAGTACCAGATTAATGTGGAAAATGATCATACCGACGGTAACGGGCCTCCGTGGCCTAGTGGTTAAGAGTGCTGACACTTGATCATTAGGTCTCTCACCGCTGTGGTTCGAGTCTCGCTCGGGTCATATGTGAGACGCCAAGTTCTGCAACGGAAGGTACGGTGGTTTTTCTCCGGGTACTCTGGTTTTCGCCCATCTCTGATTAACGATCGCTCGATACGGGTGAAATAATCTTGAAAGGGCCGTAAAACCAAAACAAAAAAAAAAAAAAAATAAAAAAATACGGACGGTAGGTAATGACTTAATTTGGCGTTATTACGTAAAGCTAGAACCTAAAACCACTTCCCATCACGTGAACAAGTCCGTGAAATTAAGACCCCACTAAACCCCATTTTATATAAAGAAAACTGGGGTTTACTGGGAATAACATTAATTTCCTTAGTTCTGCCCCAAGACATAGGCTGTGGGTACTCGTTAGAACCGCCTCAATGAGGCGGTTTTAACGAGCATCCAAAACCTATGTTTGGAGTATAAATAAGAAAAATATTACAAATCTTCAGCAGAAAAAGATGCCTTTTTTAAGGTTTGAGAAATTTACTATATCCCACGGATGTGTTATCCTAATGCCATATTAACTGAACTTATTTTCTCTGAAATTCTTGTGCAGACATTTTGGAAAGCTTTGAAAAGGTTTGAGGGTCACTGATGAGGCCTTATTGGCCGAACTAGCTATTCTGGCCCAGAAAACATGTACACTTCATATGTTCCAGTTTTGTGGTGCATTCCTTGCTTCCAAAGGATACCACACTTTCGGATGAGTCTTTAAACCTAGGTCCCGTCTCCGTATGGCCTTAGTTGTTGGTGGGACGTAAAACTCAAACACTCACTCACTCACTCACTCACCCACTCACTCACTCCAAAGGATAACCATTTCTAGAACATATTTAACGTCACTATATCTGGTGTCTGGGAATGTGTGGCGGTCGTAAAAAGTCTCTCTGCCCAACATCATAGTGTAGTTTATATTTTCTTGCCCTTCCATTGGTGAATTTTGAAATTTTTGAGGGTCACTGATGAGGCCTAATTGGGCAAAACTAGCTAGTCTGGTCCAGAAAACATGTACACTCCATATTTATCCCCACGTTTTTCGTTATTGTTATCGCCTCCGTCTGTCCGTTCGTCCGTCCGTCCGTCCGTCTGTCCGGCTATCTCCTCCTACACCGTTCAGATATTTGTTAAGATATGAAAGAATGCACAAAGTCATACGGGTGTAACATCGTAATGGCTAATAGACGATGATAATCAATTTGAAAAAAAAAAAAATAATAATAATAATAAAATTCTTTCATGGGAGAGCAGAAAACAAAACTGTAGTAACAATGTACATGTATTTTCTACAAGATGTGCCTTTTATAGCTAATGGTACAAGTCTACTGCACTATATGTGTGGCAGATAGTCGATGGAAAACAGAACCCTGACACCAAACATAAACATAAAGTCGGAATAGGCCTCATGAATCATCAGTGTTTGGGTAAAAGTAGTTATATGTAGAATATAGAAGTGTAGGCAATGAACAGGAATCGACACAATTTACCCACAGCTCCCACCAGAGTTACCAAAAGGGAAAGAAACACAAACATGAAACAACAGACCCTAATGGAAACATCAATAGCGGAAAGCCAAAAGGACAGTTACTTTTCCACAAAATGGCCAATTCGATATCCAAAACAAAATAAAATAAGTGATACAAACACTCAAAGACAAACCATTACAAAAATAAACAGCGACAGAAGAACCGCCATGGAGCGGTCAGTGAAACGAATTCCACTGGGCTGGGCGAGAGAGGGGCTTTAATCTTAAAGAATTTATCTAACCTGTTGTTCATGAGTGAAATGTATCTCTCGCTAAGCACTTTATTCATAGAAACAAATTTCTCGCTAAGCACTTTATTCATAGAAACAAATTTGTTTTCGTATATACAATATTTTGCTAAAACAGAGAGAGAGAGAGAGAGAGAGAGAGAGAGATGTAATTGACCACTTCTGCTTTACCACCGTGTGAAAATAGTATTTTACGATCCTCTAGCGATATTTCTGGATTTACATTTGTGGTCAACCATGATTAAAGTTCAGTCTAAAACGTTCCTACTTTTGGGCATCTAAGAAATAAATAATGGATTTTTTCTGGTTGTTCATTACAGTAACTACAAACCTGATTTTATTAATTTTAAATAGAAATGAATGTGTTACTAAATTTTTATTGTTGATTTGGTATTGAAAGTCGCGTAGTTTTGTCTCGTGAAATGTCTTTAATGCTCTTTTTCCACTATATCTCCTATCTCCGCTTGCCATTTTGTTTGTGTAATGTATTCGTTTACTCTAACCAAAATATCATAAATAGTCTACTCCCTTTCTTTGAACTAATCAAGTCTTGAACGTATATGTTACAAACTACATTTTGTTTAAATTTAACAGCAAATACACGATTCATGTGAATTTGATCTTTTCATACTTGAGAAATACTATTTACTACATTGTGGTAGTCTAAAAATGTGGCCCTTATATCATATTTCGCCTTTAACTGTTCAAAACTATAAAATACCACTTCCTCACTAGTAAGATCGTAAATTGCTCTTATGCCCATATCGCACCTATTTCTTAAAAACAATTTCCCATTGCCAATGTGGTCTTTATGTCATAATGGGCATATAAGAATTTGCTTTAGGTTTTCTACGGGGACAGGTTTACAAAATTCTGACAAGCAGAAAATCCTTCCAAAAATGGATTTTTGTAGGTTGAAACAAAATTTCGCCGCATAAGATTTGGTTTGGACATACCTTATGATCACAAAATACTCAACAGCCTGGGAGCGCAGATCTTGTGACACTCATGTGATTCTGCTTGTTTATGACCTTACCAGATCATGATTAAATGGTCAACAAATAGATCTTATCTTGGGTTTAGCATGACCTTTGGCTAGGTGAATCACATGAACCTCCTTCGCAAGCTACTGGTACATGGATTAACTATCCAGTGAATTAAGTCTTTTCTGATTGAGAGAAGTCAGACAGTTGCACTTGAATGTGAGTACTCAGATGAGGTTCCAGTTTCTTCAGGTGTACCACAAGGATCAGTTCTAGGCACAATATTAGTGTTATCATACCTTAACGACCTGTCCGACAATGTGTGGTCCAGGGTTCGCCTATTTGCTGGTGACACTGGGGTGTACCTGACCATAATTCTCCCTGATTATTCGGTCACCCTCCAGAGGGACTTAGACCGCCCCATCATAGAATCTCACTGGGACATGGAATCCAAACATAGAAAGGCGGCATAATGCTGCGTTTTACCAGATCTGCACTTCTTGTTTAAAATGCTGGTATTTAAGTGTTAAACTAACAGTTTTATATTACAACTAGGATGAAAATTATTTTAGCTACCCTTTATATTACAGCAAAAGTAACCTTTTGTGAACGGAAAAGAAATTTATGAAAGTACTTTTATCTCAGGACATCTTAAGTTTCCTCAATACATTTGCACAAGAAAAATATAGATGAAAGATTTGCAAGTTGATTTTCCCCCAAAATATAATCCTGATTTCCGTTTAAAAATCAATGTCCCACAAGAAAAAGGTTTGGAGGTATCAACGGTTATTACAGCAAGTACTTTCTTGCATTAGCAACATCCCTGTGCCTTTGAAAATAAATGAAATTCTGTATTTTTCACTTTTACCAGGAAAAAAGGAAACCGCTTAATAGACTTTTTAAAAGTTACTAAACAGCTGCAGATCAATAGTTCACATCAAATACTAGCGACTCGGACAAAGCTTTCCACCAGAAAGGCTACCTGAATTGAAAACCAGATTTTTTTGACATGTTTATTCTCGATGGGCGCCATCATCTCCTTTTCTTGCGGTAAATCTGAAATGCTGAGATTTCATCAATTATGCCTTCCACATTTTATTTTCCCCATCATCAATAAAATACCTTGAAAAGTCAGCTATGTAGCCTTCTTCCTGCATATACCATAATGAAATCGCCTATCTTGGAAGCCTGTCATCACTGATAAATTAGTGTAGCTGTCAAATTGAAGAGATTTCCATCTTGCCAAATGCAAAAACGTATTCATACGCCTTGGAACTAACTGTTCCCCAAAAAAACAATAGTACACCATTGTTTTAAATTTAAAACATAATATTCATATTTGAAACTGTCTTGCACCTAATTTCACGTACTTTCTAGCATAATTTGTTCGTTAATTCATGAATAGTATGCCTTCATTTCTGAACTAGTTTCTACGTGTAACATTGTCATGTTTGTGTTGTTCAGCCCTGTTCCCAAGTAAACAAGTTGAAAAAGGTAGATTTCTTTTTTAACTTCTTTCAGCAAAACATATTAAAAGCATTGGGCTTCTATGAATTTTTACCAACCCGCACATTGGTAAGTAGGTGACACAACAGATCATTAATAATTTATTAATTGGATTAGATAAATATGTCCAAACATCAATTATTTGTTTATGGTGACTCATGTGAACCAATGTAACAATGGGAAAAAATCACTGCTATAACATAGCAGTTATTGGAAGTGATCAGAAGCCTTTTGGACAAAAATCCTGGTGCTGAACAGGCTGCTTTCATTCTTTCAGTTCAAATATGGGGATAAACTGTTTTTATCTTCATTTATTTATTTATTTATTTTTTTTTTTTTTTGTTTTGGATTTAATTCCAGTATCAAATCACCCACCCAGTAAACACAATCAATAATACAGTGAAACTTTGGTGCAGTGATTCATAAATTGTTATAAATTGCATGAATGAAATATATAAAATGAAATACTAAAAGCACCAAAGAAGGTCAATCATTTTACAAGCAAAATGCAAGAGATTGCAACACCTCAACCCAATCAGTGATCTTACTGCCAACTTGGTAGAACTGGTCATTTTTGGCTACCATACACTGAATTTAAAAATAGTACCAGGTGAAATAATTACATTTTGGGGGTGGGGGGTGGGGGGAGGAATCATTAATTTTCAGTAGTATTTAGGTATTTTACTTGAAATTCCACTCTTGCAGTGCCTAAAGGCAACATTTAGCCACAATTCTATGATAGTATTTTACACATTTTTGTTCTGTGGATTAAGATATCATTTTTTGCAAAACCAAGGAAAAATGCAATAAATTACTAACATGGTGACTTTCCAATAAAAATATTTTGCTTTCATATTCTTACATTTACATGGACTACCATCTGATGAAAAATCTGTTTGGGTAACTATTTGCAAATATGATTTTTTCATTACCTCAAATGTAGTGAAATAACTGTATGCAGGAACCTAAAATCACCTTCTTTAAAGTAGCTTTTTGTTGTCTGGCGTTACTTAACCGTACAAATGTGAAATGGTTAGAATATACAAGATAAAAATTGCAACATGTGTGCACGTGATGGCCGATTTCGAAAAAAAGAAAAAGAAAAAAGAAGACCATCATGAAAACATGCCTATGCAATTTTGACCCTCTTAAACTCCACTTTTATCCAGTAGAATGGGGTTTGTAGGGGTGTACATTATTTTTCGCATTTCTGCCCAAAACATAGATTTTTGGTACTCGTCAGAAACCGCCTGGTCGAGACGGTTCCAACGAGTACCCAAAATCTATGTTTTGAGCTGAATTATGAAAAATAGCAGAATCTTTTATCTGAACATTTTCATTTTTTTGGTGGAAAAATGTTCAATTTATTTGAATAGGCATGTTTTCGTAATGCAAAAAAAAAAAAAATAATAATAATAATAATGGCCTCACTCATAATTTTAAATAACTGGAGTATAGTGTGCATATTACAGGACCTTCGTTTGAATAAACTCTCGTCAAAGGAATAAACACTTCTCAAAGCATAAACTAACGGCTATTCTAGTTGTAAGTTTCACAAGAACGAAGTAGAAACTATTTCAGCTCACTGAAAAACAAACTTTATTTCGTAAACAAAAACAACAAAGAAAAAAAAAAAGAAAAACTTCCCATCACGAAAGGAAAGTTCCTTCCGTTGATTAGACCAATAGGGGACAGACTTTCTTCCAAAGTATTTTCAGTAATGAAACAAAGCGAAAGCAACGACAAAGAATTCTCAAAAGGAAATATGGCCCTGGTGTAGAGTTCACATCTCCATCTGTTTCATGCAAAAATAGATTGATTCACGATCAGCACTAGCATTATAATCGATCCCTATGTGATGAAACCAAACATGATAATAACCACGGCCTTTCCTTCCAAACGATGTCAAAATGGTGTCAGTAGTTTCCAAATTTGCAATTTTGTGACGCAAGTAGCCGTACAGTTAATTCAGCATTTTTTTTTCCAAGTTGCCGTACTTAAAAAAATCCAAGTTGCCGTACTTGAAAAATCCAAGTTGCCGTACTCCTCTGTATTTTGTTTTTTGAAAGAAAACTGCATTATAAAGCGGACGTTTCATACTTATACACAACTACTTTTCTAACCATCTGAAAGTTGTCCACATGAGTCTTTACTTTAATAAATTGCACATGTAGACAGATTGTTTAACATTTAGATAGATAGATAGATAGATAGATAGATAGATAGATAGATAGATAGATAGATAGATAGATAGCGAATAAAGCGTAAAGAATATATATATAATTATTTCATCAGCCTAAATACTTTTGTAAGCCTTCATGAATGACGGTTAAACAAATAAAGCTCTTATATCTATCTCAAGACAGGGACATGGATCATTCACACAGAGCTCTTCGTCAATAACAAAACGATCCGGGATTACTAAATTTCCTTAATTAAAGCAGACCTTGATTCGAGAAATTCAAGGAATACTAGGTTTTACCAACCTCCCTTTTTTCATTTCCAATATGCATATGATCAGTAAGCTAGACGATGTGAACGGAAGATTGCGATTGAACTGGACTAGTTTGTTTGTAGGGGTCCCAGGGGGTGGCAGCATATTCTAGTTTAGGTCTAACTATTGACTTGTATGCTGTTGCCTTGATGTCCTTTGGGCATGCAGAGAGATTCCTGCGTAGGATAGGAAAGCAACTGTCTGGCTGTCTGTCGTAGATAGCATGTCATAGTCTAGCTACTAGACCTTGATGTCATATTAACCAATTACCAACCTTCATGTGTGTTTTTATCAAATATGAAACCTTGTTAGACTTTAATCTTGTCTCAGACACCAAGGTCTAGTACAATGCGAATTTTACCTCGCAAGATCCTTGGTAAATGATTGATTACAGCTACAGTCATGAAATGTTTATTGCCTTTCTGTACCCCTTACCGAACACCAACTGATAAGGCAAACTGGCATTTTAGTCAGTGTATATCTTCCCAAGATCAAATAAGGGGTAGAAGAATATTACTTATTAACTTTAAAATATGATATCCGACTAGAAGCTAGTCTAAGCATGTCAGTGTGACTATTTCACACCAGTGTACTGTCTATAGCCAGGTTTTTTACTTTACTTCTGGCAATGGATGTTGTATGATGACTCCATTATCTTGCTTTTGTTGCCGATTCTGATGTACTCAGACTAAGTCTTGTCTGGGTGAAAACGCATCTGCCAGTCTCTCTCCCATGCTTGTAAATGATTCAAGTCCTTTTGAGCGACAGCAACTCGGTACAACAGGCAGTGATCAGCGAACAGAGGAGACGCGTGGTGGCAAGTCGTTGATGTATATGAGGAAGAGGAGAGTGCCGAGCACTGTACTCTGTGGAACACCAGAAGTAACGGGCGCAGACGAAGAAATCATCAATTACGACTTTCTGGTATTCATCAGCAATGAAATTCTTGATCTACTACTTTGTCTTGATTGGTATCCCGTAACAGCAGAGCTTGACTGCAAGTTGTTGTGCGGAACCTCGTGAAAGGCCTTGCTGAAATCCAGTAGGATGGCATTTATGCGCTGTCTGTTGTTCATTCCGCCGGCTTGCTATCAGCTGGTACTCACATGCCCCCCCCCCCGAGCAGGGAGAACGACCCAATGTACAGCGAAAGAGCCGATTACTGTGCAGAGTTTCATCCTGCAAACCTGGAGTTTATGTAATAAACTGAGCGTGACAGCTCAGTGGTTAAGCCCAGAGTGGTTAGTGCACTTGACTCAGATGCCAGAGTCCCTCGGTTCGACCCGGCGATGATTATTTCGGTGTCTGAACACCATTTACAGCGTTGGATGTCAAAATGCGCACCTCCCTTTGGATCGGAACGTTTAACTGGAGGCACCGGCCCCCGCCCATAGGGGCTTGAAGAAATATATGGGCTGCATGATGCTTCCACGCAGAGCTGAATCCGGCCCGCACACTAGTACTGGTAAACCGCTTAGAGGATCTAAGCCTGTCCAGGAACCGCGGTGCGAGGCGGACCGCCCATGGTAATAAACCCTATGGGTTTCATTGGGCGACAGGGCTTGAGATGTCATTTCATCTCAATGTCGGGTAAAAGTCCCACAAAATTGGAAGCAGCGTCTCCAAAATGACCTTTAAAGTGCTGACGGGGACGTTAAACCTCAAATCAAACAAACAAACCGGAGGCGCCCTGTTCAGGGAGAGCCATCCCCTATGCAGGTTAACTGTTTGTTTGTTTTGGGGTTTACGGCCAAGTCAACACTATTAAGGCCGTTTTTGAGCCTGTCAGTTTACTTTTCCTGGGCAGGCTTATACGTAAAGGGTAACCAGGAGAGTGCACATTCTTTCGCCAAAAACTGACAACTGCCCTTCTTGAACCAGCGGAATGGAGAGAATGACCGTAGAAAAGATTTAATGATCAATCCCCGCGAAAGAATATTGCCGACCCCGGCAGGTATCGAGCCTGCTTCCCCATGATCACCAGTCAGACGCGCATCCGACTGAGCTACCGAGGCCGTCGCTGTGCAGGTTAAGACCTCTACCGTAATTGCAAGATTGATGTGTGCTGTGAATCTGCAAGTAATGGTAAAATGTGGCCGATCCCAGTATCAGTGAGTAGAAAGGTCCTGGTGCACGTTTGTTTGTTTGGTTTGAGATTTAACGTCCCCTTCAACACTGTAAAGGTCATTTTGGAGACGTTGATAACAATTTTGTGGGACTTTTACCAGACATTGAGATGAATGACTTCTCAAGCCCTGTCGCCCAGTGAAACAAATGGACGGACTCGCATCGCTTTGCTTGCCCAGGCTTATATCCTCTAAGCTGTTTACCAGTACTCGTGTGCGGGTCAGTTACAGCTCTGCGTGGAAGCATTATGCAGCCCATATATTTCTTCAAGCCACAATGGGCGGTGCGAATATGGATAGTGTTTCTCTTTTGTTTCGGTATTAAAAAGTTCTTGCTCGGCTCCCATGGCGGGGCTTGAAGAAATAGGTCGGCCGCATGATGCTGCCAGGCAGAGCTTAAACTGACCGCTTAGGAGTATTGGTAAACCGCCTAAAGGATCCAAGCCTGCCCAGGCAAAGCGGTGCGAGTCCGGCCGCCCATTCATATAAACCCTATTGGTTTCATTGGGCGACAGGGAATTTTTTTTTTTTTTTTTTTTTGGTTTTGGTTTTACGGCCCTTTCAAGATTATTTCACTCATATCGAGCCGATCGTTAATCAGAGGTGGGCGAAAACCGGAGTACCCGGAGAAAACCCATCTGACCTTCCGTTGCAGAACTTGCGTCTCACATATGACCCGAGCGAGGATCGAACCACAGCGGTGAGAGACCTAATGATCAAGAGTCAGCGCCCTTAACCACTAGGCCACGGAGGCCCGTAGGCGACAGGGAATGAGATCTCATTTCATCTCAATGTCGGGTATATAAAAGTCCCACAAAATTGTAAGCTATGTCTCCAAAAGTACTTATACAGTGTTGATTGGGACGTTAAGCAGTGTTAATTTGGACGTTAACCCTCAAATCAAACAAATCAAAAGGTTATTGCTAGTATCGTCTAATTTTAACAAATACCCACATCATACATGTACTCTCACATGTATATCTTTGAAACGACCCCATGTCAAGTCTCATCGATTCAGAAATTCATCCTTAGATATTGACGGCAAAATGATCTTCTTGCCTGTAAATTGATGCGTTAGCATTTGATAACATATTAACATGCATGACAGTATTGTGTCAGTGCCGTTGAAAGTCAAATACTTGTAATTTGGACTAAAAATTCTACTTTCCTCAGATGAACCGGAGGTCGCCATCTTATTGTTCGCCGCAGTGATGTTCCGGCGCTATTTGTCACGTGACAGGAATATTTTTAGATTGGAATTCCCAACAACAACAAATAAACAAAAATGAAAACGACGATTTTCACAAAGTTCTGAAGAGGTATTTGGTTTCAGAAGATTACAAATGACAAAGCTACATGAATAGAAGAAATAAAACCGAAAAACACGCTTTTCATTTTTGAAGCCCGATAGCTCAATAATGCACCTTTAAGATATGTTTCACAGTGAATGGCTGATCACAACCTACACAAGAAGGCTGATCATCACCATTAAAAATATAAGAATGAGTAACTCTAGTATGGCCGATGCGCAGTCGTGTTAATACTACGTCCTCTTTTCTGGAAAACTGTGGAGGAGAGCATTTTGTACTAACGACAGGTTTAATGGCATGGAGTTTGTTATTTATTGCACGGTCCCATTCGCCTTGCCATTCCGACAAGATGTATCTGTTGATAAATGGTTTAAAATTATTAAAAGGAATTTTAAAAATAGATGGATCAAGATTGAGCGATTCCTTTGCTTTCTTGTCAGCATATTCATTGCCGACAATGCCAATATGGCTCGGAAGCCAACAAAAGAAGATTTGGTGTGTTTTAGAAATTTCATGATGTTTTTCGATCAATTTTAGAATTTGAGGATTTTTAGATGATGAATGGTCTAAAGCCTTAAGCACAGAAAGTGAATCAGAAAATATAATTGCTTTTTGAAATGTTGAAGAACTGATAAAATCTAAAGCTAGGTCTATTGCTTTGGCTTCAGCTGTAAAAATAGATGAACCATCTGGAAGGCGCATGGTTTTGTGCGTATCTTTAGAAACATACGCACAACCAACTTTATCTCCTTCTTTGGAACCATCAGTATAGACTTGCTGGTAATCATTGTAACGTGACTGCAGTACCTGAAAGTTTTGTTTGAGAAGTATTGGATTTGATTCGGATTTTTTGCCATCATGTAAGTCGAACAGAATAGAAGGTTTTTTAATACACCAAGATGGAACTTCGGCCGTTTAATGTTTTTGAATATTTTTAAGGTCGATACCTGAATTTTCTAGCAGTGGTAAAATACGTAATCCAAAAGGTTTGATTGCTGTGGGTTTTGTTTCATACTTATCTACAAATTGAGGTGGAAATGAAATTTTGGATGCCGGGTTAGATGGATTTGCAGCAAGTCTAATAGCATACTGAAGAGAAAGTTTCTCTCTACGCGAAGTTAAAGATGGTTCACCTGCTTCTACATAAAGGCTTAATACGGGAGAAGTACGGAAGGCTCCCATAGCCAGACGAAGGCCTTGGTGATGGATAGTATCCAAGGATTTTAAATAGGACTTTCTGGCAGAACCATAAACAACAGACCCATAATCTAATTTAGATCTTATCAGAGACCGGTAAAGATGTAATAAAGTATACCGATCTGCTCCCCAACTTGAATGAGCTAAAACTTTCAAAAGATTCAAAGCTTTTAAGCATTTTGCTTTAAGATATTTAATATGTGGTATAAAAGATAACTTTTGGTCAAATATGACCCCAAGAAATTTGGCTTCCTCAACAACAGGAATCCGTGATCCGTATAAGAACAGGGAAGGATGGTCGTGTTTCTTCCGTAGCTTACAAAAATGAACACACTGCGTTTTCGACTTGGAGAACTTGAAACCATTTTTATCAGTCCATTCCTCTATTCGTCCCAAATTTTGTTGTAACTTTCGTTCAATTGTTTTCATGTTTTTTGAACGGCAACATATACAAAAATCATCAACATACAATGAACAGTCCGTTTTGTCGTCCAAACATTGTACAATACCATTTATTTTGATGTTAAATAGCGCAGTTGAGAGAATGCTTCCCTGTGGGACACCCTGCTCTTGTGCATAGAGATCTGATAGGGTAGATCCCACGCGGACCCGAAACACACGCTCACCTAAAAAACTTTGAATAAAACTGGGAAGTTTTCCCCCTAAGCCGAGGCTACGGAGATCTCTCAATATTCCATAACGCCAAGTGGTATCATATGCTTTCTCCAAGTCGAAAAAGACAGCTACTACGTGTTCTTTGTTAATAAAAGCATCTCGTATAAATGTTTCTAGTCTTATTAAATTGTCGTTGGTACTACGCTCCGAACGAAAACCTGACTGATATTCTGAAATGAGGTTGTTGGACTCTAAGTACCAGACTAATCTCTTGTTTATCATTCTCTCCAATGTTTTACACAAACAACTTGTCAAAGCTATCGGTCGATAAGTCGTAGGTTCTGCATGATCTTTTCCCGGCCTTGGAATTGGTACAACCGTAGCAAAACGCCAGCCCCCAGGACAGACCCCAGTTTCCCAAATATTATTAAAGATATCTAAAAGTGTTGAAAGAGAACTTTTTGGCAGATGCTTAAGCATCTGATAATGAATTTCATCGGGGCCGGTTGCTGTATCGTGTGATTTTTCAATGGCTTCCACTAGTTCGGGTAAGTTAAAAGGTTTGTTGTATTCTTCGTGATTGTGGGATTTGAAGTTTAGATTTCTTTTCTCTTGGTCCTTTTGGAAATTTCTAAAAGTATCAGAATAATTACGCGGTGATGAATTGCTCAAAAATGTGCTACCAAGAGTATCTGAAATATCTTTTTTAGTTGAAGCTTTTGTGTCAAAACCAGTATTTAAATGTGTAAAACTAGAGGACTTTGTTTTTCCTGAAATTTTTCGTACCATATCCCAAACCTTTTTAATGGGGGTTTTGTAGTTCAATTTGGAGACATATTCTCTCCATGACTTTCGTTTGGAAGCTCGGATTGTTCGCCGAGCTTTAGCTCTAAAAACTTTAACGTCGTTTAGCTTTTCTGAAGTGGGACTTTTGCAGAACTTATTTAGAGCCTGTTTGCGCTTTTGAATAGCTTCTTTACAGTCATTATTAAACCAAGGCTAGCTTTTCTTGGTATTTGTGGAGGTCTTTGGAATGCATTGTTCTGATATATTAATTAGTTTATCTGTGAAATCAGAAACAATGTCAGATGATTCATTTAAGTGATCAACTGATAACTCTTCTTCACATAAATTACGGAATAATTTCCAGTCGGCTTTATTCATTTTCCATTTCTGGCTACAGTCCTCATCTTGTTCGTTTACGCTCTCAATTATAACAGGGAAGTGATCACTTCCGCACTGATCTGATCATCATGAACAGACCAGTCATAGTCCAAGAAAAGAGATGGGTGACACAAAGAGAGATCTAAAGAAGACAAATGACCTGTCGCTGGGTGAAGGTAAGTATAAGATTTATCATTCATCAAGCAAAGATCGCTCTTTGCAATAAAATCTTCAACAAGTGCTCCTCTGTTATTGATATCTTTACAGCCCCATAGAATATTGTGACCATTGAAGTCGCCAACTAAAAGATATGGGGATGGAAGCTGACTCAGCAATGAGTCAAGATGCTCGGGCTTTAAAGAAAATGAGGGTGGAATATATAAAGAGCATATTGTAGTTTCTTTATCCAGAGAAACCGATACTGCTACAGCTTGTAGGTCTGTTTTTAATTTGATCTCTCTTTGTGGTAAACATGATTTAACGAAAATTGAACTGCCACCAGATGGCTTGTTGCCATCAGAATAGATATAGTTATATGTATTGAAACCCCTGACATCTATGTTGTCATCAGTTTTTAAAAAAGTTTCTTGCAAACAAAAAACCGATGGGTTTAATAACGAAATCAGTAATAAGAGTTCGTTATAATTTGATTTAAGACCTCGACAATTCCATTGTATTATTTTGTGTTTTAAATCCATTTTATGAAGAGATTAAGACTAGAAACTATTTTGGAGCTGCAATTGGTGATATAGATCTGCTACAACCAGCTCGTGGTGTTGCTGACCTCGATCTGTTATTGCCACTTGGTGATGATGGAGTTTCGGCGAACTCCATATCACTATCACTCAAAGATCCGAATCTGTTCTGAAATTTTATATTGTCTCTTTCCATTTTACGTTGTTTGTCTGTCTGTCTTTGAGACAATTGATGTTTTTTGATCGGATCTTCCGATCCCTTATTAGTTCGACCTGAGTCGAGTTTCTCTTTTACGTGCGGCGCTGGCTTCGGTACGGTCGCTGTCGACCGATCCGAAGCAACCTGGATTGCGCCATTTGATAAATTGGTTGACTTTTGCGGTGCTGGAGTGGGTTTACTCCATGCACCAGCTTTTTTCAGTTCAGCTATGTATGATTCAGCAGTCTGTGTTGCGGAGCTGGTACATTTTACACCAGCACCCTTTGTGATGCTGGCGAAACTGGTGGTTGGTGTTATGTATCGCTCATCGACAATTTTTCGCGCTTCTGGGAATGTTATCCCCCTTTGGTATTTGACGGTGAGTATTTCTTTTTCTTTTTTCCATGCCGGACAGTCTCGGGAGAAAACAGCATGTTTGCCATCACAATTGACGCATTTGGGTTCATTTTTGCAGTTGAGGTGATTATCAACATGCTTTTCTTCACCACAATTAGGACAGAGTTTTTTTCTCTGACATCTGCTTTCATGATGGCACAAGGCCTGACAAGAGTAACATCTAAGAGGGTTTGGGATGTATACCTCTACGTTAATGGAAAGATATGCTACTTTGATCCTCTTGGGTAGAATTGGTGTATTAAAAGTCAATACATAAGTTGCTGTTGGTTTCAATACACCACTTCTACGGACTTTAATGTTACGAACACCAACAACTCCCTGATCTTTCAAGTTATCGACGATCTCTTCATCTGTACAAGGGCGCAGTTCTGGACTGCGAATCACTCCCTTAGACGAATTTAACGTGTTGTGGAGAGAGACTTTAACCTGAAGATCAAAGAGTTTATTGGTGCTTAGCAGGCTTACAACCTGCTGTTTTCTCTCGACTTCCAAGAGAAGGTCACCTGATTTGAGCTTTTTGATACTCTTAGGGTGTCCGGCTATGGAGTTAATACATTTCTCAATTACGAAAGGAGAAAGGCTGGATACACTTCGTGTATCGTCAAGCGACGAGACAACCAAGAAACGCGGAACATTGTCGAAATTTGGTTCAGCAGACTGCTGACTGGTTTGTTGACTGAGTTCATCCGATTCGGATGAATCGTCTTGTTTTTTACGTTTAGGTGGTTTGTGGTTAGATGCGTTGCGGTTATGTTTTTTCCATGAGGCATAAGGAAAAAATTCTAGTTTCGTCCCAAGTGCTCTCCGCCCTCCGTGGAGCCCTACAAGGGAACACCATAATGGAGTGGTTATCCAACTCGCAGGTGTTAGAGATACACGTGAGATATACTCGCATAAACAAAATGCCTACACGATTGATCCGTTTAGCCACCACCTTCTAGAGATAAAAAGACAGAAAAGGGTAAGGTAAATGGGCATGTGGTTGGTATCAGGAAAGATACAAAAAGAGTTGAAGAGAAAGCAAAGCGGTATATATAGGGCTCGGCGCGACCAGCCGATTGGCCGTGCCGGACCGCACGGCCACCCGTCTACACCGAAAAGCCAGGCCAAAGAGGCGTGTTGGGTACCTGAAGCACCGCCACCTCAGGTAACCCTCAACCTCCAGGATCCCTTCTTCCGGCTTACAGGACGCCACCCACGGCAAACGGGTGGTACTTCCTTTAGCTCTTCCCAGTGGGCAGAAAGACCACAGCGGCAATGTGCCCAGTGGGAATTGAGCCCCCAGGGCCACGGCAAGGCAGGAAGTCTAATACCTGGGGGCCAGGAGAGTGAGTCCAAGAGGTCACAATTCTTTTTTTTTTTTTTCACAAACATAGTCTCGTTGCATGTACAATCGAAGGTAATGAAGAGTGGAATGCAGTGGTGCAAAACTTTTGCCCCGGCGGCATGTCTGGGGTCCACCAAAGGTAAAAAAAAAGGATTTCTAGTCCTTTTTGCGATTGTCACACAACTCCTCCTAGGCTTTTTTGAGCTAAAATCTTGAAACTGTCACAGTAAATAGCTCTATAGATGAGGACTGGAGGAAAAATATTTGGAACTCTGATGTGAACCCTCACTGGGCGAGGCCAAGGGGCTGAGCCTCAGGGGTCACAATTCTTGTTTGCACAAACATAGTCATGTTTTACCAGGGGTGGGGGGCATGTCTGGGGTTCACCGCAGGTCATAATGTAGGATTTGGGGTCCTTTTTTCGTTCATCACACACAACTCCTAGGCTTTTTAAGCTAGAATCTTGAAACCGTCACATGTATTGACCCTAAGTAAGAAGAATTGTGGAACAAAGTCAGAATGTTGTAGTGACTCCCCCTAGGGTAGGGGCCTGGTCTCCGCACAAGGGGTCAAAAATCTATTTTGGAGAAAGTATCAACTCGAAGGGAATGAAGAGTAGAAATCAGTGGTGCAAAAGTTTTGCCCAGGACGCATGTTTTGGGGTCACCGGATTTCAAAAGATAGTATTTCTGGTCTTTTAATTGTGACCTGAATTTCACATCGCGGGGATATGCGATGGCGCGCCATCGACTTTCTCTAGTTGCAGTTGAAAAGAAAATGACAGTAATTTCACACCATGTGGAGAAAAGCCATCCCTCAAGAATTCAAGGATGCGTCAATTATTCACATATTCAAAGGGTAGGGGAATCCTCAAGTTGTGTGACAATCACCGTGGCACCTCTGTTGTCAATTGCTGGGAAGTTTCTTTCAAGAGATTTACTTAACCGACTGAATGAACACTTTCAACAGTCAGAAAGCCAGTGTGGGACTTACCCGACTGAATGAACACTTTCAACAGTCAGAAAGCCAGTGTGGATTCAGAAAGGACAGCTTCATGGAAAACTGACATGATCTTCACAACAACGTAGCTTTAAGTGAAATACCAGGAACAGAGCATGTACCTCTATAAAGCCTTTGTTGAATTCACCAAATCATATGACACAGAACGCCGTAAGGGTCTTTGAAAAAATATGGCGAAGTTTAGTTGTCCGACCAAGTTCATAGAAATTGTGAGGTAGTCCGCAATGGTATGCTTGCACGGTTCCAAAATGATGCTGAGTTTTCTAATCCATTCACTGTGATAAATGGAGTCAAGCTGTTAAGCATAATGTTCGCTGCCAATGCTCACAAATGCTTTCCAGGATGGTGACAATGGTATACCTATTTGGTATCGCTTTGATAGGAAGCTTTTTCAACCTAAGGTTTCAAGCCAGATCCAGAATGTACAGAGAGAGATGCTAGACGAGTTCCTCTTTGCTGACGACATGACAAAGGGTGCCCCAGCAGACGAGAACATGCAAAAAAGTGTATATCGAGTGTCTGACAGCTATGTGAAAGGTCAATGATTGCAACTAGTAAACAAGTTCACCTACCTTGGAAGCACATTGTCAAGAGTCGTGCACATTGATAATGACGTCAATGCTAGGACTGCAAATTTCACTGAAATCTAAAACAGCATTTGGCCCACCAAATGATAATGTTTGGGATCGAAGTGGAATACGCAAAGCCTTTTCAAATTTTATAGACGTCATTCTGATTTAATTTCAAAATTCAACATTGGACTTAAATCTCTTTTGCAACAAGGTCTATCGGGACCCGAATTTTATGGTGACTTAGTATACAAATTCAAAAAAAAAAAATATAACCGCAATGACTTCAGCACCAAATTTCGTAAAATCGTTCTTCGATATAAAAAGATCGGGTACAACATAAATGTTATACAACAGACTGCATGCATGGTAGTTGATCCAATTACGGTTGACAACTTTGCTTCCCTTTTTAATTGCACGCCTGTGGGTCGGGCCTTAGATTCTATAACGGTTCCAGTGTAAAGGCTTATTGAGAATTAGAGAGATCTAATTCAAGGTAATGTTGGCTAATGCCAGATTTCTATCTCTGGTCGGGCCCATCGGAGTCTAACTGTTGGTTTTCTTTTGCTCCAGCATTTCAGTTCTTTCTTGTTGTCGAGTCCTCACCGTTGTTTCATCTTTTTGGTTGTTTGATTATTTGTGTTCACGGAGATGTTGCACTGATGAGTTAGGAAGCCTTCATGCGGACTGAACAAATTATTTGTCTAAATCGCGATGGAAATAATGGCGAGGATTGTGGCCACGTAAAATCGATTTAAGCGCCCAAGTGAAATTCGTTTCACTGACCGTTCCAAGGCGGTTCTTCTGTCGCGGTATTTATATTTTTTTGTTATGATTTGTCTGAAGTTTGGAGGCCTTCATGCGGACTGACCAAATTGTTTGTCTAAATCGCGACGGGGGTGAGGGCGAGGATTGTGGCCACGTAAAATCGATTTAAGCCCCCCCCCCCCCCCAAAGTGGAATTCGTTTCCGCTGACCGTTCCAAGGCGGTTCTTCTGTCGCGATTTATTTTTGTTATGGTTTGTCTTTAGGTGTTTGTGTCGCTTGTGTTAATTTATTTTGGAAAGCCTATCGGCCATTTTGTGGGAAAGTAACTGTCCGTTTGGCTTTCCGCTGTTGGTGTTTCTATTAGGTCTGTTGTTACATGTTTGTGTTTCTTTCGCTTTGGTATCACTAATGGGAACTATGGGTTGATTGCATCGATTCCTGATCATTGCCTCTACTTCTATTTTGACACAAAGCTGAACGTCTACAGAGCTGTAGTGCTGCTAAAACTTATATGCAGGTGTAACGTGGACAGTTTATCAACGGCACGCCAAAAGACTGAAACACTTCCATACAACACTGTAAAAATAGTGTTAACAGATTAAACACTTTCTGAGACGCATTTCTTGTCCGGTTTTTATGCGTTTAATGCTTTGGCATGTCTCGTTTCTAAACACGTCTAGGAAGGTGTTTAGAAGCCTCCGTGGTGTAGTGGTTACGCTACTCGCCTTGTAAATCAGGGGTCGCAGGATCGATCCCGGGCTTCGCCAGACTTTCGGATGAGTCTTTAAATCGAGGTCCCGTCTCCGTATGACCTTAGCTGTTGGTGGGATGTAAAACTCAAATACTCACTCACTAGGAAGGTGTTTAGATATTAAACATGTTCAGGACAGTGACATGTTTAATACCTGCACATGTTTAGCTCATGACCAATCTAAAAAGGTCTCCGGTAAAACATTTAAATTTTCTTAACATGTTTCGCTTCAACCACCGATTCTATAGCCTGTATTCTTCTTTTCAAAGTGGAATATTCCATTAGGCCAGTGTATAATGGGTCTGTCTTGTAAGGAAGATTCTTTCTTGTGTAGCTATCACTTGTAGACTGGTCATTAGTTTTGCTACAGTCACTTTTGCAATCTTTATTCAGCGCCTGCATTCCTGTTTTATTTTCTTCTCGTGTTTACCCATGTGTAGATTTCTGTAACAAAAAATGGCAGTACATTGAAAATTTGACAAATAAATATGCATCACCTCTCCGTAAGTGTTGGGTAAGAGGATTGTTTCAAAAGTCTGTGAATGCAAAGAACTCACCTCTCCACAACAAATATGTATGAGGATTGACAAGTGATTACTCCATGGTGACTTTGGCATAAAGCTATTTATTAGTTGACCGGAGCAGGATTTTGCATTTCTGTTGCTTGCTTGGTTCATCGGGGTTCAATTGTTGGTTTTCTTTTACTCGTGTTCCTGTGGCGTTGTGATTCCTTTGTTTGCTGAGTTGATTTACTGATGAGTTAGAAAACCTTCATGCGGACCGAAGAAATACATGTTTGTACCAGGGTGGGGTTGGGATCCCGTAAAGTATACTTAAACCCACCAGTAATTTTTACTGACCATTCCAAGTCGGTTCTTTTGCTGTGGTTTGTTCCTGTTTTGTATTGGTGGTTCTAATTTTTTCCCTAATTATGTATGTTATTATGTTGATGATTCTTATTCTTTCTTCCCAATTTTTTGGTTCATTTATGTTGTGTTCGTCCTTCAAGTTAAATGTTTGTCATGTTAGTGATTCTGATTCATTCCCCCATTATGTCTGCTGTTCCTTTTTAGCTACGTTTGGGTATTCTGAGTCACCACCTGTTTGGGAAAGATCTGCTGACTCGGTTTAGCAGTGGTCTGTTTGGTTTATTGTCGTCAATCCCTGTTTCGACTTCTTTTCCTGGTGATATTGTGGGGAGGATTTGGGATTTGATTGTATCAGTTCCTGATCATTCTATTTTCAATTTAACCCATTTAAGCTCAATGGATTCTTCCACTATCATTTAAATGAGTTCATTTGTTAAATTAGGGGATCAAGGTTGATTCTATTTTTATTATTTTAACATAAACTGGTGTATATTTCAAGAAAACAGTGAAAACCTAGATGAGATGTTGCGTCTCATCTGGGTCTGCACTGTCTGACTCGCATCTCATCTGGAGCTGCACTGTTTGCCTATATCCCATTTACAGGACCGCCAGGTGCCAGGCTTATATGGGTTAAAATAAGCAACACTTAGCCAAGCTCTATGCTTGTGATATTTTTGTGCCCCTGCCTGCCTTGGCAGGAGTGGGGCATACTGTGTTTCGCCATGATGTTACGTGCGTACGTATGTATCTCACGTTCGTAACCGCCTCGGGCTGAAATGTCGAGCTCCAACCTCGGGCTCATAATTATTATACCCCCACAAATGAAATTTGGGGGGGGGTATATAGGAGTGAGCTTGTCGGTCGGTCGGTCGGTCGGTCTGTCTGTCGGTCGGTCTGTTGACTTGGTTTCCAGACGATAACTCAAAAACCGCTTCACCGATTTTTATAATTTTTGGTACACTGATGTAACATGATAAAATACAGGTCAAGTTTGATTTCCACTACAATTCGTCAATTTTCGACATAGTTATGGCCCCTTTCAAGTGAAAAAATTGCAAAATGGCGCTGATGTACTATCAAGGCAGTTTTTGTGGGGGTATTCATCACCTTTAGTGATAGCTCTAGTTTTACCTGTTGTGCTACAAAGTTGAAATTTGGTATGACATTTACTCAGACCAAGACCTATCAGTTCATGTTCAAGTTGACCCAGGGTCGTGCCCCTGGGTGGGCCCAGGGGTCAGATTGCGTAACAGGTCAAAATTGTCATATAGGAATTTGTTTGCAAAACTGTCAAAATGTCTAATTATCTTGAAAATTAATCAGATTCGAACACCTAAACCATATATATTATTGCTCCTTATGATATGTCACATTCCATGACACAGACTTTGGGTCCCTACGGTCACCCCTGGGCCATGTCCCGCCCCTTTGCTTTATTAAAGTCTTTATATCTCAGAAACTATCCATATCCCCACCCCTTAACTATATATATTTTTGTTCCTTATGATAAGATGCATTGACTGATACAGACATCGGGTCAATCCCGACAAACCCCCCCCCCCCTCCCCTCAAGGTCACTGTGGCTATTTTTAGAAAAACATTGTCATCGCTCTAGCGCCTACATTTCTTCAACAATTTCAATATAACTTCACACAAATGTTCCTTACAAAAATATCTCGAGCGAGTTCATCTTTCAAGGTCATGGCCTCAAGGTCAAGGTCACTGTGGCTATTTTTGGAAAAAACTTTGTCATCATACTAGCGCCTACATTTTTTCACCAATTTAAATATAACTTCACACAAATGTTCCTTATAAAAATATCTTGAGCGAGTTTGACTTTCAAGGTCATGGCCTCAAGGTCAATGTCACTGTGGCTATTTTTAGAAAAACTTTGTCATCGCTCTAGCGCCTACATTTCTTCACTGATTTCAATATAACTTCACACAAATGTTCCTTATGGCAATATCTTGAGCGAGTTGGACTTTCAAGGTCATAAACCTCAAGGTCAAGGTCAATGTGGCTATTTTTGGAAAAAATTTGTCATCGCACTAGTGCCTACATTTTTTCACCAATTTCAATATAACTTCACACAAATGTTCCTTACAATAATATCTTGAGCGAGTTCGATTTTCAAGGTCATGGCCTCAAGGTCACTGTGGCTATTTTTAGAAAAACTTTGTCATCGCTTTACAAAGCGAGTATCTTGAGCGAGTTGGACTTTAAAGGTCATAAACCTCAAGGTCAAGGTCAATGTGGCTATTTTTAGAAAAACTTTGTCATCGCACTAGTGCCTACATTTTTTCACCAATTTCAATATAACTTCACACAAATGTTCCTTATAATAATATCTTGAGCGAGTTTGACTTTCAAGGTCATGGCCTCAAGGTCAAGGTCACTGTGGCTATTTTTAGAAAAACTTTGTCATCGCTCTAGCGACTACATTTCTTCACTGATTTCAATATAACTTCACACAAATGTTTCTTATGCCAATATTTAGAGCGAGTTCGACTTTCAAGGTTATAAACCTCAAGGTCAATGTGGCTATTTTTAGAAAAACTTTTTCATCGCACTAGTGCCTACATTTTTTCACCAATTTCAATATAACTTCACACAAATGTTCCTTATAAAAAAATCTTGACCGAGTTCGACTTACAAGGTCATGGCCTCAAGGTCAAGGTCACTGGCTATTTTTGAAAAAAACTTGTCACCGCACTAGTGCCTACATTTTTTCACCAATTTCAATATCACTTCACACAAATGTTCCTTATAAAAATACCTTGAGCGAGTTCGACTAACAAGGTCATGGTCTCAATGTCAGTCACTGTGGCTATTTTTAGAAAAACTTTGTCATCGCTCTAGGGCCTACATTTCTTCACTGATTTCAATATAACTTCACACAAATATTCCTAATGACAATATCTCGAGCAAGTTCGACTTTCAAGGTCAAGGTCAATGTGGCTATCTTTGTCATCGCACTAGCGCCTACATTTTTTCACCAATTTCAATATAACTTCACACAAATGTTCCTTACAAAAATCTCGAGCGAGTTCGATTTTCAAGGTCATGGCCTCGTCAAGGTCACTGTGGCTAGTTTTAGAAAAACTTGTCATCGCTCTAGCGCTTACATAAAGTAGAAGTAAAACAAAGATCAGGAATTGATACAATTAACTTACTCCACCCATAAAAGACACCAAAGGGAAAGAAATACAAACATTAAGCGACCAGACCATAATGGAAACCCAAACAAAGGAAGGCCATAAGGACAGTTACTTTCCCACAAAATGGCCATATGGCCATCCAAAACCAAAAGACACAAGCGACACACACAGTAAGTAACAAACAACAACATAAATAAATCGCCACAGAAGAGCCGCCTTGGATCGGTCAGTGGAAGATTTCCACTGGGGGGCTTAAATCGATTTTACGTGGCCACAATCCTCGCCCTTACTTCCGTCGCGATTTAGACAAATAATTTGTTCAGTCCGCATGAAGGCCTCCTAACTCATCAGTGCAACATCTCCGTGAACACAAAAATCAAAGAACCACAGAGGTGGTTACATTTCTTCACCGATTTCAATATAACTTCACACAAATGTTCCTTATGACAATATATCAAGCGATTTCGACTTTCAATGTCAAGGTCACTGGATATTAGAAAAAACTTTGTCATCGCTCTAGCAACTACATTTCTTCACTGATTTCAATATAACTTCACACAAATGTTCCCTATGACAATACCTCGTGCGAGTTCGACTTTCAAGGTCACTGCGGCTATTTTTAGAAAAAAATCTTTGTCATTCCTCTAGCACTTATATTTTTTTCACAGATTTCAATATCATTTCACACAAATGTTCCTTATGACAATATCTCGAGCGATTTTGACGTTCAAGGTCAAGGTCACTGTGGCTATTTTAGGAAAACTTTGTCATCGCTCTAGCACCTACATTTATTGATGGATTTTAATAGAACGTCACACAAATGTTTCTTATGATGATATCTCGAGTTGCTTTGACTTTCAAGGTCATGACCTCAAGGTCACTGGTTTTTTTTTTAGAAAAAACTTTGTCATCGCTCTACCGCCTACATTTATCAACAGATTTTAATATAACTTCACACAAAAGATGCTTATGATAATATCTTGAGCAAGATCTACTTTCGCGGTCAAGGTCACTGTGACTATTTTTAGAAAAACATTGTAATCACTCTAGAGCCTACATTTTTGATGGATTTTAAACAAACTTTACACAACTGTTGCATATGATAATATCTCAAGCAAGTTGGACTTTTGCCAGTTCAATGTTTTCCATGTTTTCCACACACGAAGTTGTCTTGTGCGAGGGGATTTGTATCGCATGCGATGCCTACTTGTAACTTATGATATTACACATTCCAAGACACAGACTTTGGGTCCGTCCGGACACTCCCGGGCCATTCTAGTTTAAGATTTTATAATGTTATATTTACGCAGATTTAACACATTCTCAACATACTGCCCCATGCTCATGTAGGCATTTTTGAAAGATATCTAAGACGATCAATGTCACTGACAGTTATGAATATCTTAGAGGAAACAATATTTTTGTGTCCAGATATCTAAGACGATCAATGTCACTGACTGTTATGAATATCTAAGAGGAAACAATATTTTTGTGTCCAGATATCTAGGACGATCAATGTCACTGACTGTTATGAATATCTAAGAGGAAACAATATTTTTGTGTCCATATCTCTTGTCCACTATAACCAAGCATGCCTCACCTCTCCATAAGTGTTGGGTAAGAGGATTGTTCCAAAAGTATGTGAATACATTTAAAACTCACCTCTCCACAACAAATAGGTATGAGGATTGACAAACCAAATATATAAGCAGTTACATATATAAATGTAGGCCATATAGTAGATTGTACGACCAGTAGTGAATACAAAAAAAACATTTGTACCTGTATAGCCGATTTCTAAATTTATACTGAAACAGCCAGTGTTGTGACAGTTTAAAAAGCATCTTTCGGCTAGACCTGAGAACTATTACCTGATTGCGGCAGTAGCAGGTTGGATGCCGGCGAGGAATATTTGGTGATAAAACGCCCTTTTTCTTGCCATTTGCAGTGATACGAAAACAGTGTGTCATGCTTTAGATCGAGACGTGAACTCATTACGATAATACACCTATACAAACTCAGATCATTGTTACGCCAGTAAAACAGAAAATCATTGTCGATGAAAAAATTGGATTGGTTTCTTATGTCTGTTTAAAATATAGGTTGTGTGCTCTACAGTCTACTCATTAGAACTGCTTCATCAAGGCTCGGGATGAGGTGGTTCTACATGTAGTTCTCCCATAAAACACTACTTTTATTATAGAGTTTGTGGGGGGGGGGGGTCAAAATTGTAAAGGCGGCGTTATCTTCACGCAGAGGCTCCCCTTCATTATGCGAAACTAGAGTACAATCATACAGTGTGCACTATCTATGAGTTCATGTTGGAGGTTAAGATGTGTTTGGTAGAAAAGAAGAACACTACACCTTAAAGCATAATAAAATTTTACATGTTTAGGTTTTGAACATGTTTACGCTATGCGTGTTTAGACCATGTTGTGGCATTTTCCCCAACAATTCCTCACCTTTTTTTGCAGTTTTAGGCAGTTAATATAATATATTCAAGAAAGAATATATGCAGGTTTCATTTATTAATCACAATCTTCTATCAAATGGCATCAATTGTCTGCTGAACACAACTTGGATCTAGAAGGAAAATATGAGTCGCGAAAACTAATTACATTAAGAACTAAACACCAATATTCCACTCCTCCTAAGTCCTTGAAAGAAAAAATATGTTTGAAGGACGTACCATATCTTCTATTCCAGGATCAAAGAAACAAAACGTTATAACTACATGAATAATGATGATTTTACCTCTATTTTATGTCTTTGCAGCTCTGCAACTTTCAGCATCCGTTCAGCGTTCGTCTACGCGGGAAAAAGATCGTATCGATTTCAGCCGAGACGTATTTAGACTTTTGACGTGTTTATACTCACAAATACGGCAAAACAAATTACATGTTTAGAAACAACACACTTTTCTTATCATGTTTAGATCTAAACATGTATAAAACATGTTTAATTTCTATACGCTATTTTTACAGTGAAACTGTCTATATTTTGTTAAAGATTAAATGGCAAGGAATTCAAACACAGAAGTCCTGAAAAGGGCAGGGATTCAGAGTGTACATACTCTTCTGAAACTGGTACAATTAAGATGGACAGGCCACGTTATCAGGATACCCGAGGAACGTTTGCTTAAGAAAATACTCAATAGAGATACAATGGCACCCTGAAAGCCACTTCAAGGACTTCAACATAAAAATTTTGTCGTGGCAACAAATTGCACAGGGCCGAGGCCTCATTAGGAGAGGTACTAGTGAATATGAGGCAAAACGAATCAGCGAAGGTTAGCAGAAAGGTGCATAGCCAGAGCTAAGTCATTACCAACAGAACTGTCTTCCTCTGACCTCTGTTGTTCTATCTGCAATAAACAGTTCAGAGTTCCCCTCGGAGTCTAACTGTTGGTTTTCTTTCGCTCCGGCAATTCTGTTGTTGTATGCTGTCGAGTCCTCAACCTTGTTTCATCTCTGTTGTTTTTTTATTTGTATGTTCTCGGAGATGTTACATTGATGAGTTAGGAAGCCTTCATGCGGACTAAACAAAATTAGTGTATACCGCGACAGAGGTAAGGGCGAGGATTATAGCCATGTAAAATCGATTTAAACCCCCCAGTGGGATTCTTTCCACTGACCGGTACAAGGCGCTTCTCCTGTGGCTGTTTATTTATGTCGTTGTTTGTTACTTACTGTGTGTAGCACTTGTGTCTTTTTATTTTGCATGGCCATATGGCCATTTTGTGGGAAAGTAACTGCCCTTATGACCTTCCTTTGTTTAGGTTTCAATTCTGGTCTGGTCGCTTCATGTTTGTGTTTATTTCCCTTTGGTGGGTGGAGTAAGTTAATTGTATCGATTCCTGATCTTTGTTTTACTTCTACTTAGAATTGGTCTAATCAGTCATCTTAGAACACACACAAAACAGTGCCACTTCTCGCAAGCGATTAAGATTGGTCATTGTCAGTAATGACAGACAAACTGTATATACTTTATGGAGTCGATAAATGGTAATTTTCGGCCGAAGCTCTATCTGAGGACTGTTGGGATTCGGCATTCGGTACACCTTCGGGTGGTAACATTGGTCCCCCAGTTCCCCAATTTGCCTATTCAAATATATTGGAAATTTTACGAAGAAAATTTTCAGATTAAAACTTCCGTTATTTTTCATATTTCTGCTGAAAACATAGACTCTGGGTTCATGTTATCTAAAACGTAACCACAGTCTATTTTTTGAGTAGAAATATAAAAATAATGTATACCCCTGTTAACCCCAAGGTCATGACCTCAAGGTCAAGGTCACTGGCTTTTTTTTAGAAAAACTTTGTCATCGCTCTACCGCCTACATTTATTAACAGATTTTAATATAACTTCACACAAAAGATGCTTATGATAATATCTTGAGCAAGATCTATTTTCGCGGTCAAGGTCACTATGACTATTTTTTAGAAAAACATTGTAATCACTCTAGAACCTACACTTTTGATGGATTTTAAGCAAACTTTACACAAATGTTGCATATGATAATATCTCAAGCAAGTTGGACTTTTGCGAGTTCAATGTTTTCCACACACGAGGTTGTCATGTGCGAGGGGATTTGTATCGCATGCGATGCCTACTTGTAACTTATGATATGACACATTCCAAGACACAGACTTTGGGTCCGTCCGGACACTCCCGGGCCATTCTAGTTTAAGATTTTATAATGTTATATTTACGCGGATTTAACACATTCTCCACACACTGCCCCATGCTCATGTAGGCATTTTTGACAGATATCTAAGACGATCAATGTCACTGACAGTTATGAATATCTAAGAGGAAACAATATTTTTGTCCAGATATCTAAGACGATCAATGTCACTGACTGTTATGAATATCTAAGAGGAAACAATATTTTTGTGTCCAGATATCTAAGACGATCAATGTCACTGACTGTTATGAATATCTGAGAGGAAACAATATTGTTGTGTCCATATCTCTTGTCCACTATAACCAAGCATGCCTCACCTCTCCATAAGCGTTGGGTAAGAGGATTGTTCCAAAAGTATGTGAATACATTTAAAACTCACCTCTCCACAACAAATAGGTATGAGGATTGACAAACCAAATATATAAGCAGTTACATATATAAATGTAGGCCATATAGTAGATTGTACGACCAGTAGTGAATACAAAAAAACATTTGTACCTGTATATCCGATTTCTAAATTTATACTGAAACAGCCAGTGTTGTGACAGTTTAAAAAGCATCTTTCGGCTAGACCTGAGAACTATTACCTGATTGCGGCAGTAGCAGGTTGGATGCCGGCGAGGAATATTTGGTAATAAAACGCCCTTTTTCTTGCCCTTTGCAGTGATACGAAAACAGTGTGTCATGCTTTAGATCGAGACATGAACTCATTACGATAATACACCTATACAAACTCAGATCATTGTTACGCCAGTAAAACTGAAAATCATAGTCGATGAAAAAATTGGATTGGTTTCTTATGTCTGTTTAAAATATAGGTTGTGTGCTCTACAGTCTACTCATTAGAACTGCTTCATCAAGGCTCGGGATAAGGTGGTTCCACATGTAGTTCTCCCATAAAACACTACTTTTATTATAGAGTTTGTGTGTGTGTGGGGGGGGGGGGGGTCAAAATTGTAAAGGCGGCGTTATCTTCACGCAGAGGCTCCCCTTCATTATGCGAAACTAGAGTACAATCATACAGTGTGCACTATCTATGAAATCATGTTGGAGGTTAAGATGTCTGTGGTAGAAAAGAAGAACACTACACCTTTAAGCATAATTAAATTTTACATGTTTAGGTTTTGAACATATTTAGGTTTTGAACATGTTTACGCTAAGCGTGTTTAGACCATGTTGTGGCATTTTCCCCAACAATTCCTCACCTTTTTTTGCAGTTTTAGGCAGTTTATATAATATATTCAAGAAATAATATATGCAGGTTTCATTTATTAATCACAATCTTCTATCAAATGGCATTAATTGTCTGCTGAACACAACTTGGATCTAGAAAGAAAATATGAGTCGCGAAAACTAATTACATTAAGAACTAAACACCAATATTCCACTCCTCCTAAGTCCTTGAAAGAAAAATATGTTTGAAGGACGTACCATATCTTCTATTCCAGGATCAAAGAAACAAAACGTTATAACTACATGAATAATGATGATTTTACCTCTATTTTATGTCTTTGCAGCTCTGCAACTTTCAGCGTCCGTTCAGCGTTCGTCTACGCGGGGAAAAAGATCGTATCGATTTCAGCCGAGACGTGTTTAGACTTTTGACGTGTTTATACTCACAAATACGGCAAAACAAATTACATGTTTAGAAACAACACACTTTTCTTATCATGTTTAGATCTAAACATGTATAAAACATGTTTAATTTCTATACGCTATTTTTACAGTGAAACTGTCTTAATTTTGTTAAAGATTAAATGGCAAGGAATTCAAAAACAGAAGTCCTAAAAAGGGCAGGGATTCAGAGTGTACATACTCTTCTGAAACTGGTACAATTAAGATGGACAGGCCACGTTATCAGGATACCCGAGGAACGTTTGCTTAAGAAAATACTCAATAGAGATACAATGACACCCTGAAAGCCACTTCAAGGACTTCAACATACAAATTGAGTCGTGGCAACAAATTGCACAGGGCCGAGCAAAGTAGCGAGGCCTCATTAGGAGAGGTACTAGTGAATATGAGGCAAAAAGAATCAGCGAAGGTAAGCAGAAAGGTGCATAGCCAGAGCTAAGTCATTACCAACAGAACTGTCTTCCTCTGACCTCTGTTGTTCTATCTGCAATAAACAGTTCAGAGTTCCCCTCGGAGTCTAACTGTTGGTTTTCTTTTGCTCCAGCAATTCTGTTGTTGTATGCTGTCGAGTCCTCAAACTTGTTTCATCTCTGTTGTTTTTTGATTTGTATGTTCTCGGAGATGTTACATTGATGAGTTAGGAAGCCTTCATGCGGACTAAACAAAATTAGTGTATACCGCGACAGAGGTAAGAGCGAGGATTATGGCCATGTAAAATCGATTTAAGCCCCCAGTGGGTTTCTTTCCACTGACCGTTCCAAGGCGATTCTCCTGTGGCGGTTTATTTATGTTGTTGTTTGTTACTTACTGTGTGTAGCACTTGTGTCTTTTTATTTTGCATGGCCATTTGGCCATTTTGTGGGAAAGTAACTGCCCTTATGACCTTCCTTTGTTTAGGTTTCAATTATGGTCTGGTCGCTTCATGTTTGTGTTTCTTTCCCTTTGGTGGGTGGAGTAAGTTAATTGTATCGATTCCTGCTCTTTGTTTTACTTCTACTTAGAATTGGTCTAATCAGTCATCTTAGAACACACACAAAACAGTACCACTTCTCGCAAGCGATTAAGATTGGTCATTGTCAGCAATGACAGACAAACTGTATATACTTTATGGAGTCGAAAAATGGTAATTTTCGGCCGAAGATCTATCTGAGGACTGTTGGGATTCGGCATTCGATACACCTTCGGGTGGTAACATTGGTCCCCCAGTTCCCCAACACGCCTATTCAATATATTGAAATTTTCTCAGATTAAAACTTCCGTTATTTTTCATATTTCTGCTGAAAACATAGACTCTGGGTACATATTACCTAAGAACCGCCACGGCGAGGCGGTTCTAACGTAACCACAGTCTATTTTTTGAGTAGAAATATAAAAATAATGTAAACCCCTGTTAACCTCAGTTTTACCATATAAAAGTTGGGTTTCAGAGGTAAAAATGATCTAGGTATGTTTTCATGATGCGGTGGTCCTCAGATTATCAGACAAAAGTTCACAAAAATAGTAGATCGTTTGACGAAAGCTACGAATCCTTGCTACGAATTCTTATGCACCGTTTGTGGATCCGTCATGCGTCGATTCCAGTGTATTGCCTTCCAATGGCACTTAATTAAAGACCATTACTGGTTTAAATGTCTTTGAAGAAGCCACTACATAGGATCGCTACTTATGGGACAGGTTGGTCCGACGGACCAACTTACCCCGACCATACCGCACTGTAAATCTTCGTTCATGACCAAAACGCCATTAGATAGACGCAGCAAATATACATAGTTGAATACCTGAGGTATTGAGCTTTCAGGAAATGTATAACACAGGCGTGTACTTCGATACATTATAAATGCAAAAAAAAAAAAAAAAAAAAAAAGGAAAAAGATTAGAGGTGAAGGAAAGTTACCTAGGTTTTTCTTCTTAATATTTATACGCGTTCTCCGATCGCGATTAAGTGTAACGCAATCAAGGACTTAATTGCGTCATATACTGTCATCGTAACTTTTCTCAGTTCAGAGTAATTGGTCTTGGATCCACTTGCCTCGCGGACCAACTAGCCCCGGTCTCCCCTATCTTGTTAACAACTACATATAACCACTAACTCAAGTGTCTTATGCAGACGATCTAGAAGTTTGATTTGAGGTTTAACGTCCCCGTCAACAATGTAAAGGTCATTTTGGAGACGCCGCTTTCAATTGTGAGGGACTATTACCCGACAATGAGATGAAATGACATAAGCCCTGTCGCCCAATGAAACCAATAGGGTTTATAAGCATGGACGTTCCGACACTCACACCGCTTTGACTGGGCAGACTTAGATCCTCTAAGCGGTTTACCAGTACTCGTGTGTGGGTCGGATGCAACTCTGCGTGGAAGCATCATGCCGCCCATATATTTCTTAAAGCCCCGATGGGCGGGGGCAAAGACGATCTAGAAGAGAAATGGACAATCTTCATGGAGATACCGTTCACTCTTCAGCAATTAATTCTCTAGGACCAGTATCTCGTTTGTTTGTTTGTTTGATTTAAGGTTTAACGTCCCCGTCAACCCTGTAAAGGTCATTTTGGAGACGTTGCTTCCAATTTTGTGGGACTTTTACCCGACATTGAGAAGAAATGACATCTCAAGGCTTCAAGCCCTGTCGCCCAATGAAACTAATAGGGTTAATAAGCATGAACGGTCCGCCTCGCACCGCAGTTCCTGGACAGGCTTAGATCCTCTAAGCGGTTTACCAGTAATAGTGTGCGGGCCGGATTCAGCTCTGCGTGGAAGCATCGTGCAGCCCATATATTTCTTCAAGCCCCTTTGGGCGGGGGCGGCTCACCAGTATCTCATAAACATCAAGATTACTTTGACAAGAATGACGAAGAAATCAAAGGATTCTTTAAAGAGAAACACGCACCCCCCCCCCCCCCCCCACCCTCCCCCCCCCCCCAAAAAAAAAAAAAAATAAATAAAAATAAAAAAATAAATAAAAGGCTAGACTCCAGTTTAGCGGTCCCCGGAAGGTCCTTCTCTCCTTTACGCATGTCCGGCGTTGTTACGTGCACCGTAAACAATTCAGAACATGGCCGCCAATTTTTTTTTTTACTAGAGACTTCCACTACCGCCGGAGTCGAAGTTGCGAGATTACCGATAGCAATATAGGTGATAGGGCTGAGAGCAACAAAGGAAGAAGTAGCTCTGAACCACGATACATTTCTAAACTTAAAACAAAGGAAAGCCCTTAAACATACATATGTAAGCCAAAACCTTACCTCTAAATGTCGAAGTCATCGAAACTGGCAGTTGATGTGTTGAAATTTATGTTGGTGAGCGGTATTCTCGCTGATTTTGCTGGTTGTACTGCAGTTTTCTCCGCTTTTCGTTTCCTGTAAGTCTGGGTTTTCTCGTCTGTTGGTTCAAAACTGGGTTGTTACACTTTTTATAAGCTGCAGAAACCCCAAAAAAATGGGCCTTCATTGTCGGCTAGAAACTGCTTCCTCACACAATATTGGGCAAGACATTTTATGGTTCCGTGTTTGAGTAGGGACTTCTTTAAGGCAACCCAGGTACTTTCAATAGTGTTTGTTTGGACACCAGTCTCCGTGTCAACAAAGTTAACTGAATGATTCACTGTCAGATGGGTGAAACCTTCACTGTTCAGCAGTCAAAAATACCTGTTGTTCCTGACAAAATATTTTCACTTATAATAGTTACCAGGGTGTTGGCAGCTCGGTCAGCTATATACTTAAAGAAACATTTCTTTGTGTCTCTTTGTATTCCCAAAAAACCACACACCATCTACTCGTCTTCCCTTGTGGTGTTTCCTTTTCGCAAATTTAGATTCATCTATCTCCACTGCTTTGCCAAGTCGACTGTAACTTTTACAAAATGGATAATAAAACCTCTCTTGAAAAATTGTACCAATCCACAATGGTTGTATGAGAAATATCCAACCCATGTTTAACAAATTCCTGATCTCCTGTGTAAGCCCAAAGTAGGGAAAAATCACCTTTTGAAAACCAGGATCCCTCCCTAATTGACACCTTCTTACCGCATGCTTTGTTAGAACAACGCCAGCAACACTGGTCAGTACTGAAGGACGAGTCCTTTCTCAGACAAAAAACGACCTTTCTCACAAAATTTACATAAAACTTCGCACAATTCTAGTACCAAACCTAGCTTGAATAACCCTGTATTATAATTTCAATATTTTTATTTAGCTTGAACACATCTCGCAGCCTGAAAGGCATTTTTTTTCACCCGATTTGTGCTTTTTATCGTATCAAGTACTGTTGACAGCTCTTTTCGGGGGCTAAGCCCCCAATTTTTCTACACGATTCGGATGACCTTATTTCCAAATTAACTCAAAAAGGCTGTATCCCTGCGCATTAAAAATAGGTCAGAACTATCATCAACATCAGTACCAGAATATTTATCAAACTACCATATTTAACAATAATTTGCATATAATTACTTCAATGAATGAAATTTCCCCCATAAAAGGGGTAAGGTATTCCTAATTTGTTGTACTCAAAAATAGGAATTCCTGCGTTTATTTCCGCAGCTGACCTCAATACAAAATTAACTCACAAAGGCTGTAAATCTCCGAGCATTAAAATGGCCCGAACTTCCATCAAAAAAGCAAAAACATGTCGCCAATTTTAATGTTTTTGTATTTCTTTTAAATGAACTACATAATGTTACTGTTATTTGTGTTTGTCCGCTACAACTAGCGAAGACGATTTATTTTTATATGAAAACAAAAATCCTACGCATTACCTGCGATAGAATCACAGCAAGGTCAAGCTGTGTAGCGAGAATTTGTATCGTACAACTACTGCAACATGTCAAATCATCCATTACTTTATTTATTCACATGTAATGCAGATCTTTGGTTTAGACGAAGACCTTTTGTTTGATTTAGAAACAAAAGAGCAATAAAAACGCAGAAACCATCCGTGCAAAGGTGCCTCTCATAAGGTAAGTTGTCAGTTGATACAGCTTATGCTGGATCTATTAATAGCGACGAGATCAACAAAATAGCGATGATGTCCAACAAGGAGAAACCAATCTATGTTTACAAATGGTCAATTTTCATGTTCGACTAGTTTGTTTGTTTGTTAGACTGATTAGAGGTTTAACGTCCCCGTCATAACTTTAAACATGCAGGTCATTTGGAGATGTTGTTTCCGTTTTGTACGTGATAATTTTTATCCAATTACATCTCTAGCCCTGTGGCCCGATGAAACCAATAGGGTTTATACGCATGGACGGTCCGACCCGCACCGTTATGGCGGGGCAGGCCTTGGACCTCTAAGCGGTTTACCATTTCGGCCGCGTCTTCGTGCAAACACCATGCGGTCCCATCTATCTCTCCAAGTCTTCTCTTTTACTAAGGTTATCACAGAAATTGTGCAACACAAGGAAACCCGTCTACCATACGACTTCGACAGAAACAAACAACTGCCCTTCTTGAATCAGCGTTACGGAGAGAATAACCGAAGAAAAGATTTTATTATCAGTCTTTACGAACAGGTATCGAACCCGTGTCCTCCTGATCACCAGTCAGACGCGTATAACTACCGACTGACCTACCGAGGCCGGCAGAAAGTGCAAATATGCCGGTACAGATCTATACTTAAAACTGTAAATCAAATACAGGCATACCTTATTAAGGCACAGTCTTTAGCTTATAAAATGCAGAACTCGAGTAAAGATTAGAAATACCACCCACCTCCAGCAACAAACTCGTAGATACATGGAACGCGCGGCCTGAATCAGTATTAACGGCAACCACTCTGAAGTTATTGAAAGGCGCAATATTCATACACTAATGCGCTGCGTGAAACATTAACGCTGTTCCGCCCCCGCCCATTGGGGCTTAGAGAAATAGACTGAGTTGCATGGTGCTTCCATGCAGAGCTGAATCTTCCAGACGAGTACTGCTAAACCGCTTAGAAGGACTAAGTCTGTCGAGGTAAAGTTGTGTGAGTTAGACCAATGCATTTAAGCCATTTGGTTTCATTGGGCGGCAGGGTTTCAGATGTCATTTCATATCAGTGTCGGTTAAAGTCGCAAATAATTGGAGGCAGCGTCTCCAAAATGACCTGAATTATGTTGACGGGGACGATAAACCTCAATTCAAACACAAATTACCGCCCACCTAATATAGGCCGGCCTCGATAGCTCAGTCGGATGCGTGTCTTACTGGTGATCAGGAGGTAGCGGGTTCGATACCTGCCAGGGTTGGCAACGTCCTTTCATGGAGATTGATCATGATAGCTTTACTACGGTCATTCTCTTCCGCTGATTCAAGAAGGGCATTTGGCACTTTCTGAAACGAATGTATAAACTTATTAATTGCTCATGTATAAGCCTGTCCACGAAAAGTGTAGCTAGGTAACATGACCGGCTTAAATGTTGTCTTGATAGTTAAACTCCAATACAAACAAAACAAACAAAAACCGCCGACTTAATAAAACAGGACTGACATAGCATTAATATTGAAACTCGTCATATTCAAAGCACTGAAAATACTGCTGGGACGATTGTCTCCGAGTGTATGTTGGGGCAATAGACGTTCACAGCCGCGCATATGCACCGCCCTCCGCCCCCACTAAAGTGTGTTCGTCCGTTAAGTTAGTATGTCAAGAAAAATCCCAAATCACCATGGCAACTAGATAAGGCTAACTAATTACCGAAGGAATTTCGTTGACATACTAACAACCAGAGGGACATACTTTTGTGAGAACAGAGGGTGGTGCATTTTTTATACATATATTTATATACATATATTGATATTTATTCATGACAGTTCACAACAACTAAAATAAGTGATAACAACACTGAATTGATTTACATATTCATTCTTCAATAATTATTGGATTGTCTTCTGATTGTCCTGGCTGTAAGTTGTTGTTTACTGCATCTCCTTGTCGTGCCATCCATGTGTTTACTCTAGTAGTCACATCTAACAGAGATGGAGATGGTTGTACATATGTCGCATCTTGTTCTTCATTATCTGACTGAAATATTGAGTCCGAACCCATAGAAATAGATCTCGATGGTGGAGATACTGGTGGTGTTTGAGCTGGAATTAGTTTGAGTAGATCTGGAATTGAGAATCCCGTAGTTTTCTCAACCTCTGTATAATAGAGTAGAAGTAAAACAAAGATCAGGAATTGATACAATTAACTTACTCCACCCATAAAAGACACCAAAGGGAAAGAAATACAAACATTAAGCGACCAGACCATAATGGAAACCTAAACAAAGAAAGGCCATAAGGACAGTTACTTTCCCACAAAATGGCCATATGGCCATCCAAAACCAAAAGACACAAGTGATACACACAGTAAGTAACAAACAACAACATAAATAAATCGCCACAGAAGAGCCGCCTTGGAACGTTCAGTGGAAGATTTCCACTGGGGGACTTAAATCGATTTTACGTGGCCACAATCCTCGCCCTTACTTCCGTCGCGATTTAGACAAATAATTTGTTCAGTCCGCATGAAGGCCTCCTAACTCATCAGTGCAACATCTCCGTGAACACAAAAATCAAAGAACCACAGAGGTGAGACAACGGTGAGGACTCGACAACAAGAAACCACTGAAATGCTGGAGCAAAAGAAAACCAACAGTTAGACTCCGATGAGCCCGACCAGAGACAGAGCATCAGGCACCAACCAACATTATCTCTTTAATTTTCAATAAGCCTTTACGTTGGAGCCGTCATAGAATCTGAGGCCTGACCCACCGGCGTGCAATTTAAGAGGGAAGCAAAGTTGCCAACCGTGATTGGGTTAACTACCATGCATGCAGTCTGTCGTATAATATCCATGTTGTACCCAATCTTTTTATATCGAAGAATGATTTTACGAAATTGGGTGCTGAAGTCATTGCGGTTATATATTTTTCTGAATTTATATACTAAGTAACCATAAAATTCGGGTTCCGATAGACCTTGTAGCAGAAGAGATTTAAGTCCAATATTGAATTTTGAAATTAAATCAGAATGGCGTCTGTAAAATTTTGAAAAGGCTTTGCGTAGGTTATGGTACCGATAACCCTGATTAAGGAGTTTAGCCGTTAATAATAATTTATTACGACAGTTGAAGTCAGTTACATGACTACACACTCTCGCAAATCGAATTAATTGCGAAATATAAACGCCATAGGATGGCGCACGAGGAACATCACCATCCAAAATAGGAAAATTTACAATCTCAAAATCAAAGTCGTCGCGTTTATCATAAATTTTGCACGAAACAAATCCATCTACAATAGATATATGTAAATCCAAAAACAGGGCCTCGGTATCAGAAGAATTTGCTTTATTTAACTGAAGTTCTAGGGGGTAAATCTGACTGATCAAACCATCAAAATAGGTATTATCAATATTTAATAAATCATCTAAATATCTAGAAGTAGAGCTAAAAGCTTCAATAATTTCAGATTGGTTATCAATGGAAAGTGACAAAATGAAGTCTCTTTCATAACAATACAAGAACTGATCAGCCACAAGAGGTGCGCAATTAGTACCCATCGGAATACCCACAATTTGTCTAAATAACTTAGTACCGAATCTAATATAAATATTGTCAAGTAGAAAGGTGAGGGCATCACACACTTTCTGACATGACCAAAGTGTATAATTCTTATGCTCTTTAGAAGTCTATTTTAATCTTTGGTATTCTTGATTGGAATTTAAGACTTCTTCTTACTGGTTGAGGCACTTGTTGTTGAACTATTGGTTGTTTGGGCGTCTTGTCTTTGATGTCTTAAGTAGAATGCATATTTACTCCAGAAGCAAATGGCAATTCCTGGTCTTTGTCGTATGCTTGTCCAGACCGAATGATGTGTTCCAATATTTACATCTTCTTAGGATGAACAGGCGCTGTTTCGACATCGTTTGCAAACACGTCTTGATCATTCTAAATCTTTCTGCCGCCTTGCTGAATCCCATACCAATATGCGGGTCCCGCGGTTCAATTCTGAGGAGGAGTCTTTGAATTATTCCATATCCCGCTTTGAATGATCTATAGTCGTCTGTATCGATATCTGCATCAGCATCATAATCTGTCTTTGTTAGAGATGAGATAAGACTGGGTTGCCTGTAGCTGTAAAAGTCCCAGTATTAATCGTCTGCATCTACTTTACTGATCAAGTACATCCATGCCATAATTCTTTTAAGATCTTCATCTTGGGTGTTGTATTCCCAAACTCTTCCTGGTTTGATGTTGATATCCCGCAACCTCCCAGTTTTAGAAGGTGGTTTGAATCTGTTGTCATAGTAGGTCGCCATCAAATTCTGTTCCTTGACTTCCTTGGTAATGAGTTTGTTGAGAGTAAAACCCTTATTTTCAAGTGATCTGTATAGTTCTTCTGAAATCAGATCCGATATATATTCCATCATTGGATCAGTAGGAGTCTCTGGTCTGGGTTTTCTTCGTTAGCGCCATCAAAAATACCCTTTATGTAGGAGAATATCTGGTGAAAAAATCTTGGGTCTGGACTTTTGCCATCAGGCACATCTTTGAGGACATCACTCTCCACCAGATTCTTGTAGATGAACATTCTATTTTGCAGAGTTGGTGCTTCATAGCTGAAGTTCGTCCATGAAAGTTGGTTGCATGTCAAAATGACTGGTGTTTTTTTTTTCAGTCTGGCTGGTTCCTTGTTCCTTATATTGACCATTTTTGGCTTTTAGCTTCCTCTAATTGTTCAGCTATTGTCATTAACATCTCCGGGATTTGGATTATTTCTCTGTCCACGCAGTTCATGTAGGCAAAGTCTTGGGATGGTATGGTCTTGCACATAACATCTTGTAGTATAAGGGGTGCAGTCCAAAAGGTTTTGCCGGCATTACTTGCTCCTTGTAGTGTGCAACAGATGAGCTTTGGGAAACGCTTGTCTAACACACAATAGCGTTTCAATAAGTAGTCTCCTTGTAATATTCTCTGTTCTTTGCACCATTCATGGAACGTGGCTGCTGTTTCATATATGGTCATGGAGTCTTCCCTTGTTGGACAGTTCTGTAGATACGTGTCAATGTAAGTGTATCCTTTCTGTTTCTGTAAGTGTATCCTTTCTGTTTCTTTTCTATGTCCAGTTCCATTAATGCTTGTTGAAATACTTGCTGAAAAGCATATCCAAATCGTAGTGTTCTAAAGAGATCTAACTCTGATCTATCACCTCCCTCCATAATAGCTATAAGGAGGTCTGTTACTGACTTCTTTCGATATTTATCTATGAGACTCTTGATAACATCTACTTTTTGGCTGTCTTATTAGTTGGTATTCTCTGTATGGCTGTATTTATTTCCATTGAATTCATCATTTGTCTCATTCTGTTGTTATTGTTTGGCATTGTGTTTTCGTGGCTATTGTCTGCTATATATGTTCCCGCGGCTGGAACTCTTACGTTGTGTTGCTTAGCAACCTAATCTCATTGCGGCTATTTCTTTTGAAAAGATTATTCAGATAAATCAGTGACAGTCACGTGGACCTGAGCACTGAACAGCTTTTCGTCTTAGTAACTTTGGGTCGATCGCAAACAATTAACTCGAACTTAGCAGCGTTATTTGTACCTTTATGAGGTCAGAGCCGATATCAGAGTAAGTTTTGTTTGTTTGTATTGGAGTTTAACGGCCCAGTCTTAACGGCAACAGTATTTAGGTCATTTTTGAGCCGGTAAGTTTACCTATCCACACTTTCCTGGCCAGGCTTATACGTAAGCGGTGAACCAATACAGTGCACATTCTTTCGCCAGAAACTGACAACTGCCCTTCTTGAATTAGCGGAAGGAAGAGAATGGCCGCAGAAAAGATTTCATGATCAATCTCCACGAAAGAATGTATCAGAGTAAGTGTGTTGCCTGTAAAATCCGAACTGGAATCAACTGTTGGATTTACAGTGTTTGCCAAACCACCCGCATGATTGCTGTCAAGATTCTTGCGCAGTACTCTGACCTACATATAACATCGATTAAATAGCGAGTCTATTTTCTATTAATAAAGATAAATTTGTTTATCCAAATCAATGAAAGTCATGTGGACAGCAATACTAATCGAAATTCTGTCCTTAATAGCTTTGGGTTGATTGGAAAACAATCGACCCCAAAACAACTGGTGAAGGTTACATGTACAGCAAGTTACAGTATGTCAAGCTAGAACAGTAACAATCAGCACAAACACAAAATTAAATACATTGAATGTCCATTTGAACTCATTTTTCTCTCTGGTGTGGGTTTTCCCAAGCAAAAGTTTCAAATTTGCCCCTATCAGTACTCTCAGTGCTTTGATTTTACATTGGAAACTATGCGCGTGCTTCCGGTTACGTCACTCGTGTCACATGATCCAATATGCTGTAAAATCGAGAAGAAATCAGCCATCCTTTTGAAGTTTAACCGCTGAATCAACTAACTGAAGGTATCAAAATAACATTTCACGAAAAACGCGAATTTGGGGTTATTTTTTCATTTTGTTGCATATTTAACGAGATCGTCGCGCTATTGCGCGACTCTCTATATAAGGACGGCACCTAGCATAGCAATGGGCGCCTTGATTAGTATTCTACAGACATTTCCTGGGGACCGCTATCCTGGAAGTGTTCCAAATATAAAATAATAAAAAATAACAATACGCACGCACGCGTGCCACTATCTCGTAAATGATTTATAACAAACCTTTTAAAAATTCATATCAGCAGGAACTGAGTGAATGAGTGTTTCAATTTTACGTCCCACCAACAGCTAAGGTCATACGGAGACGGGACCTCGGGTTAAAGACTCATCCGAAAGTCTGGAGAAGCCCGGGATCGATCCTGCGATCCCTGGTTTACAGGGCGAGTAGCGTAACCACTACACCACGAAGGCTTCTCAGCAGCAGGAACTGACCATAACATTTTGGTGTTTGGACCATGAAATAGGGTAAACTTTATTCGAAACCTTCAGTCACTAGGTGGTGCTAAGTGGCCAGTAATAAGGTCACATTCGCTTTAATTTTTTTTGTAACTCCAACTCTCGGCACCTACTGGCCATAGTTCTTAACTTTTTGAATATGCTAACACAAAGGTAAAAGAATGTTCCATAACACCTGTCCCCTGAATCAGGCTCTTTGTTGAGCTAAGGGGTCAAGAATTAGATGGCACACGAGTTGGAATTTTACTGCTGAATACTTTATCATAAAGTAGCCACTAACCAGTATGTGTCTGTTTGGATTAAAATCATATAAAATAGCTGTTTTAAAAGGAGGTTCATTTGTCAGTGAACATATGAAAGGCGAGAACCTGCGAGCTTTGCTGTCCTGCAAAAACTCGTGTTATATCCTACACACTTTCTATCTATCTTACAGCGCATCGAAAGATGCTGCAGCATGAAAAGATAGAAAAACTCTCCGCACCGACACCCTTACCCCTTTGGCCATGCCGATGGGTAAATGACCCGAGTAACCAATGGCATGTATCTTGATATATGGGCTGCATGATGCTTCCACGCAGAGCTGAAACCGACCCGTACACGAGTACTGATAAACTGCTTACAGGATCTAAGCCTGCCCCTGGCAAAGCGGTGCGAGTCGGCCCGTCCATGCTTATAAACTCAATTGGTTTCATTGGGTGGCAGGGCTTGAAATGTCATTTCATCTCAATGTCGGGTAAAAGTCCGACAAAATTGGAAGCAACGTCTCCAAAATGACCTTTACAGTGTTGACAGGGACGTTAAACCTCAAATCAAACAAAACATGTATCTTGATCCATCTCCCAAGAGATGAAGCGTTAGAAAAACAAGTCCGTGTAACGAACATTCCGTAAACCCCACTTTATATAGAGAGATCTGGGGATTCAGGCTGCCTATACATGTTTGGAGCAGAAATGAAATATAATAATCACAACTTTTCATCGCAGATTACCGTTTTGGAGATATGAATGTAGTGTGTACTTTGTCACATGGATGTGTTGAACTGAGATATGATAAAATTAGGGAGAAAACAACCATTATGCAAACACGCCTACACAAATACATTGCCACCTTTATCGCCGAAAAAATGAGACTTTTCAGATGAAAAGTGTGATATTTTTCTTATTTTTGCTCAAAATATAGATTGTGGGAACTCGTTACCCACAATCTATATTTTCGAGCAGAAAAAAGAAAAATAAGGTATACCCCCGGAAACCCCAGTTTTACCACATAAAAGTGGGGTTCAAGGGGGTCAAAATAATATAAGCGTGTTTTCGTGATGAAAACTTTCTGCACATGTTGTAAGCACATAACTTAGACACATGCCCAACTATGCTCCATATTTATTAGGACGGTCGGGCTTTGTAAGCTAACTAACATCAAAGCCCAGGTCAACCACCAGGAAACCATTTGTCTGATTTGAGGTTTAACGTCCTCGTCAACACTACATACGTCATTTTGGAGACGTTGCTTCCAATTTTGTGGAATTTTATCATACATTGAGATGAAATGACAAGCCCTGTTGCCCAATGAAACCAATAGGGTTTATATGCATGGACGGTCCGACACGCACCACTTTGACTGGGCAGACTTAGATCCTGTAAGCAGTACCAGTACACATCTGCGGTCAGATTCAGCTCTGCATGGAAGTTCCATGCAGCCTAATATATTTCTCCAAGCCACTATGAGCGGGGGCCTAACCAGGAAACCAGTATTAAAGATTTTTGATCCACTGTAAGGCAGGCCTACAGTTTAGAAAAAAACACTTCCGTAATTGAAAAAGAGACGTCCTGATATGCTTATAAAATGACCATAAGATACATGTATGGTTATGAGACGAGAAGAAAGAAAAGACAAAACGATGGGGAAAAATCATAAAAATAAATTTGTGTTGAAGATATAACTACCAACAAACAATACTGACTCCTCGGTCGTTGCTAGACATTCGAAGTATTCCGAAAAATTAGCAAAGAACTAGGAGTTACAACTTAGCATGGCTTTGAGATATAGGTTGGGCTGTATGGTGCTTCAGAGCTGGAACCGACCGCACATGAGTACCCCTGAGAACAGCCAAGCCTGCCCAGGCAAAACTTACAATGTAATGCGAGTCACACAGTCCGCGCATATAAACCCTACATTGAATATTGGGTAACAGTCCCACGAAAATGGAAGCAACGTCTCCAAATTGGCATAAATAGTGTTGATGGGGACGTTAAACCTCAATTCAAACAAGCAACTTAGATGTACAGGCTAGCCTATGGCTACGCGATCATAAGAAATGAATCGGAGTAAGCTCCCTTGCGTATTTAAATTGATGACGTCATCGATAACTACGTAACACATTAATGATGACAACATAGTGTGCAGGTATGACAGACAGTTTCCAGCTTTCAGGGCTGTTTTGTTTGTGCCGTGTGGCGGCTGTAAAAGGTCTCCCCGTACATACATTTAATGCTCTTATTTTTCCAATCCTCAGGGATTGCTTATGCAATTGCTTTTCACTGTTCCATCAATTGACATCCTTTAGATACCTGTTGAAGGTCATTATTAAACCGATGTTCGTTCCTCGTTGTATAACAACTGCTTGTTTGACATCCCTGAACTTTAAGTAGACTTAGATGTTTTGTGGGCTTTTGTTGTACCTTCCTTCTATTCGAAGTAATTATCTTCAGTAATTTTATATGCTGTTTTACATAATGACCGGTATGAGGATCGTTTAGTTTTGACGGTATCATAACCTTCTTAACCCACATGAGTATCACAAATACATTTAAAATATCAATATCACCCCTTAGGTTACACTCTGCTTCTTCTGTACGGATTCACCATTCTATGAAAAACTTTAATACTATGTTGCCTTCGGTATTGGTTAGACCCTTAAATTTGTCTTCTGTAACTTCAGTTAATCTCAATGGAGCAGGCAATACCAATGTTTTTGGGAGTAGTCTTCGTATAAGACTATCTCCTCTCAAATCCCCCATCCTTCGAAAATATACTTATCCGTGGAAAAGAAGTGGAATGTATCCTAGTATTTCTATTGCAATGCCAAGAGGTGCAGATGTTGTTCGCATTTAAGCACTGTGTCTACCGTTACTTTATCTGTAAACGGTAGACGCTTCTCTGTAGTTAACATGTCTGATTTGACATGACAGTCTACAGATTTAATTTATCTAATAACATGACGTGCTGCAAACTGTAATATGCAGGACGTCGGTCAAACTAACCGCATGCTTAAAACTAGATTGAACGAGCATTATCGTAGAATGAGTAAGCCTAAGAAAACTGACACTTTCTTGTACCGTCACTTTCGACGTACAGGTCATTCTGTCAATAACATTGTTATACAACCAGTGGAAAAACTTTATTACGATGCAAATTCTACATCGAGATTCAAAATAATCAAAAGACATGAAGCTGAACTAAAATGGATTAAATTTTTACAGACCCCTTTTCCACTGGGATTTAATGACAACATTTATCATGAGGGTAATATTTCCAGAATGCCGGACTTTGATATTTTCTCGCTCCTGGAAACGCAGAACTAGATCTCACGGCACCAGGAAAAATGGTAACTTTAAACGTAAATCACATGCGTTTAAACGAAACAATACTAGACTGAAGTGACTGTCAATTATATTATTAAATCATGGGCGTCACTCTATGCTTTCATTTTTAAGTTCATTACCCGTTTCTGTTTTACGTCTTCTGGACACCGAGGCGAATAAATTCTACGATAGTTCTCATCAGTTATATGATGCGGCTCTCTTAACTAGAGGCTATACTCAGCATACTCTCCGTCCTTACATTGATTCTGAAATTAATCATAAACGCCATTTCTTCAAAATATCCTTCATTAATAAGGGTATGGATTTTATAGATTTGCCCAGTATCTTCCGTGGGAGATCGGTGCTTTCTTCCATTCCTGCTTATTTTCAAAATACTGAAACACCTATAATTTGCTATAAATATAACAAACCTGTTAGATCTATCATTTTTAATTTCAATAAACTTGTTTCAGATCTTGATATTGATACTAATACTCCTGATTCATGTGATTGTAAAAACTCAAAGTATTGCTATCCTGCTGCTGGTCATGTAATAACTGGCAATTTGAAAATTATTCCTGATTCTAGGATAAGGAATATAATTTCTAAAGGACCGAAATATCGGTTTCCTTCTAAAATTGATTTCAGTAAATGTAGAGATGAAATCGCTGCTTCCTTGAATGAATTCGGTAATCGATGGTGTAAGCGAGAGTATGTTGAGCATAAAGCCCTTAAGGACTGGAAACTTAGCATTTTAAAACTAGTGAATAAACGCATTTCTTTCTATTCTCAAAATACTAACTTATTACCTCCTAAGCCCAAGACGTCTTTACGTCATCTTAAACTAGGTATTCAAGAATTTCATAAGAAGTTTGTTTTGGCCCCTGCAGACAAGGCCGCTAACAACGTCGTCGTTGTGTGACGGCTCCACTATGTTAACACGCTTAAGCAGGAGCTTGGTGGTACTAAGGCCTATGAACTTCAGCCTTTAGCTGAAGAGAGAGCTATAGTAGATAAACATGTTTGTCTTACAGCCATCAAGTTTGCTGTGTGTGTTCACGAAGGCCAAGACAAGCTTCCTACGCTATACTGGTTACCAAAACTTCATAAAAGACCTTACAAAGCACGGTTAATTGCAAATTCTAGCTCTTGCACTACCACTGAACTTTCTAAATTATTAACTTCCTGTCTTACTGCTATTAAAACGCATGTAATTAAATATTGTGATAAAGTCTTTGAAAGATCAGGAAGATATCTGTCTGTTTTGAATGAGGTTTTAAATAAATGGAAATCCAGACATTTTCGTGCTTCAAGTCTGTCTACTTACGATTTTTCCACTCTTTACACTACACTTTACACTACACTTCCTCATAATCTTATAAAAGAAAAGCTTAATAATTTAATTGAATGGGCTTTTCACAGAGAAGATTCTCTCTATCTTGCATGTAATGTCAGAAATCCATTTTTCACTTCTAAAGAGCGTAAGAATTATACACTTTGGTCATGTCAGAAAGTGTGTGATGCCCTCACCTTTCTACTTGACAATATTTATATTAGATTCGGTACTAAGTTATTTAGACAAATTGTGGGTATTCCGATGGGTACGAATTGCGCACCTCTTGTGGCTGATCTGTTCTTGTATTGTTATGAAAGAGACTTCATTTTGTCGCTTTCCATTGATAACCAATCTGAAATTATTGAAGCTTTCAGCTCCACTTCTAGATATTTAGATGATTTATTAAATATTGATAATACCTATTTCGATGGTTTGATCAGTCAGATTTACCCCCCAGAACTTCAGTTAAATAAAGCAAATTCTTCTGATACCGAGGCCCCGTTTTTGGATTTACATCTTTCTATTGTAGATGGATTTGTTTCGTGCAAAATTTATGATAAACGCGATGACTTTGATTTTGAGATTGTAAATTTTCCTTTTTTGGATGGTGATGTTCCTCGTGCGCCATCGTATGTTAATTGCGAAATATAAACGCCATAGGATTGCGCACGAGGAACATCACCATCCAAAAAAGGAAAATTACAATCAAAATCATCGCGTTCATCTTTATTTAACTGAAGTTCTGTGGAGTTTTGATGTGGGGGGGGGGGGGGGGTTAAATAAGACTGATCAAACCATCGAAATAGGTATTATCAATTTTTAATAAATCATCCAAATATCTAGAAGTGGAGCTAAAAGGTTCAATGATTTCAGACTGGTTTTCAGCAGAAAGGGACATCATGAAGTCTCTCTCATAACAAAGTAAAAACAGATCAGCCATTAAGTGGTGCGCAATTTGTACCCAACGGAATACCCACAACTTGTCCAAATAACTTAGTACCGAATCTTATGTAAATATTGTCAAGTACAAAGGTGAGAGCTTCACACACTTTCTGACATGACCTTAAAGTATAATTTTTATGCTCTTTAGAAGTGAAAAAAAAGCATTTCTTACAATACATGCAAGATAGAGGGAGTCTTCCCTATGAAATGTCCATTCAATTAAATCATTAAGTTTTTCTTTTAAAAGATTATGAGGAAGTGCAGTGTAAAGGGTGGAAATCATAAGTAGACAAACTTGAAGCACGAAAACGCCTGGATTTCAATTTATTTTTAAACTTCATCAGATTTTTTATAGACCGAAACAGATTTCTAACGTGATCTTTCAAAGACTTTGTCGGAATATTTTATCACGTTTTTATTTTGGTGGCAGTAAAACAACGTTAATAATTTGGAGAGTTCAGTGGTGGTACAAGAGCTTGAATTTGCAATAAACCGTGCTTTTGTAAGGTCTTTCATGAAGTTTTGGTAAACAATATAACGTAGGAAGCTTGTCTTGGCCTTCTGTAACACAGACAGCAAACTTGGTGGCTGAATGATAAATGTGATCATCAACTAAAGCCCTCTCTGCAGCTAAAGGCTGAATTTCATATGCCTTAGTTCCACCAAGTTCTTGCTGAATAGTGTTAACATAGTGAAGCCGTCAAACAACGACCACAGTGTTAGCGGCCTTATCATCCGGAGCCAAAACAAACTTCCTAGTTTAAGGTGACGTAAAGACGTCTTAGGTATAAGAGGTAATAATTTCGTATTTTGCGAATAAAAAGAGATGCGTTTGTTAACTTTCCATTTCTTAAGAGATTTATGCTCAGCCCTCTCTTGTTAAATTACACCTTCGATTACCAAATTCATTCAGTGCAGCAGCGATTTCATCTCTACATTTATTGAAATCCATTTTAGAAGGAATCGATATTTATCCTTTAGATATTATATTACGTATTCTAGAATGACGGCCCCCGCCCATAGGGGCTTGAACAAATATATGGGCTGCATAATGCTTCCACGCAGAGCTGACTCCGGCCCGCACACTAATTCTGGTAAACCGCTTAGAGGATCTAAGCCTTTCAGAAACCGCAGTGCGAGGCGGACCGTCCATGCTAATAAACCCGATTGGTTTCATTGGGCGACAGGGTTTGAGATGTCATTTCATCTCAATGTCGGGTAAAAGCCCCACAAAATTGGAAGCAATGAGTAAGTGAAAAATGGATGTGGTTTTTCATGTTATAGCGATCTAATTTAATCTAACGTTGGTTGGTGCCTGATACTCTGTCTCTGGTTGGGCCGTTCGGAGTCTTAACTGTTGGTTTTCTTTTGCTCCGGCATTCCAGTGGTTTCTTGCTGTCGATGTTCAGTCCGCATTAAGGCCTCCCAACTCATCAGTGCAACATCTCCGTGAACACTAAAAATCAAACAACCACAGAGATGAAACAATGGTGGGGACCCGACAGCAAGAAACCACTGAAATGCCGGAGCAAAGGAAAACAAACAGACTCCGATGGGCCCAACCAGAGACAGTTTATCAGGCACCAACCAACGTTACATTGAATTAGATCGCTCTAACTCCCAGAAAGCCTTTACGCTGGAACCGTCATAGGATCTGAGGCCTGACCCACCGGCGTGCAATTAAAGAGGGAAGCAAAGTTGTCAACCGTTATTGGGTTAACTACCATGCATGCAGTCTGTCGTGTAGCATTTATGTTTAATTGTATCGATTCCCGATCTTTGTTTTACTTCTACTTTCCTAACTCTTCAGTGTTACATCTCCGAGAACATACAAATCCAAAAACTACAGAGATGGAACAAGGTTGAGGACTCGACAGCATACAACATTAGTATTGCTGCAGTAAAAGAAAACCAACATTAAGACTCCGAGGGGCCCGACCAAAGACATCAAAGACGAATTTTTACAAAACAAAAAGTGCAAAAGAAAAGCAGCCTTGGAACGGTAAGTAAAGGGATTGTGGGGGGGGGATTAAATCGATTTTACGTTGCCACAATCCTTGCCCGTGGTTCTGTCGTGGTTTAGACAATTATTGTTCAGTCCGCGTGAAGGCTATCTAACTCATCAGTGTTACATGTCCGATAAAATAAAAATCAAAGGACTACAGAGTCAAACACAAATTAAAAACAATCTCCAGATCCTCTGAGTAGATTTCATGAAACTTCGTTTACAACTTCAGGTGACTGAGTCACACAATATTTTATAAATAATGACCCAATGTTGACCTTGACTTATTTATCAGTACCAAAGATCATAGTTACTCAGATGAGCATAAGAGGGACAAAATATTACTCAGGGCTCAGATCAGACGTCGCGTTCTGTGGCGTCTGATCTGGAACTGCATTGTTTACGGCAGCAGGCAGTGATTACAACAGAAGCCACAGTCAGAGTGTAAATAATGAAAGAAAACGCAACTGAAACGAGAAAAACGTGTAACTGTTATTCAACAACATTGTGATAAAAAGGCAAACAAAATGTTTAGTGTACATTGAAAATTTGTTGATTTGGAAGGTAGCGGTGATCTTGTGTCGTGATTTTCTCTGGTTAACGCTTTCTGAATGTTATGAGCTAATTCGTATCAATTTGGGGGGTATTTCTTACTTAATTTTAGGTTTTGTAACAAGTAGCTGAAGAAGCAGTCTGTTTTTCACGTCCTTCTACAAAATGCTGTGATCTAGTGATAACAGTTTGAAATGCTTCATCATCCCAAAAATAAATTAAATCCTGTCTTTTTTTCAGTCAGTCTACAGATTCAATTTCTGACTTTCGAGCCTTTGTAGTTGAAGCATGAACAACATGGCAATATCTGTCTTCGCTGATAAGAACATCTGGAAGCCAGGCAAAATCTGGTAAAACATTATTTTCACCAGCAGACTGTGCTCTTGATAATGCCAGAACCCAATCTTCATGGAATTTTTCTTTTACAACTGAAACATGTGCAGTCCAGTCTTATTTCAACAGGCATTAATTTAGGTATACATGGTTAATAACACGTACCAGGTTATCTCTGAAATTCGACCATACAAATAAGTAGAAGTAAAACAAAGATCAGGAATTGATACAATTAACTTACTCCATCCATAAAAGACACCAAAGGGAAAGAAATACAAACATTAAGCGACCAGACCATAATGGAAACCTAAACAAAGGAAGGCCATATGGACAGTTACTTTCCCACAAAATGGCCATATGGCCATCCAAAATTAAAAGACACAAGTGATACACACAGTAAGTAACAAACAACAACATAAATAAATCGCCACAGAAGAGCCGCCTTGGAACGGTCAGTGGAAGATTTCCACTGGGGGGCTTAAATCGATTTTACGTGGCCACAATCCTCGCCCTTACTTCCGTCGCGATTTAGACAAATAATTAGTTCAGTCCGCATGAAGGCCTCCTAACTCATCAGTGCAATATCTCCGTGAACACAGAAATCAAAGAACCACAGAGGTGAGACAAAGCGGTGCGAGTCGGACCGCCCATGCTTATAAACCCTAATGGTTTCATGGGCGACGGAGCTTGAGATGTCATTTCATCTCAGTGTCGGGTAAAAGTTCCACCAAATTGGAAGCAACGTCTCCAAAATGACCTATACAGTGTTGACGGGGACGTTAAATCTCAAATCCAACAAAAAAAATCGACCATACAAACAGGGGGTGAGATCTTTTGGGACTATTTTCATTTTGATAGATATATAATAGATATATAATATCAATAGCAGTACCTACAGAACCATAAAGGGGTTCAAGACTTACACTAAGTTTAGTCGTAATTTGGCTCCCAGGTCAAAGATACAATGTGCCAACCAGCTTTCTTTCTTCTTTCTTATGAATGTTTTCATTGCTCTTAAAGGAACTCATTTTTTATTTTTATGTGTCACTTCACGATGAAGTGGAATTAATGTCTGTTGATAAGCCATTGATCTTTGCAATTGGATGCAGTTCAATTCCAGACATTTCTTTTTGTTGTATGTCCATTCTTCAGATTGGTCTGGGAAAAACAAACGCACCCTCAGAAAATATTCTAGAAAGTAATTGTTCTCCATAAGACAACATTACGGTTGCCCACGGAAACTGTTGCAGCCATGTTGGCTGCTCTTTGTTTGTTTTATATTCTCGCATTACCATGAGGATTAATCTTTACTGATTCCGGCGTTCATCTTGTCAAACTATTTCTGTGAGAGTGATGACGGTGTTAAACTCAAACCAAACTAAAATGTCATGCATTGCAGCAGGATTCTGTAATTGGAAATAATAAACTAGAGAATGCCATATAACAACAGGAATTCCACCCCATGAATATTTTGATTTTTCATCAATACCATACTGACACATTACTCCATTCAACCCATTGAAGTGCAACCTATCGTTGATCTTTCATCAAATAAAAGGGCGTGAAGACCACGACAACATTTTTGTATTTTTTATTTTCAAAAATTTCATCTGGGGGTTTCATTTCCCCTTACGCTCTTGAATTTGTTTGAACTTCCAGAAAATTATGTCAAGTTACTCCTGATATGAGATTAGCACTGTTGCCAGTAGGGCATTTTACTTGAACAAATATATATTACTGTTAAACAACTTTATAATTGAGTACACAGAGCACTTAATCAAATATGATTTTCCTGTTTATGCACTTCCAGCAACTATCATTCGCAAGAGAATGGTAGGCTGTGGATTGTTAAGTTTTTTGTTTGATTGGAGCTTTAACGTCCCCGTCAAAACTGTAAAGGTCGTTTTGGAGACGTTGCTTCCAATGTTGTGGGACTTTTACCCGACATTGAGATGAAATGACATCTGTCGCCCAATGAAACCAATAGGGTTTATAAGCATGGGCGGTCCGCCTCGCACCGCGGTTCCTGGACAGGCTTAGTAGTTAACCCAATCACGGTTGGCAACTTTGCTTCCCTCTTTAATTGCACGCCGGTGGGTCAGGCCTCAGATTCTATGACGGCTCCAACGTAAAGGCTTATTGAGAATTAGAGAGATAATGTTGGTTGGTGCCTGATGCTCTGTCTCTGGTCGGGCTCATCAGAGTCTAACTGTTGGTTTTCTTTTGCTCCAGCATTTCAGTGGTTTCTTGCTGTCGAGTCCTCACGGTTGTCTCACCTCTGTGGTTCTTTGATTTTTGTGTTCACGGAGATGTTGCACTGATGAGTTAGGAGGCCTTCATGCGGACTGAACAAATTATTTGTCTAAATCGCGACGGAAGTAAGGGCGAGGATTGTGGCCACGTAAAATCGATTTAAGCCCCCCAGTGGAAATCTTCCACTGACCGTTCCAAGGCGGCTCCTCTGTGGCGATTTATTTATGTTGTTGTTTGTTACTTACTGTGTGTATCACTTGTGTCTTTTAATTTTGGATGGCCATTTTGTGGGAAAGTAACTGTCCTTATGGCCTTCCTTTGTTTAGGTTTCCATTATGGCCTGGTCGCTTAATGTTTGTATTTATTTCCCTTTGGTGTCTTTTATGGGTGGAGTAAGTTAATTGTATCAATTCCTGATCTTTGTTTTACTTCTACTTTAGATCCTCTAAACGGTTTACCAGTACTAGTGTACTGTGGATTGTTAAGATAATCAAACAATACATTCATTATTCAAGTATAAGCAATCTTTGTTCTCCATTCAGCAAATTCAATACAACATCTGGCAATTCAAGATCAGAATCTTCAGGACTCTGCTCTTTTAAGAAATTTTCAATAAAATTAACTGCAATGTCGTTAGTATACTGATACTTTGTAACAGTCCAGTCAAAATCTACACCGCAATCATCATAGTTAAAATCTGATGTGAAATCATCATAAACAGCATTTTGAGCTCTAATATCAATTCATTTGGCCTGTTCAGTGTCAGTTTTCTCAGATAAAGATTCATGCTTAGCAGGATTGGAAACAGATCCCTTTGCCCGTTCAACATCACCCTTTTAAAATCTAGCTAATGGTCTGTGTTAATAAAATGTAAAAATACTGATAGCCATGTTGTGTATGCAGATTTGATATCTGTAATTTCCCCCAGCGTTTCCATTCGGGAAGGATCATGGTTCTACAGTATTCCTCTGTAAGTGGCCATCAAGCTCTTGAAGGAGCATCACACACAACAGGAACTTTACCCGTTTTACAAATGTGTTAATACCATGATGTCTGATCCTCTGTGGTTTTTATCTAGAGAATAGCTTTCCAGAGCTCTGAATCCTGACATACTAACATTTTGAAACTTGATGGCTGGATCTGAATAATGGTATAGCCATTAAGATAGATAGATAATATCAATAACAGTACCTACAGAACCATTAAGGGGTCCAAGCCTTACATTAAGGTTAGTCGCAATTTGGCTCCAAGGTCAAAGATACAATGTGCAAACCAGCTTTGTCACTTGACGATGACGTAGAATTAATGCCTGTTGATAAGCTATTAATCTTTGCAATTGGATTCAATTCCAGACATTTCTTTTATTTGTAAGTCCATTCTTTAGATTGGTTTGGAAAAAACAAACGCACCCTCAGACAATATTAGCGAAAGTAATTGTTCTCCATAAGACAAACTTACGTTTGCCCACGGAAACTGTTGCAGTCATGCTTTATGTTCTCGCATTGCCTTGAGGATTGATCTTTACTGATTCCGGCATTCATCTTGTCGAATTATTTCTGTGGGAGTGATGACAGTGTTAAACTCACGCCAAGCTAAAATTCCATTCATGGCAGCAGGATTCTGTAAGTGGCACATGCCATATTACAACATGAATACCACCCCTTGAATATTTGATTTTTCATCAATACCATACTGACACATTACTCCATTCAACCCTTTGAAGTGCGACCTAGCGTTGATCATTCATCAAATAAAAAAGCATGAAGACCACGACAACATTTTTGTATTTTTTTTTCTCAAAAGTTTCAACTGGGGTTTCATTTCCCATTTCGCTCTTGAATTTGTTGGAACTTTCAGAAAATTATGTAGTTATACTCCTGATATGAGATTAGCACTGTTGCCAGTAGGGCATTGAACTTGAACAGATATATTGCTGTTAAACAACTTAATAATTTATACCGAATACTTAATGAAATATGCGTTTCCTGTTTATTCACTTCCAGCAACTCATTCGCAAGGGAATGGCAGTCTGTGGGTTGTTAAGATAATCAAACAATACATTTGTTATACTAAATGTATAAGCAATTCTTGTTCTCCATACAGCAAGTTCAATTCAACATCTGACAATTCAAGATCAGAATCTTCAGGACTTTGCTCTTTAAAGAAATGTTCAATGTCTGTAGTATACTGTTAGCTTGTAATAGTCCAGTCAAAAATCTACACCGCAATCTTCATAGTTAAATAGAAGTGGAGGCAATGATCAGGAATCGATACAATCAACCCACAGCTCCCATCAGAGACACAAAAGGGAAAAACTGATGTGAAATCATCATATAAAGTATTTTGAGCTATAATATCAATTCATTTGGCTTGTTCAGTGTCACTTTTCTCAGATAAAGATTCATCCTTAGCAGAATTGGAAACATATCCCTTTGCCCGTTCAACATTAAAATCTAGCCAATGGTCTGTGTTAATAAAATGAAAACATTCCGATAGCCATGTTGTGTCTGTAGTATTAATATCTGTAATCCCCCTCCCCCAGTGTTTTCCATTCGGGAAGAGTAATGGTTCTACAGTATTTCTGTAAGTGGACATGAAGCTTTTGAAGGAGCACCACACACAATAGGAACTTTACCCGTTTTACAAATGTATTTATAACATGTCTAATCCTCTGTGGTTTTTATCTAAAGAAGTTCTTTCCAGAGCTCTGGATCCTGACATACTAACATTTTGAAACCTGATAGTTGCATCTGAATAATGGTATAGCAGAAAGTTCAAAAGAGGCTTTAACGGCAGAAGCATCATGCTTTTACATTGTACATGAGAAGTTTTGTGCACAAAGACCTAGCTGTTGCTTCTAAACTATGATCTGGAGCAATTCTGGAAATTAGTTGTTGCTCAGTTACAGACATCTTTAAGTTCATTGGAAACAGGATCCATATTGTTCTCATGAGGAAACATTTTAATATGATTTTTGTCACGAAAGCAGCTCCTACATGTATGTTGATTTTTGCTATTCATATTATGTCTGCGCTCTTTACAAACATAACAGTATTCAAAAAAGCAAACTCATCTGCGACAATTTAAATGCATCCATTGCTTGGTTAAATTGATGATTTTCCGAAATTGTTGGTCGATTTGGCAAAGAATTGACAACAACATTTGGTTTCTTCTCCCCTTTTTTAAATAATCTCCCGTTTCTGTTTTTTTTTTTTTTTTTTTTGACATTTCTCATCTGTTTTTGATTCATTTTAGATGCAAATTCAAAAGGAATTCCAAGTTTCCTACGTTTCAGGAAAGTGTTCTTCCTCGGGCAAATGAAAATAGCTTATTATATTTGATCTATTTTCACACCTAATAATTCAATGTATATTTGAACATGAAGGTGGCAAATGCTCACTTATTTCATTTTCAAGAGTATTCATGAATTCAGGTGCTTGATTTTTTAAGTCAGTAGTAAAGTGAGAGTACCTGCTTGTAGATGCATTTTCAGTGTATACAGATGAAGAATAATGTGAGACACTGATATTCTGATTGGTGATTTTTGTTCTTACATATTCAGTTGCTTTGGGGTTGAAAAAGCAGCAACATGCCTTTGAAGAAGCTGATAATGGTGCGGTTCAACAGAAATTACCAGTGTGAATGAATATCAGTAGAATATGAAGCATTGTGTAAAGTGTGTACATCCTTCTGAGATCTTTTATCACATCGAGAGCCTTGAATGACTGACAATATTGCCATGGAATAAAGCACATGCGAAGCTTTAGCCAAAGAATCCGTAAGGGTCATTATTTCCCAATTTTGATACTGTGAAGCTAAATGCTGATCATGACAAAGTTCAGCCATATCCTTAAATGAAACCCAGTTATCTATATATCTTGTGATTAGCCTCCTATTAAAATTGATGAAGTTGTTATTTACATACAGGGCCAGACTTTGTTAGTAAGAATTAAACAATTATCACCCCCCACTCCCCCAGGTATAGTGACAATTACAGCCTGCTTTCCAGTGATCACCATTTATCTCCCATTTGACTTGTGATTTTTTAAAGGCTTTGAAGATTCGGATCATTTTGCACTGATGAGCTAGAAAGCCGTTATACAGACTGTTCATATTATTTGTCTACATCGCGACGGAATAGCCTCGGACAAGGATTCCGACCGTGTAAAATCGATTTTACTCCCCCACCCCCGCCATTCTTTTCATTTACCGTTCCAAGGCAATGCTTCTGTCGCGGTTTATTTTTTGTTATGGTTTGTCTTTGAGTGTGCATCTTATATGTTTTGTTCTGGATAGCCGATTGGCCATTTTGTGCAAAAATAACTGTCCTTTGGCTTTATGTTTCTTTCCCTTTGATTTCTGTGATAGGTGTGTTTTAATTGGATCGTTCTGCGTAGAAAATAAAATTCATTCTGTAGCGCACACATAGCCACAATGGCTAATATATGAGACACAAACGCTACGATAATATGTCAGAGAATGATCATAATTAAAAAAAAGTAGAAATACTCTCAAAAAGGAATTGTTAAGTGTGGAAATGTCACAAAGCGTAAAACATATAGAAATAGATGCCCACAACTAAGACGACACAGCGCACCAACGGCACCAAGATGAAGGGTAAATAACAATGCGGAAAAAGAAAAAAAGGGAATCACAAACAGTACAGAGAAAAGCTCCCTCTTCCCCACAAGAGGTGTAACGGGCACAATTAATGTAATTTAAATAAATAATAATAATACACAACCACCAGCTCATACAACATTGAGAGCCCCGTCGGAAAGTCGACAAAGCTACATTTTAAATAAACAACATTAGAAGTACCGCCTTAGGTATGTTACTAGCGAGAGCCACTGGGTGGGGGGGGGTGCGGGTTGTAACATAGCGAGAGCCACTGGGGAGCTTAAATCGATTGAATGGGCCCATACTTCGCTCTAGGTTGTAATAGTATTTACAAAATACAAACTAGTTGGTCCATCTGAAGGCGAGTAACTCAATCGATAGACCAGCACAGAATAACATTCAAAATATAGCAAACTTAAATACATATGAAATTGAATTACTGTAATGAGTAAAAGCTCGTAGCTTTTTCCACACACTGTTAGGTAGAGCTTAAGAAAACCGCCAGGTAACCCACGAAAAGTCAGGACAAAGACGAATCATCAGGCATCAAAATTTGCAATTTACGCGTATCTTCAATGAAAATAGATAAATCAAAGAAATTTGTATTCATTTTGAAAGACATAGACCTATCAAAGATTAAAAAAAAATTGTTTTCATTTTGGAAGACATAGGCCTATCAAACAAGATTAAGCAACAATTCCTAATAACAGAAGGAACTAATTTATTGCAAGTTCTTACAATTGTAGGTCACCCAAGAAAAGTGGCCATCTGGAGTTCATGGAACTGTTTTAAGTAGTAGCTGACATTGTTTTTAAAAAAGCATAAATTGTTTCTGTATGGTGCTATAAATACAAATCATAACGAACTAACGTTTGGGTAAGGTGCGCAATTCGAGAATGTATGAACTCTGCAATATACCAAACATCACTTCATAATATCTGTTTTCATTTGCTGACATTTTGGTTTTATGTTAATGGCAGGTGTAGTGTTCAGTGCAAGTTGTATTCCAGGAATACACCTGTGGACACAAAACCGTTCAAACTTTGATGGGCTTCATTTCGTTTTGATTTGAAACATCATTCAATTTGTCCTAACATCCTGTTAGTCAACTCTCAGACAGAAATAAATTCAAAACACAAAGTGGCGTAGATTTCATTGGAGACTCTCGCAATGCCAAATAAAAATACATCTTAAATGCCAATAAGAAAGTGTTTGCCAAAATGTGGCCAATCATTTGCTTGATCAAGTTTCAGAATTCTTTGATGAATGACATTTACGTGTCAGGCTAACTTGATGCAGAGATTCATTGAAAGGTACTTCATAGGAGTGTGAAAGGTTGTGTCCACAAGTGTATCGCTCTCAGAATATTTAACACATGCACAAAGTGCACTAGCAATTAAACGCCAGCTAATGCTCAATTGTACTGCTGCTTATATCAGCAATACATGAGCACTATACTCCATGAATTATGCGGTCAAAGACTATTGGAGTTTTGGCGATACCAAGGTTTAACTGTGAGAAGAGATAACTAAAACACCATTGTACTTGTTCATGAAATCATTTCTTCTTTACCTATTTCACAACATATCCAGCCAGCCGCGGTAGCTCCGTCGAATGCGCAACTGACTGGTGGTCAGTAGTACGCGGGTTCGATACCTGCCGGGGTCGGCAACATTCTTTCGTGGAGATTGATCATGAAATCTTTTCTACGACCATTGTAAGTTTCTGGCGAAAAACTGTGCACTGTACTGGCTAACCTCTTATGTATAAGCCTGCAGGGGTAAACTGACCGACTCAAAAATGACCATAAATAGTGTTGACAGGGTTGTTATGCTCTAATACAAACCAAAACCAAAAACCAGCATCATATCTAAAATGATATTGGTATAATTGTGATCACAAAGGTTTAATTGTGAGGGAAGATAACTAAAATATTAAAACACCCAGAGGTCTAGCTCTTACTGAAGACACACCTCCTTAACCTACTGTATAATTGAAGCAAGTGTCACCAATATATCTTGAATGGTATTGGAGTTATGGCGATCAAACTTTCACCAAAATATCGCAAGTGGTATTTGATTTATTGTGATTACTAGGTCATTTTGTCAAGAGAGACAACTAAATAGCCATGACACCCAGAGTTGCGGTTCATCCCCATGACAGACATTCTTAACTTCATGCACAACTATAGCAAGTACCATCAACATATCTCAAAAGGAAAGGTTAAATTGTCAGGTGAGATAAATAATGTACTAGGACACCGAAATTTATGATTCTTGCTCATGACACTTTTTCTTAACCGCAGTCCCATCGATTAATCTAAAAGGGCATATCTTATGGTTATACTGTCAGGGGAGATAACTAAAATACCATGACATCTAAAGTTGTGATACTTGTTGCTAACACCTATTCTTGACCTCATGTACAAGTATTCCCGGTACCGTAAATATTGGAGTTATGGCGATCACAAGGTTGTGGCTACGGACGGATGGATGGGCGGATGCCAGACTGATCGCTGTATCCTAAAGAGGAGTGAAATGTAATAATGGAATTGTAGTAAAATTTGCTTGTTGCTTTCCTAGATACGTTTCAAATTATGTCTCCTTTCAATGTCGGCCGCAAGGATTTTACTGATCCATTTGGGAATGGGTCCGGTACCTATCACTTTTGGAAAAATATCGAAATACTGTCCTAATTGGGAAATTTGTCGACATACTGTCCTAATTGGGAAATTTGAATCTGATGAGTTGCTTATATAAAAAATAGAAGTGGTGGAAATGATCAGGAGTCGATACAATCAACCCACAGCTCCCATCAGAGACACCAAAGGGAAAGAAACACAAACATAAAACAACAGACCTTACGGAAACATCAACAGCGGAAAGCCAAAAGGACAGTTACTTTCCCACAGAATGGCCAATAGGTTATCCAAAATATAATATTATAAGCGACACAAACACCCAAAGACAAACCATGACAAAAATAAACCGCGACAGAAGAACCGCCTTAGAACGGTCAGCGGAAACGAATTCCACGGGGTGGGGTGGGGGGGGGGCTTAAATCGATTTTACGTTGCCACAATCCTCGCCCCTTACTTCCATCGCGATTAAGACAAATAATTTGTTCAGTCTGCATGAAGGCCTCCTAACTCATCAGTGCAACATCTCCGTGAACGCAAATTATCAAACAACCACAGAGATGAAACAACGGTGAGGACTCGACAGCAAGAAACCACTGAAATGCTGGAGCAAATGCTGAACTTATTTATCTTCACTGCAGCTGGTGCTGTGTCGTGCCAATAGGCTATCCAAAATAAAATAGTATAAGTGACGTGCCAATAGGCTATCCGAAAAAATAGGCTATCCGAAAAAAAAATAATATAAGCAACACAAACACCCAAAGACAAACGATAAAAAAAATAAACCGTGACAGAAGAACCGCCTTGGAATGGTCAGCGGCAACGAATTCCACTGGGGGCTTAAATCGATTTTACGTGGCCACAATTCTCGCACTTACTTCCGTCGCGATTATGACAAATAATTTTTACAACCCTTAAAATGACTTCTACTCTAATTTCATAGAAATGTTTCTTCAAACACTCTGTCAACCAAAATTGCTCAAACCATTCACTCCACATTATAGCTCAGGGTCCAGTCTGTATATGCCACTTTAAAAAAGTGACTTCGTAGTACTCAGCGTATAACAGCAGAATTTTGGATAAAATGAATAGATAATAGGTTATAGTTTATAAATCAAGGGCAGTAACCCGTGAGGCATTGTCAAAGTATGACGTCACAAATCTTAACATTACAGTAGCTGATTTAAAAACTTCGTTCCAATTTAATTTTTTCAAAACGGTGTATATATTATTAAATAATGTCAATAAATGTAAAAAGTGCATTATATGAGGATACTTTAACAGTTATTAAAAATTTATAAACTTTTCTACGGTGGCTTATAAATTAAGGAAACAGTGCAATTTTTGTCCGGAATTATAGCCTATTTTTTGAGCAAGCAGAATGCTGAAAATATTGAAAACGTATGACGGTATTGCTAATAAATAGGGTATAACAGGTATTTTCAAGAAAAATATTTTCATTTGTTACAATGAAATGATTCTTGTGATCAAAAGATGAGTATGTATGTTTCATTGTTTCAAAACTATCGCCATAAAAGCACAAATACGTAATATTTCTAATCCCTGTTTTTTAAATTTATTAGAAACAAACAAAAAATTGCTTCTTTCATCTTATCTTTTTAGAGCGAATATATTTATTTATCGTACAGGGAATATAATGTTTATTTTAAGATCAAAAGTTTTGTGAAAACATATTTAATTATCCCAACGTTTTTCGAAGAAAGTCCGTCCTTACTTCGTCTTACAACTCCTCCTAGACCGTTTGAGATTAAAACTTGAAACCTTGGGATCTATAGATATTTGGTCTGGGGAGTGCAGGGCAATTTCGGTATTGTGTTCCCACCCCTGGGGGCGGTACCAGGGGGAGGAGCTCCGGGAGTATATAGTCAAAGTTTTTTGAACATGGTTGTGTAACATATCAAATAGAGTGCCATGATGAGTAGAAGACATTGCAATCAAAATTTTTCCCCTCGGGTCAATGTGGAGGTCACCAGAGGTTGAAAAACCTACAATACCCCGCCATAACGATCACCGGATAACTCCTCATAGACCGTTAGAGATAGAAACTTGGGAACCGATAGATCTTTGGTCTGGGGAGTGCATGACACTCCCGGAATTTTGATTTTACCCCTGGGGCGGAGCCAGGGGGAGGGGCCCGTGGGCTCAAAATCAAAGTTTTCGGAACATGATCGAATAACATATCAAATCAAACGACATGAAGGGTAGAAAACCTTGCAATCAAAATGTTAAAGGTCACCAGAGGTAAAAATAGCCCCTCAATTGCGATTACCATACCGTTAGAGATAGAAACTTGTATCAGTGGGAACTGATAGATTTTTTGTCTGGAGAGTGCATGACACTTTCGGAATTTTGATCCCATTTAAGGGCAGGGGGTGAGGGTCAAAAATCAAAGATTTCAGAAAATGGTCGGTTAACATATCAAATCGAACGGAAGCCTAGGGTATGCGATGGCTGCTATCGACTGCGCGATTCTAGTTCCATTTGCAGTTATATGAATACATGAACGTTTAATTTAATATAATATTTAATTACTTATAACTTCTGTATGACATTATACATTATGCCTTAATTTGTTAGTTTAAAGTGCAGTTGGAGGTGTATATTACGGTATGCTCTTGTCTCATATAATATTGTTTTTTTTTTTTTTATGTCTAATTTTATAAATGTATGTGTGTTGATAAAATATCCACAAAAATATGTTTAAAAACAAACATAAAAAAGATGAAATTGCTAAAAATCATTATCAAATATATTTTATAAAGCTTTTAAATAGTTAAAATGTCATTATACCATTAGTGCCCGAAGAAATAGCTCTCTATCCCAATTCAGACGCCATTCACACTCTATCTGGGATAGCCATTTGGGATACCGATTGCTTCTGGCATTTCAGCTGACAATAAACCCCATGCGGAAATAAACAGCAGTGATTTTCACCATTGTACCCTGGTATTGCAAGAAACCACTTCACGATGACTAAAATTTCTAATCTGAAACGATCAAGACGTTCGAATGACAAAGAAGTAAAACGTTAAGAATAAGTACTGAATAGCTATATCCGTTGGAAGCAAAGAATACACCAAATAAATGAAAATAGCAGACTCGGTTTTATTGAGTCTGTTAATGACCAGTACTGAAATAAGCTACACCGGCCACGCCCCCTAGCACCGGCTTAAGCTGAATTCTATTTTCGAAATGATTCTAAATAAACTCAATGATCCCAAAGGACCAGAAAATAAAATCTGCGCTATGATGAAAGTACGGGGAGACTTTTTACGGCCGCCACACGGCACAGCACCAGCTGCAGTGAAGACAAATAAGTTCTGAATAGCTTGATCCTTTGGAAGCAAAGAATACATCAAATAAACGAAAATAGCAGACTCGGTTTTATTGAGTCTGTTCATGACCAGTACTGAAATGTGCTACACCGGCCACTCCCCCTAGCACCGGCTTAAGCAGAGCTCTAATTTCAAAATGATTCTAAATGAACTCAATGATCCCAAAGGACCAGAAAAAAAAAATCTGCACTATGATGGAAGTACGGGGAGACTTTTTACGGCCGCCACACGCCACCGCATCAGCTGCAGTGAAGATAAATAAGTTCTGAATAGCTAGATCCTTTGGAAGCAAAGAATACACCAAATAAACGAAAATAGCAAACTCGGTTTTGTTGAGTCTGTCCATGACCAGTACTGAAATGTGCTACAACGGCCACGCCCCCTAGCACCGGCTTCGCCCCCTAGCACCGGCTTAAGGATAACTCTATTTTCAAAATGATTCTAAATGAACTCAATGATCCCAAAGGACCAGAAATAAAATCTGCACTGTGATGGAAGTATGGGGAGACTTTTTACGGCAGCCACACGGCACAGCACCAGCTTCAGTGAAGATAAATAAGTTCTGAATAGCTAGATTCTTTGGAAGCAAAGAATACTCCAATTAAACTAGGACTACTAGGGCTAGCAGACTAGGTTTTATTGAGTCTGTCCATGACCATTACTGAAATGTGCTACACCCCCCCCCCCCCAAGCACCGGCTTAAGCAGAGCTCTATTTTCAAAATGATTCTAAATGAACTCAATGATCCCAAAGGACCAGAAAATAAATCTGCACTATGATGGAAGTACGGGGAGACTTTTTACGGCCGCCACACGGCACAGCACCAGCTGCAGTGAAGATAAATATGTTCTGAATAGCTTGATCCTTTGGAAGCAAAGAATACACCAAATAAACGAAAATAGCAGACTCGATTTTATTAGCTCACCTGAGCCGAAGGCTCATGTGAGGTATTAGTATGCCAATGATCCGGCGTCCGTCGTCCGTTCACATTTTCAACTAAGTATATCTTTAAAGCCAGTAGGCCAATCATGATTAAATTTCATGAGAAGCATTATCAGGTTGGGGGAAAAGATGCATTATGTTTTGGGGCAGATCAGATGGAAACTTTTGTTGCCATGTCAACATATAGCTCCCATAGACTTACAATGGGAAAAACTTAAAAAATTTTCTTCTCTGAAACCAATAGGCCCAGAGCTTACATATGAAGCATGTAGCAATGTCAAGTGGTCCTCTACATAAATTGTGCCAATCATGCCCCTGGGGTCTAAACTGGCCACGCCCCGGGGCCCCTTAGCTCCCATAGACTTATAATGAAAAAAAGCTTAAAAAATCTTCTTCTCTGAAACCACTAGGCCCAGATCTTACATATTAAGCATGTAGCCATGTCAAGTGGTCCTCTACATAAATTGTGCCAATCATGCCCCTGGGGTCTAAACTGGCCCGGTGCCCCTTAGCTCCCATAGACTTATAATGGAAAAAAAGCTTAAAACAACTTCTCTGAAACCACTAGGCCCAGAGCTTACATATTAAGCATGTAGCAATGTCAAGTGGTCCCCTACATCAATTGTGCCAATCATGCCCCTGGGATCTAAACTGGCCACGCCCTGGGGCTCCTTAGCCCCCATAGACTTATAATGGAAAAAAAGCTTAAACAATCTTCTTCTCTAAAACCGCTAGGATCAGAGCGTACATTTTAAGCATGTAGCAATATCAAGTGGTCCTCTACATAAATTGTGCCAATCATGCCCCTTGGGTCAAAACTGGCCATGCCCCGGGGCCCCTTAGCCCCCATAGACTTATAATGGAAAAAAGCTAAAAAAATCTTCTTCTGTGAAACCAATAGGCCCTGAGCTTACATATGAAGCATGTAGCAATGTCAAGTGGTCCTCTACATAAATTGTGCCAATCATGCCCCTGGGGTCTAAACTGGCCACGCCCCGGGGTCCCTTAACCCCGATAGACTTATAATGGAAATAAAAGCTTAAAAAATCTTCTTCTCTGAAACCGCTAGGCACAGAGCTTACATATTAAGCATGTAGCAATGGCAAGTGGTCCTCTACATAAATTATGCCAATCATGCCCCTGGGTCTAAACTGGCCACGCCCTGTGGCCCCTTAGCCCCCATAGACTTATAATGGAAAAAAGCTTTAAAAATCTTCTTCTCTGAAACCACTAGGCACAGAGCTTACATTTTAAGCATGTAGCAATGTCAAGTGGTCCTCTACATTAATTGTGCTAATCATGCCCCTGGGGTCAAACTGGCCACGCCACGGGGCCCCTTAGCCCCCATAGACTTATAATGGAAAAAAGCTAAAAAAATCGTCTTCTCTGAAACCAATAGGCCCTGAGCTTACATATGAAGCATGCAGCAATGTCAAGTGGTCCCCTACATAAATTAGGGGCCAATCATGCCCCTGGGATCTAAACTGGCCACGCCCTTGGGCCCCTTAGCCCCCATAGACTTATAATGGAAAAAAAGCTTAAAAAATCTTCTTCTCTGAAAGCGCTAGTATTATTAGCTCACTTGAGACGAAGGCTCCTGTGAGGTATTGGTATGCCAATGGTCCGGCGTCCGTTCACATTTTCAAAAAAGTATATCTTTAAAGCCACTTGGCCAATCATGATTAAATTTCATGAGAAGCATTCTCCGATTTGGGGAGAAGATTCAGTGTGTTTTGGGGTAATTCAGATTAAAACTGGTGTTGCCATGGCAACATATAGCTCCCATAGACTTACAATGGGAAAAACTTAAAAAAAAAATCTTCTCTGAAACCACTAGGCCGAGAGCTTACATATTAAGCATGTAGCAATGTCAAGTGGTCCCCTACATAAATTGTGCCAATCATGCCTCTGGGGTCTAAACTGACCACGCTCCGGGGCCCCTTAGCCCCCATAGACTTATAATGGAAAAAAAAAAACTTCAAAAATCTTCTTCTCTGAAACCACTAGGCCCAGAGCTTACATATTAAGCATGTAGCAATATCATGTGGTCCCCTACATTAATCCTACAAAAGCTGCCCCTAGGGTCCAAATATTGATAATGCCGTGTTCCATTAGGAAGAACTTCAAAAAAAAATTATGCTCAAAGTTCATGAGTCTAACAGCTAACTAAAATGTTCCTCAGGTGAGCGGTTAGGCTCATTGAGCCTCTTGTTGAGTCTGTTCATGACCTGTACTGAAATGTGCTACATCGGCCACGCCCCCTAGCACAGGCTAAAGATCATAAGAATTATACACTTTGGTCATGTCAGAAAGTGTGTGATGCCCTCACCTTTCTACTTGACAATATTTATATTAGATTCGGTACTAAGTTATTTAGACAAATTGTGGGTATTCCGATGGGTACTAATTGCGCACCTCTTGTGGCTGATCTGTTCTTGTATTGTTATGAAAGAGACTTCATTTTGTCGCTTTCCATTGATAACCAATCTGAAATTATTGAAGCTTTTAGCTCTACTTCTAGATATTTAGATGATTTATTAAATATTGATAATACCTATTTTGATGGTTTGATCAGTCAGATTTACCCCCTAGAACTTCAGTTAAATAAAGCAAATTCTTCTGATACCGAGGCCCCGTTTTTGGATTTACATCTATCTATTGTAGATGGATTTGTTTCGTGCAAAATTTATGATAAACGCGATGACTTTGATTTTGAGATTGTAAATTTTCCTTTTTTGGATGGTGATGTTCCTCGTGCGCCATCCTATGGCGTTTATATTTCGCAATTAATTCGATTTGCTAGAGTGTGTGGTCATGTAACTGACTTCAACACTCGTAATAAATTATTAACGGCTTAACTCCTTAATCAGGGTTATCGGTACCATAAACTACGCAAATCCTTTTCAAAATTTTATAGACGCCATTCTGATTTAATTTCAAAATTCAATATTGGACTTAAATCTCTTCTGCAACAAGGTCTATCGGAACCCGAATTTTATGGTGACTTAGTATATAAATTCAGAAAAATATATAACCGCAATGACTTCAGCACCCAATTTTGTAAAATCATTCTTCGATATAAAAAGATTGGGTACAACATGGATATTATACGACAGACTGCATGCATGGTAGTTAACCCAATCACGGTTGGCAACTTTGCTTCCCTCTTTAATTGCACGCCGGTGGGTCAGGCCTCAGATTCTATGACGGCTCCAACGTAAAGGCTTATTGAAAATTAGAGAGATAATGTTGGTTGGTGCCTGATGCTCTGTCTCTGGTCGGGCTCAGCGGAGTCTAACTGTTGGTTTTCTTTTGCTCCAGCATTTCAGTGGTTTCTTGCTGTCGAGTCCTCACCGTTGTCTCACCTCTGTGGTTCTTTGATTTTTGTGTTCACGGAGATGTTGCACTGATGAGTTAGGAGGCCTTCATGCGGACTGAACAAATTATTTGTCTAAATCGCGACGGAAGTAAGGGCGAGGATTGTGGCCACGTAAAATCGATTTAAGCCCCCCAGTGGAAATCTTCCACTGACCGTTCCAAGGCGGCTCTTCTGTGGCGATTTATTTATGTTGTTGTTTGTTACTTGCTGTGTGTATCACTTGTGTCTTTTGGTTTTGGATGGCCATATGGCCATTTTGTGGGAAAGTAACTGTCCTTATGGCCTTCCTTTGTTTAGGTTTCCATTATGGTCTGGTCGCTTAATGTTTGTATTTCTTTCCCTTTGGTGTCTTTTATGGGTGGAGTAAGTTAATTGTATCAATTCCTGATCTTTGTTTTACTTCTACTATTAAGCAGAACTCTATTTTCAAAATGATTCTAAATTAAATCAACGGTCCCAAAGGACCAGAAAATAAAATCTGCACTATGATGGAAGTACTGGGAGACTTTTTACGGCCGCCACACGGCACAGCACCAGCTTCGGTGAAGATAAATAAGTTCTGAATCGCTAGATCCTTTGGAAGCAAAGAATACACCAAATAAACGAAAATAACAGACTCGGTTTTATTGAGTCTGTTCATGACCAGTACTGAAATGTGCTACACCGGCCACGCCCCCTATCACCGGCTATAGCAGAACTCTATTTTCAAAATGATTCTAAATGAACTCAATGATCCCAAAGGACCAGAAAATAGAATCTGCACTACGATGGAAGTACGGGAAGACTTTTTACTGACGGCGCATGGCACAGCAACAACTGCAGTGAAGATAAACGAGTTATGAATAGCTAGATCCTTTGGAAGCAAAGAATACACCAAATAAACGAAAAGACTTGGTTTTATTGAGTCTGTTCATGAACAGTACTGAAATGTGCTACAACGGCCACGCAAAAACAGATGTTGGAGCAACTTCTTCAAGAGCATTTAGAGTCGCGCCTAGATTATATCTTAATAGCTTACGATATGTTTTCCTGTTGAGTCGGCGTGAACGCCCGGTCCACCTTTACGTTGAAATGACGTCACATGAATATGTAACGTTAATTGTTCGTGTGCAATCTTTGCATGAGATTTTGGTCAATCATCGTGCCAAATTTTAAATACGTACGACAATTAATGAAAAAGATATAAAGCAGTGATCAGTTATTTTTGGATGACCCTCGTAAATAAAAGAGAAGGCAATGCTCAGGAACCGATGCAATTACCCAATACCTCCCATACTCCCATAAGAAACACCAAAGGAAACAAAAAAAAAAACACGAACATTAAATCACCAAACCCAAATGTAAACATCACAAGCCAAAAGCTATTGCAAAAAACTATTCAAAATAAAAAAATATATAAGCCCTGCCGCCCAATGAAAACAATAGGGTTTATAAGCATGGACGGGCCGACTCGCACCGCTTTGCTTGGGCAGGCTTAGATTCTGTAAGCGGTTTTCCAGTACTCGTGTGCGGGTCGGTTTCAGCTCTGCGTGGAAGCATCATGCAGCCCGTATATTTCTTCAAGCCCCGATGGGCGGGCACCGATGGCAATGTCTGTCTTTATTGACAAGAATATCTGGACGGCAGACAAAATCTGGTAAACATTAATTCCACCAGCAGACTTAGCACTTGACAATGCCACAAACATTGCACCGGGTGTTTTTAAATCAAATTGACGCGTTCCAGGCACGGATATATAGTTGTTTACCAACCCAATCCTCATGTAATTTGTTTTCTTATACAATTGAAGCATGTACAATCTAGTCTTATTTCAAAGACACAATATGCATCAATTTAGGTATACTTGGTCAATAACACGTACCAGTTTATCTCTGAAATTCTACCATACAAACAGTGGGATGAGATTCTTTGGGACTATTTCCATTAAGATAGATAGATAATATCAATAACAGTACCTACAGAACCATTAAGGGGTTCAAGCCTTACATTAAGGTTAGTCGTAATTTGGCTCCTAGGTCAAAGATACAATGTGCGAATCAGCTTTTTCACTTGACGATGACGTGGAATTAATCTTTGCAATTGGATTCAATTCCAGACATTTCTTTTTGTTGTAAGTCCATTCTTTAGATTCGATTGGAAAAAACAAACGCACCCTCAGACAATATTAGCGAAAGTAATTGTTCTCCATAAGACAACCTTACGTTTGCCCACGGAAACTATTGCAGTCATGCTGCCTGCTCTTTGTTTGTTTGATATTCTCGCATTACCATGAGGATTGATCTTTACTGATTCCGGCGTTCATCTTGTCAAACTATTTCTGTGAGAGTGTTAAACTCATGCCAAGCTAAAATTACATGCATGGCAGCAGGATTCTGTAATTGGAAAATGGCATATTGCAACAGGAATACCACCCCATGAATATTTTGATTTATCATCAATACCATACTGACACATTACTTCATTCAACCCAATGAAGTGCAACCTATCGTTGATCTTTCATCAGTTAAAAGGGCATGAAGACCACGACAACATTTTTGTATTTTTATTTTCAAAAGTTTCATCTGGGGGTTTCATTTCCCCTTAGCTCTTGAATTTGTTGGAACTTCCAGAAAATTATGTAAAGTTACTCCTGATATGAGATTAGCACTGTTGCAAGTAAGGCATTTTACTTGAACAGATATATTACCGTTAAACAACTTAATTTATTGAGTACACCGAATACTTAATAAAATATGATTTTCCTGTTTATGCACTTCCAGCAACTATCATTCACAAGGGAATGGTAGTCTGTGGATTGTTAAGTTTTTTGTTTGATTTGAGGTTTCACGTCCCCGTCAACACTGTAAAGGTCATTTCGGAGACGTTGCTTCCAATTTTGGGGGGACTTTTACCCGACATTAAGATGAAATGACATCTCAAGTCCTGTCGCCTAATGAAACCAATAGGGTTTATTAGCATGGACGGTCCACCTCGCACCGCGGTTCCTGGACAGGCTTAGATCCTCTAAACGGTTTACCAGTACTAGTGTGCTGTGGATTGTTAAGATAATCAAACAATACATTCATTATACAAGTATAAGCAATCTTTGTTCTCCATTCAGCAAGTTCAATACAACATTTGGCAACTCAAGATCAGAATCTTCAGGACTTTGCTCTTTTAAGAAATTTTCAATAACATTAACTCCAATGTCTTCAGTATACTGATACTTTGTAACAGTCCAGTCAAAATCTCCACCGCAATCGTCATAGTTAAAATCTGATGTGAAATCATCATAAACAGCATTTTGAGTTCTATGGTCAATTCATTTGGCCTGTTCAGTGCCACTTTTCTCAGATAAATACTCATCCTTAGCAGGATTGGAAACATATCTTTTGCCCGTTCAACATCATCCTTTTAAAATCTAGCCAATGGTCTGTTTAATAAAATGTAAAAATACTGATAGCCATGTTGGGTCTGCAGATTTAATATCTGTAATTTCCCCCAGTGTTTCCATTCGGGAAGGATCATGGTTCTACAGTATTTCTCTGTAAGTGGCCTTGAAGCTCTTAAAGGAGCACCGCACACAACAGGAACTGTACACGTTTTACAAATGTATTAATACCATGATGTCTGATCCTCTGTGGTTTTTGTCTAGAGAAGTTCTTTCCAGAGCTCTGGATCTGACATACTAACAATTTGAAAACTGATGGCTGGATCTGAATAATGGTATAGCCGAAAGTTCAAAAGAGGCTTTAACGGCAGACGCATCATGCTTTTACATTGTACATGAGAAGTTTTGTGCACAAAGACCTAGCTATTGGTTTTAAACTATGCTCTGGGGCAATTCTGGAAATTAGTTGTTGCTCAGTTACAGACATCTTTAAGTTCATTGGGAACAGGATCCATATTGTTCTTATGAGAAAACGTCTTAATATGATTTTTGTCACGAAAGCAGCTCCTACATGCACGTTGATTTTTGCTTTTCATATTATGTCTGCGCTCTTTACAAACATAACGGTATTCAAAAAAGCAAACTCATCTGCGACAATTTAAATGCATCCATTGCTTTGTTAAATTGATGATTTTTCGAGATTGTTGGTAGATTCGGCGCAAAGAATTGACAGAATTGAATGAAGAATAATGGGAGACACTGATATTCTGATTTTTTTATTATTATTATTTATTTTTTTTCATATATTCGGTTGCTTTAGGGGTTGAAAAAGCAGCAACATGCCTTTGAAGAAGCTAATTACCAGTGTGAATGAATGTCAGTAGAATATGAAGCATTGTGGAAAATTGTGTACATCCTTCTGAGATTTTTTATCAAATCTAGAGCCTTGAATGACTGACAATATTGACAAGGAATAAAGCACATGCGAAGCTTTAGCCAAAGAAATTGTAAGGGTAATTAATTCCCAATAATGATACTTTGAAGGTAAATGCTGATCATGACAAAGTTCAGTCATATCCTCAAATGAAACCCAGTTATCTATATATCTTCTGATTAGCCTCCTATAAAAATTGATAAAGTCGTTATTAACATACAGGGCCAGACTTTGAGAGTAAAAATTAAACAATTACCATCCCAAGGTACGGTGAGAGCTACAGCCTGCTTTCCAGTGATCACCATTTCTGTCTCATTTGAGTTGTGATTTTTTAAAGGCTTTGAAAATTCGGATCATTTTGCACTGATAAGTTAGAAAGCCGACTGTTCATATTATTTGTCTACATCGCGACGGAAGTAAGGACAAGGATTCCGGCCGCGTAAAATCGATATTACCCCCACCACCACCACCCCCGCCATTCTATTTATTGACCGTTCCAAGGCGATGCTTCTGTCGCGGTTTAGTTTTTGTTATGGTTTGTCTTTGAGTATGTATCTTTTGTTTTGGATAGCCAATTAGCCATTTTGTGCGAAAATAACTGTCCTTTAGCTTTTTTTTTCTTTCCCTTTGATTTCTGTGATAGGAGGTGTGGTTTGGATCGTTCTGCGTAGAAAATAAATTTCTTTCTGTAGCGCACATAGCCGCCATTGCTAATGTATGAGAAACAAACGCCACTATAATATATCAGAGACTGAAATCGATCATAATTTAAAAAGTAAAAATACCCTCAAAAAGGGAAATGTTAAATGTGGAAATGTCACAAAGCGTAAAACATAGAAATAGATGCCCACAACCAAAGACGACACAGCGCACCAACGGCACCAAGATGAAGGGTAACTAACAATGCGGAAAAAGAAAAAAAAGGGAATCACAAACAGTACAGAGAAAAGCTCCCTCTTCCCCACAAGAGGTGTAACGGGCACAATTAATGTAATTTAAATAAATAATAATAATACACAACCACCAGCTCATACAACATTGAGAGCCCCGTCGGAAAGTCGACAAAGCTACATTTTAAATAAACAACATTAGAAGTACCGCCTTAGGTATGTTACTAGCGAGAGCCACTGGGTGGGGGGGGGGTTGTAACATAGCGAGAGCCACTGGGGAGCTTAAATCGATTGAATGGGCCCATACTTCGCTCTAGGTTGTAATAGTATTTACAAAATACAAACTAGTTGGTCCATCTGAAGGCGAGTAACTCAATCGATAGACCAGCACAGAATAACATTCAAAATTATAGCAAACTTAAATACATATGAAATTGAATTACTGTAATGAGTAAAAGCTCGTAGCTTTTTCCACACACTGTTAGGTAGAGCTTAAGAAAACCGTCAGGTAACCCACGAAAATTCAGGACAAGGACGAATCATCAGGCATCAAAATTTGCAATATACACGTATCCTCAATGAAAATAGATAGATAAAAGAAATCTGTATTCATTTTGGAAGACATAGGCCTATCAAACAAGATTAAGCAGCAATTCATAATATTAAAGAGAAGGAAATAATTTATTGTAACTTCTGACCATTGTAGGTCACCCAAGAAAAGTTGCCATCTGGAGTTCATGGAACTGTTTTTAGTAGTAGCTGACATTGTTTTCAAAAAAGCATAAATTGTTTCTGTATGGTGCAGTAAATACAAATCATAACGAACTAACGTTTGGATAAGGTGCGCAATTCGAGACTGTATGGACTCAGCAATATACTGTCAAAAACCAATATCACTTCATAATATCTGTTTTCATTTGCTGACATTTTGGTTTTATGTTAATGGCAGGTGTATTGTTCTGTGCAAGTTATGTTCCAGGAATACACCTGTGGACACAAAACCGTTCAAACATTGATGGGCTTAATTTCTTTTTGATTTGAAACATCATTCAATATGTCCTAACATCCTGTTAGTCAACTCCTAGACAGAAATAAATTCAAAACACAAAGTGGCGTAGATTTCATTGCAGACTCTCGCACTGTCAAATCAAAATACATCTCAAATGTCAATTAGAAAGTGTTTGCCAAAATGTGGCCAATCATTTGCTTGATCAAGTTTCCGAATGAATGGCATGTACGTGTCAGACTAACTTGATTCATTGAAAGGTACTTCGTAGGAGTTTGAAAGGTTGTGTCCACAGGTGTATCGCTCTCAGAATATGACACATGCACAAAGTGCACTAGCAATAAAACGCCAGCTAATGCTCAATTGTACTGCTGCTAATATCAACAATACATGAGCACTATACTCAATAAATTATGCGGTCAAAGACTATTGGAGTTATGGCGTTACCAAGGTTTTACAGTGAGGAGAGATAATTAAAATTCCATGACATCAAGAGTTGTGGTACTTGTTCATGACATCATTTCTTCTAAACCAGTTTGCAACATTTCCAGCCAGCCGCGGTAGCTCAGTTGAATGCACAACTGACTGGTGGTCAGGAGGACGCGGGTTCGATACCTGCCGGGGACGGCAACATTCTTTCGTGGAGATTGATCATGGAATCTTTTTCTACGGCCATTCGCTCCCTTCCGCTGATTCAAGAAGGGCAGCAGTAAGTTTCTGGCGAAAGACTGTGCACTGTACTGGCTAACCTCTTACGTATAAGCCTGCACAGGAAAACTGACCGACTCAAAAATGACCTAAATAGTGTTGACTGAATCCTAATGGTCAAATGCAAACCAAAACAAATACAACTGTTCAAAGAACCAGCATCATATCTATAATGATATTGGTATAATTGTGATCAGAAAGGTTTAATTGTGAGGGGAGATAGCTAAAATATTAAAACACCCAGAGTTCTGGCTCTTACTGAAGACACACCTCCTTAACCTTATCTATAATTGTAGAAAGTGTCATTAATATCTCTTGAATGGTATTGGAGTTATGGCGACCAACTTTCCACCAAATAACGCAAATGGTATTTGATTTATTGTGATTACCAGGTCATTTTGTCAAGAGAGACAACTAAATAGCCATGCCACCCAGAGTTGTGGTTCTTCCCCACGACAGACATTTTTAACTTCATGCACAACTATAGCAAGTATCATCAATATATCTTAAAAGGAAAGGTAAAAATATCAGGTGAGATAAATAATGTACCAGGGCACCGAAAGTTATGATTCTTGCTCATGCCACTCTTTCTTAACCGCAGTCCCATCGATTAATCTCAAAGGGCATATCTTATGGTTATACTGTCAGGGGAGATAACTAAAATACCTTGGGATCTAAAGTTGTGGTACTTGTTGCTGACACCTATTCTTGACCTCATGTACAAGTATACCAGGTACCGTAAATATTGGAGTTATGGCGATCACAAGGTTGTGGCTACGGACGGATGGATGGACTGATAGCTGTATCCTGTAGAGGAGTGAAATGTTATACTGGCATTGTAGTAAAGTTTACTTGTTGCTTGTCCTAGATACGTTTTAAATTATGTCTCCTTTCAATGTCGGCCGCAGGGATTTTACCAATCCATTTGGGAATGGGTCCGGTACCTATCATTTTTGGAAAAATATCGACATACTGCCCTAATTGGGAAATTTGTCGACATACTGTCCTAATTAGGAAATTTGAATCTTATGAGTTGCTTATATAAAACATAGAAGTGGAGGCAATGATCAGGAATCGATACAATCAACTCACAGATCCCATGAGAGACACCAAAGGGAAACAAACACAAACATGAAACGACAGACCTAACGGAAACATCAATAGCGAAAAGCCAAAAGGGCAGTTACTTTCCCACAAAATGACCAATAGGCTATCCAAAATAAAATAATATAAGCGACACAAACACCCAAAGACAAACCATAACAAAAATAAACCGCCACAGATGAACCGCCTTGGAACGGTCAGCAGATACGAATTCCACTGGGGGCTTAAATCGATTTTACTTGGCCACAATCCTCGCCCTCACTTCCGTCGCGATTCAGACACATTATTTGTTCAGTCCGCATGAAGGCCTCCTTACTCATCAGTGCAACATCTCCGTGAACACAAAAATCAAACAACCACAGAGATGAAACAACGGCGAGGACTCGACGGCAAGAAACAACAAATGCTGGAGCAAAAGAAAACCAACAGTTAGACACCGATGGGCCCCACCAGAGACAGCATCATGTACCAACCAACATAAGCCTTTACGTTGGAACCGTCATAGAATCTGAGGCCTGAATATTCATGAAAACATGTTTTCGTCAAGCCCCCGCCCATAGGGGCTTAAAGAAATATATTGGCTGCATGATGCTTCCACGCAGAGCTGGCCCGCACACTAGTACTGGTAAACCGTTTAGAGGATCTAAGCCTGTCCAGGAACCGCGGTGCGAGGCGGACCGTCCATGCTAATAAACCCTATTGGTTTCATTGGGCGACAGGGCTTGAAATGTCATTTCATCTCAATGTCGGGTAAAAGTCCCACAAAATTTGATGCAACGTCTACAAAATGACCTTTACAGTGTTGGCGGGGACGTCGAACCTCAAATCTAACAAAACAAACAAAACATGTTTTCGTCCAAAATA